>VXAV01005671.1:149356-164521 GCA_013399715.1 Alectura lathami | reverse complement strand
AGGTCCCTTCCAACCCAAGCCGTTCTGTGATTCTATGATTAAGTGTTTAAAATGTTTGTCATGGAAAGCATGTGCTGCTATGTATGTGTATGTTGCTGTGTGAGATTTCATGCTAGTTATGAGAGTTGTCAGTTGAGTATTTTACACTTGCTGATTTCAATATTGATTTGTGTTCTTGGCACAAATTTTATATACTTATACTTATTTATATACTTTATTATAAATTCAGGCTAAAAACAGTCAGTCTAGTGTGACTGACAGGTGCTTGACTAATGCTGCCTAGGACTGAACTTGCAAAAAAGGGTGGATCTGCTGTTGGCAGTATGGACATGGCTGAGTTTTACAGGATGGAGCATCTGTATAAGGATGCTTTTCAGTCATTGTTACTCACGATAACTGTGCGAATAGCACTATTAATGCAAATTGGAAATGCAGTAAGATTTTAATAGAAGTAAATGTGTCTTCTCTAGACTGTGAGCTGCCAGCCCCGTTTGGGAAAGCTTCTACCTTTATCTGACATCTTGTTTAGCACTGATAACACTACAGAGTCCAATTACGTATTCCAAGAAGACATCCCCATACAAGACTACATTGGTTGTCCGCTAATGTGTATTGAATTTTAGCTAAATACAGCCCCAGGTGCTGTGCTGGAAAGTAGAAGAGCTTGCTGTCCGAGGCCTTAATTCCCTTTGTATTGATTTGGCTACTAATGATATAACCTTCTACTCTAATTAACTGACATCTGCATTAGCCCGAACAAGAGCCCCATATTTGAAGCTGTCTGCTTGTTTGCGTTACGAAATGTGTCCTCCTTTTATGTTTGATTTTGTCCAAATTAGCTCATTCTGTGCAAAATAGATCATCTAAGGGTTGACTTGTAAGCACCTTGTAAAGCAAATTTCTCTTTCTGCTGTCTACATTCCTACCTATGTGCACAGGGCTTATGTCACTGGTGAGTCTGGCCAGACCTCATTCACTGACTGAATACCTTTCCAATCCTTCTCAAAGGATTATTTGCCTCTTTGACTGATTTAAGTCTGACAGGAAGGGTGAAAATTCAAATAAAGGAGGAGTATGAAGACCTGAAGATGGCTGAGTCATTTTGTATGTATCAGGGCATGAAACAATCATCAGAGGTATATGGCATTTAGCTAAAATTGTACACATTTATTGGAAGATATTTGAAGCTACATGGGATTTTGATTTAGGAAAGCGACACAACAAAGTCCTGAAATCACTACACAAGCACCATACAGCAATTGCAGTACATGCTTGGATCGCAGCACTGATGTGATTCCCATCACCAGGCTGTATATACTTACCATCAAAATACTGTTTTTATACTCTGTGTTAGGCTGGGCCATGTACTCAGTCCCCTCATGCTGTTCTGGCTAGTTCAGGGAGACATCCACACTTCCAGTGAACTCAAGGAGAAACACTTGGACCCATTTCACTGTGGGTGGCTCTTTGTCTAACCAGAGGGCACCTTCCATGCTCATTGTGTTGGGTCAGCTTCTGCCAGTAGCGGTGGCCAGCCACGCTCTGCACTGTTCTCGGAGCTTCATGGGCACATCGCCCTTGCCCGTCTCTAAGCTTTCTTCTTCCATTGCAGGGCTTTAATCGGCGAGTCACATTCCACCCCAGGGGTTTCATCGGTCACGGCTTTGTACTCAGTGGTATGCTGCAGGAAGACTGGGAAGTTGGTTTCTCTTGCTCTGTCTGTAAGATGTCAGTTTTTTCTTTGAACACTATGAAAGTCACTTGTTTTTCTATGTTCTCTGTGGAGTTAAACAATCTCCTGAGATTGCATTTCCAGCATTGCTTGCATTGACAAGTCATAATCCCTCTCTGCCTCAAGGCCTTCCTGTGTTTAAGGTATCTACAAAACTTGCATCTGCACTGCGATTTGCAGTTTCTTTTGGAATATGCATATCAAGAATGAAGTCCTCAGTCCACTAAGAATATGCTTCTGATGTGATACCACTGCAGCTCCAGGTTGGGTGTAGAATAGCAGCAAGTTGTGTAGAGAATTTGAGGACGTAGACTATTTTTGCATTAAAGGTTTTGTACAGGACTGGACTGAAAACTGAGAGAAAATATAAGAAATCTCTAAAGTGTTTCTGCTAGAACTCTCATAAAAGACACTCGTTCTCTGATTTGGAATGGTGGGAGTGAAATCCAGAGAGCTTGAGGCTGGAAGAATTAACTACTAATCTTACATTTCTACAAAAAGACTGAGCAATTCCTGTTTTATAGCTCTGAAAACATAATGGACCCCTGGGGATTACTGACACAATAAGCTTCTGCGAGCTGCTANATTAAAAAAAAAAAAAAAAAAAAAAAAAAAGCTGCTGGTCTGGGAGGCTGCAGGGCAAGTAACTGTATAGATGGTTAAAGAAATTTCAGCTTCTTGAAGCGGGTCTCAGTGACCTGTAATGTCAGTATGTAATGGGCAAACGTAAATGGAAGGAAAAGTAATTTAAGGGCTAGAATGGTGGAAAAAGTGAAAAGCAGGAGAGCAGAACAAACAAGTACAGTGGCACTTTGCTTAGCCTTTATTAAAACGTTTCTTGAGCATAGTGTGTATAAATCTGTAAGCGCAGTAGAGACTATGGCATTAATAGGAGTAAAAAGAACAGAATTATGCTGTGTGCATGATCTGCAATATTGATGTGCCCCATTACATTTACCATTATTCTGACTCATGTTTCAGGGACTTTTGAGTCATTTTCCTGTAGTCCTAGATAAAAGGAAGCACTGAATTATAACTGATACCCCATGGTTCTCAAAGTACTTAGTATTTTTTAAGAGACCTGGGAGAAATCTGTGATAGGTGATTCTGAACTGCCATACAGGTTTGAAGTCATCTTGGTATGTCACAGCGTCCTTTTCATAGGCGTAAATACGATGTGTTGTGCTCGATGTTTGAATATAAAAGCGGGTGGGCATAATGGAAGGAATCACCCTTTCTGTAGTTCCATCAGAATGCCCAGTATTATAAGAACAAAGCCAGAGAAAAAATAAAATGGAAAAAACATTGAGGAAGTTAGTCTTGAAAACTTTGTATTTGCTGTGCTTGCAGATCTAAGAATGCAAGGAGCCTTCTGTGTCACCAAGTCCCATCTCCTGTTATTGCAGTCACAACCTCATGCATATAATTTATCACATACTTGTTTTTCTGAAGGTACATGTGTTATAATTTTTGTGTCTCACAATAAGTGAACAAATATGTTTATTTCAGTGGGTATAAATTAGTCACTTGTGGATGCCAGGGTAATTTATCTGCAACAGCAATTCCAGCATTATAAAGCAGGCTGCAGCTTTCTCCTGTTGAATATGTCATTGTAGACCAACACATTTTAATTTTAGCTCTCTGTATGTTTTGCAATACGTATGTTTCCATGTAGTTCATGTAATTCCATGCTTGGTTCCTCCATGACCAAATGCCAAAAAGTTAGGAGTAGGGATAGATAGGGGTTAGAACAAGAAGCACTGCTATGGGAAACACTTCTGTGTTCTTTATCTGAGTAGTATACTGGAAGGAGGAAGAAGAGAAAATGCTGAAATCTCTAATTTAGTTTGGAATGTGACTATGCATGATCTCATGGTTCAGTGTGGAATCTTAGATGACTATGGCAGGACAAAGAAAACTGAAGCCTCATGCAACTGTTTAATATTAAAGTGTTAGGACTTGCACTTTCTTCGGGTGGATGATAGATGCAACAGATTATATGTGTGCGTATTGTATAATGAAGGTGAAATAAAAAAAAAAAATAGGTAGATAGTTCCAGCTGCTCAAACTCTGTTTAGTGCTTTTCTGGCATTTTGTTATTTATATTGCATAGAGGTTGCTGAGAAGTAATTCAGCTGAAGACTAATTTACTAATTAATTATAATTCGGCCAGATAATCAACAGAACGTTTCTCAGTCTTCTTTCTACATGCAGAGATGACTGTAATCTTGTCGTGTTCTCAAGCTCAGCAGCAGTTGTTTTAAATTCCTTCCAGAGGCTCCAGCCTACATCTCTTAGTGGTGTGAACTTGGTGATTCTGGCCACACAGTAAAACAAAGGCAACGATGATTCTTTGTATCAGGATAAGTTATCCGAATGCTGCTTAATAAAATTTGTCATCTGATGGGGAGAGGGCCAGAGCTCATGCCTTACAGGAAAACAGGTGGGACCAATAAGAAGAAAAGATGAGCCAAAAATCACACAGAGTTATTTTCTACTAGCTTAATGGCTGCCTTGTTTTGCCCAAAGGTAAAGACCTAGTTATCAGCGCCATTTATCAGGTACAACATTTTAGTATAAACTTGTTTAAAACAGGGTAGAGCCCCTTTTTCATCTTAATTAGACAGTAACTCATTGATTCCAAGTGGGCCTTCATTTTCTAATTATTTAGTGCATAATATAATGTCATTAAATATCTTTGAGTGGACAGGATTGCTCTAAAAGCTTTAGCTCCAGAGCTCCAATATTAGGCTTTTGGCATTCATCCCTGTGTGTGAAAAGCAGTCAGTTTGTTTACCAGGAATTTAGATTCACATTACTGGGGGAATTAGCAATGAGCTATTAGTCTGATACAAGCACTTAACAACTGCTGATCATCTCCTCCTAGCCTGCAGATAATGGAGGTGATCAGCTGTAAATGGAAAGTATGTGGGGCTATTTTCATGAAGGCACTTGGAGAAAGTGCTGTATCCCTTGACCTCTGCTAACCCTACGGTTTGCAAGAAATCCAAACACCAAATCACTTCCTGGAGGAGAGCTAATCACCCATAAGAAGAGCTTCCATTAGAGGCAAAACCAAGCTCAGCCTCAGCCGACCCTCCCTCATCTGAAAAAAGGTTCAGCCACAAAGTCCCTGAGGTGGAGGCGATTAGCCACTGATCATATTTACCAGTATGCGTTTTGATGGGGGAAGCAACTGTACAGTGGCAGCTGGTTCTGATCCCATGGCTGTGCTGAATCACGCTCCGCAGTGCTGGTTGGCTTTTGCTTCTCCACTGCTGTCCCCAAAAGCTTTGGCTGGGATGTGGACATCCTAGAGATTGCCTTGAGAGTTTTCTCTCATATTCTTGTGTAATGTTGCCTTCCATTTTAGCAAATAGAATGACTTGTGATTTTTATGAGTATTGAAAAAGATACCTTTGTTCTTTGTGAGCACTGAACCTGCAGGGTTGTCTTGTAAACCTGAAGCTGCTTTGTACTGTTGGCAGATTCTGAGAGGCATGCCAGGGTTCTGTAGCAAAGAACTACTGCTTGAAGGAAAGCTTAGTTTTTCCATATCTGTAATACAGATTGTGCCCCCCTTTTAAAAAGAAAACCACAGTCACTCGATGCTTCCTGAAACTTGAGCATTTGCAGGAGGAAAGGGGAATGATTTTAGTGAGGCAAGGCCATGATTTTGGGGGTGCCAAGTTAAGACTTATCTCTCGCATCACCTTGCTTGTGACCTTGGGCAGGAAATGTCTCACTTGTCAGGCAAGAACAACTCCTCCAATACAGTGACTGAGCTCGCTGCTCCAGAACAACGATGTGAATGCCCTCGGTACATCCTGCATTAAACCATGGTAAGAAATCTAAAGCTGTGCCAGATTTCTAGAAGCCATGTCTGAAGTCCTGACAGCGATGTCTGTAAAAGCTGCTGTTGAGATCGTGTCTTCATTCTTTGAATTTCTTTCCTACAATGCTTTCAGCATGAAAACACAAAGGGTGTAGCTTCTACTAAATGCACAGGAAGGCAGGAGACCTCTAGAGTTGCAAGATAAATTTTATTAGTGAGTTTTGGTATTATTTTACACTCTTAAAAATAATTTACATTACAACAATAAGGAGGTTCCTTCCCTTTATATGCTTGCTGAGACCTTCAATGTTAAGCATTTCTATTAGATTATTTTTGTATTTAGAGCAAAGGTGCTTGCAGGATGCTGAATTCCAGTTTCTAGTGAATAGACACTGAGGTTTTTGTGTTTTGTTGTTGTCTTCTTTAAACTGCCCTGTAGTACAGATAGTGGGAACTGTTCTAAGGGGTAGTGGTGCTAGCAGAACTGGACTGATATTGGCATGACATTTCTTAGTAGAAGTTATACTTGTGTATGCATGTACGCTGTGTCGCAGAACAATGGTGATATCTGGAGGTGAGGTGTTACAAAAGTCTAAGTGAAAATGGATTTGTGTACACATCAGTATTTGTATACACATGTCCCTGCCCACGGCAGGGGGTTGGAACTCGTTGATCTTTAAGGTCCCTTCCAACCCAAACCATTCTATGATTCTATGATCAGAGTGAGTATCTGTGAGTGCAGATGTGTTTAGAAGTGAATTTTTGCTTCTAGTTATTGAACAATTGTAAGAGGCAGCTGTGTATATGTAAAGGTGCATATGTACATAGAAAAGAGCCATAAGACCTTTGGAGAAAATGCTGTGTTCTGCTCAATTTCTGTCTAGAGCAGAATTTTGTCTGACTGTAAAGCATTTTCCTGTGTAACCCAGGACACAGCGTCATGAGTATGAACAACAAAATGCTAATGCCTTTTTCCGTATCAACCTCTCTTAGAGCACTAAACTGGGGAAAGAGGAAGGCTCACAATGCAGGTGAGTGGAACATGGATGCTGTAGACTGCATGTGTGGTATAGATGACTCACAGAAATCTATCCCATCCTTCTTACAAATGTTCTCACTGATTTCTGGAATATTGTAAAGAACATTTTCCGCTACCTGGTCACCCACTAGTCTTCTCTGGAGATGACAGAACCTACCACACTACAATCAAGAGCCTTGACACACGGTTCCAGCCCCACCATATGGAGGGTGCTCAGATTTAGATCTCAGAGTCCTATGATAACATGGGCTCTGTTCTCATTAAGGAGAGGTAGGAAACTTGGAAACAATGCTGTCTCTTGATCCACATAGCCATGCTTCAGTAGATAGTGGGAAATACCAGCATTCATACTCCTCTTAATTAAGATGGTAGATGCTTTTTCCTACTGCATGGAGATGAGGTGTTGCTTCTCTGTGCAACAGAGGAGAAGGCTCTACCCATGCAATTCATTCCCTGTCCTACCTGCCCAAGAAGGTAAGAGAAGGCTGGAATCTGAAATGGAAATATTACCACTGCGGAACGACAGCTACTCTGCTGATACACACAGCAGTAGAAGATTCCCTGGCAAGATGTCTGACAGTGACCGGGAAGCACAGCATATTATTTTGCTGGTACCTTCCTGGCGGGCAGATAAAACACAAGGTAAAAAGAAATAGCCACTTGTTCTGCATCTATTCAGGACTGTAATATTGCTCAGCTGTGGATAATATCGTCCAGATCTGCTGTATCTCATAGGACAAACAAGAAGCCTTGTGTGTGCAGGGAAGCTGCTTTGAGCTGAGTTTCTAGCTATCCTGGAAGTGCAGGTTAGCTGATGAGGCAAGTCTTGCACACAATTGATTGTGGACTATTAACCTATGCTCAGAAATCAATATTCACTTAACACCACATTTTAACAGGCCAGTGTGGCATAAAATAACAGCAGTTACGCAGTGCACATGTTTACACTCGAAATAGATCATGGTACAGAGCTTGGCAGAGGAAGAGACTGGCAGGGGATGAAAGGGGAAAATGAAAACTCCAGTATATGGAGAAGTACAAACTAGTTCCAGCTTCCAGAGGATTTTGCAACTGAATGTCCCAAATTAGTTGTGAATACAGCTTCAATGAGCTACATGCCTTCTCTAAGCATTCCTAAGAAGGTTTGGCCTGACACCTTGCAAAGTCATCCTTGGCTAGGTAAATTTACTAGGGCTGAGTACAGAAATCCCTGCTAACCCACAAAACACAAATCTGTTGCTAGCCATGATAAAGGATGATATATATAGTTGCAATGGGCAAAACTGAAAGGAGTTATTTTTTGGATATTTAAAATAATGGATTTGCAAAAAATAAAAATAAAAAAAAAAATATAAGGGAACTGAAAGTAATCCAGAAGTGGTGTTTGACAGGGATTTTATGTTTGCGCTTACTTGGCTTTACTTGTGACCCACCCTGGAGTGAGGACTCCTAATCTTAAGGATGGTATGCTGTACTCTGTCCCTGAGAAAGAGCTCCACCACTGTCAGGTGCATCCCTTTAGTCAGAAAGCTAACCCTGTATGAGTTCTGACAGAACTCAGATTTTTGTATTAAAATACTGCGGTTGAATATTAGCCTCACTTACTCAAAAGGCTAACATGGCAGAAGCAACGGCGGGCTCCAGCTCTGAATCTCTCAGTGCAAACTGATTGGAGGAAAGTGGGGTGCAAGTCGGGCAGAGGTTGTGACTGAACTTATGGGTCAAGGCTATTCCCTTCTTCTTCTACAGAGGTCTTTTGTTTCTTGAGGGTAAATCAGTAGTGGGAGGTGCCTGGATATGGAATAAGATTAATAATATTGGAAGGAAAGATGTCATTTATACCAGGTTAAAGTGGGCTCAGCAACAGGGGAAGGAACAGAGACAGAGATGGCCAAGAAACAGCAGCTCCAGAATATACAGAGGAGGCCACAGGCAACCTGCTGTGTTCAGAGGTATCTCGCTGTGTCTTCACTTCAGCCACCTAGGAAATGAAAAGGAGGTATGAATCCCAGGTAGCCCCATTTGTGCTCAGTTACCTCTAGCTGTAGTGCCTCCAGTTCTGGGCACTGATCATAGAATCATAGAATCACAGAACGGCTTGGGTTGGAAGGGACCTCAGAGATCATCTAGTTCCACCCCCCTGCCGTGGACAGGGCTGCCAGCCACCAGCTCACAGATCAAACTGCCCAGGAACCCATCCAGCCTGGCCCTGAACACAGCCAGGGATGGGGCAGCCACAGCTTCTCTGGGCAGCCTGTGCCAGCGCCTCACCGCTCTCTCAGTGAAGAATTTCTTCCTGATGTCCAACCTCAACCTCCCCTCTTTCCGTTTCAGCCCATTCCCCCTTGTCCTGCCATTATCCACCCGTGTAAAAAGTCGGTCCCCCTCCCGCCTGTCAGCTCCTTTCAAGTGTTGGAAGGCCGCAGTGAGGTCTCCCCGGAGCCTTCTCTTTTCCAAGCTGAACAGTCCCAGCTCCCTCAGCCTTTCCTCACAGGAGAGCTGCTCCAGCCCTCTGATCATTCTGGTGGCCCTCCTCTGGACCCGCTCCAACAGCTCCACATCCCCTCTGTCCTGGGGGCCCCAGCCCTGGGCACAGCACTCCAGGTGAGGTCTCCCAAGGGCAGAGCAGAGGGGGACGATCCCCTCCCTCTCCCTGCTGGCCACCCCTCTCTTGATGCAGCCCAGGATGCCATTGGCCTTCCTGGCTGCAAGAGCGCACTGCCGGCTCATGGCCAGCTTTTCGTCGATCACAACGCCCAAGTCCTTCTCCGCAGGGCTGCTCTCAAGGAGTTCTTCTCCCAGTCTGTGCACACACCTGGGATTGCCCCGACCCAAGTGCAACACCTTGCACTTGCCCTTGTTGAACCTCACCAGGTTCTGGTGGTCCCACTTTTCCAGCCTGTCCAGGTCCCTCTGGATGGCATCCCTTCCTTCAGGGGGATCAGCTGCACCACTCAGCTTGGTGCCATCAGTAAACTTGCTGAGGGTGCACTCGACCCCACGGTCTAAGTCATTGATAAAGGTGTTTTAGGGCACTGGTCCCAAGACGGACCCCTGGGGGACACCGCTCGTGACCGGCCTCCACCTGGACGTAGAGCCATTGACTGCAACCCTTTGGCTGCGACCCTCCAGCCAGTTCTTTATCCAGCAAACAGTCCACCCATCAGATCCACATCTCTCCAGTTCAGAGATAAGGATGTGGTGCCGGACCATGTCAAAGGTATGACATTACAGAAAATTTCTGTGGCCAGGCAGCATGGCCTCCTATTTCTGCTTTGACTTTAGAAGGAGTACCTTGAGCTAAAGCAGTCTAGGGATTTCTGCATGCATATGGCATCCCTCACTTTGGTGTCCAAAATCACACATTCCCAGATCCAAGGTTTTTGAACTACTGTCTCTAGGCCACTTGACCTGCCACTTAATGGAGGCAACAAAAAATGCATACCTGGGACATTTCCGAAGCAAGAGATGTGCTGGCACTGTCTCCTTGGAAGCTTAGGGAAGATGAATAAAGTAAGTCTTCCTCTCTTTCCAGACCTGTCAGCTTCTGGTGCATTTGAGACCAAATCGTATTTTCTGCAAATAGAAGGAAAGCAAGACTCTTGTCGTGTTTTTTGTGTGCACACCTTGGAGTCTAGTGAACAGAGGGCTAGAGCAGTTATTTTAGTTATTTTATATTACAGGCTGTACCCAGCCTGCACAGCTTTGATTTAGAAAATACATATTCTGTGACATGTTACTTTGTGTGTTTACTTGTGAGGTTTAGAGCAGACTGCAAAGCCAATTTTCACTGTACTTGAGGACCTTTGGGTCTCTACAGGACTTTCGCAGTTCTCTATTTTGTAAGTGGCAGGTATGTAGTATCTCACATGGGGTGTTTGGGTTGTAGGTGTATCTACAGTGCTGTGTGTAAGGCTTTTCGGTACAGCAGCAGGTAGATATAAATATTAATCATTTATCTAGTGGTTGTGGTTTCTTTGTTTGATATCCTCCAGAAGCTTTTACAACATAAAATATTTAGATCTTATTAAGATCTGTTGCTGATATGCTAGGGAGATAAAAGAAACACAGACTTAGGATTACATACAGTCATAGAATATCCCGAATTTGAAGGGACCCACAAGGATCAAGTCCAACTCCCAGCTCCACACAGGATATAGTTGGACATAGCATGATTTTTGCAATGGCTGTGCTGCTGAATCTAATCACAAGGCCTGTGTCAGGAGCCACTTATCTTGGCCAAGGAAGAGCCAAAGGCAATCATAGGAACCATTAGGAGATCATGGGAACACTGCAGAAGACAGAACTATACACTAGAGCGGTCCCGTGTAGGATCTTGAAATCAACAGAATTTAAATTTGTCTGTACTGAGTTGTTTTCCCAGTTCCATGACGTGGTGCTTACCAAGACATTTGTTGCTCTCAAACATGCCAAGTATCTGGTCACACTTCTCCTTCTGGTTGCCGCTGCTCTCGCAGGTACACCACAGGGAGACCTCCACACTGGAGTTACTGACATAGTTGGGTGTCATAGGCGTGCCTGTCCCAAACCCCCAGAAATAAGTGTCAGGATTTACTGCACCAAATGAAAGAAGCACAGTGAGTTCTCTTATACTGAAGGCAATGCTGCCCTGGAGGCAGAAGCCTTCCACCGCGATGTGCACGTTACCCAGAAGAGGCTGGGAACCCCTGGAAGGTGACCCACGTCTGGTGAATACACGTGCAGTCTGCTGCTCTGTGAGAAAGTGAGGAGGTGGCTGCCCCTGACTCAGGCCACCTGATGGTGAGGTATAGTGATAACTGAACTTGGTGAAAACATTAGACTGAAGGATGTGAAGCATCTACAGAGACTCAACTACGGTATTGGCACATGCAGCAAAAGGCTCTCTTACTTCTGATGTAGCTGGTAACACTGCACAGCCAAATTCTTTTTGCCTAACAAGTGCTGCACACCTGCAGTGTGGCATTCGGAACATTGAGTTTATGGAGCATGAAATCAGCAAAGACATCTGGAAAACCAGAAGGTAGTCTAGGATTACAGCTTCCGAGACACTACTGCACTTTGCAGCTCCTTCTTTGAGCCACTATTGAAAAGTATTAGCAATTTGGCAGCGAATATCTGTAACCAAAGACAACCTTCCTTTTAACAGCAGGCAGTGCCGTGTGTACCTGTTCTGACTGGCTCTGAGAAGGTAATGTATATACACTGTTAAACCACCAGGAGTCTAAACATCAAGTAGTGAGGGGATGTCAGGTTTAACAATGATCTTACAGCTAGATTCTGCTGTGACTATGATGCAGCTTCTGCAGCAGGAATGACTTCGTTCATACAGGCCGAGGGAGACCCAGTGGTCAGGCATTTAGAGCACTTTGCACCAGCTGATGATGCAAACAGGACTGCAGGAATGCCAGGCAAGTGCTGCTGCTTTGACAGCAGAGGATGGGACAAAACAGAGTGATGCATGTCACAAAGGAGCTCTCTTTGCGCTGCATTTACTTCGGAAGCAAGCGGGAGCAACAATTAGGCTAAGGCGTTCTCATTGGCGCACTGAGCACTGTCACCTGCCGCAAAGCAACAGAGTCCCTCACAGCACAGCAATGTGGCTGAAAGGTTGCTGCCTGAAGGCATCCACCCTGTACATTCCTGTGGGCATTACTTACCAATCATCCCCATGTAAGCCTGCAGGCATGCAGCATGGTTGTGCTGAGAGCAACCGTCTGGGGACGTATCTGCAGGCTGGCAGTTTTGTTGGAAATCAGCCAGGCGGGATCTGTAGGAAGGAAAATGAGGCTGTCAGTGTCTGCGTCATTCTCTTCTGGTGGCTCGTGTCTGCTGCTACCAGACCTACTTGCAGATATGGTCTTCCAAGCAGGAGTCCAGAAGCCAAAGGCAGTTGGGTTTGGTGTTATACTGAAAGGAACATTCAGGAACAATTGTTTTCCGGCGTCGTTCTCCACAAAGTACATCCTGACACGGACAGAATAGGATCCTTCTAGTGAAATCCTCAGGGACTTTCTCAAAGAAATTTCTTAGCGCTCGGTGGCATTTGCGACGGTCACATGTGTCCTCACTCCCTGCTCCCTTGGTGCAGATTGAGGCATAGTCTGTGCGCAGCCGAACACACTTCTTGCTCAGATTACAGACATGAGTTGCTTTCAGGCATGGATTTGTTGCATCCCCTGCTAACTGTGAGCCTGTAAAGCCAAAAGAAATCCATAAACAAGCAAATCTCCAGTAGAAGTTCTGTATGGAAATAGGAGTAGCCCTTATTTGATGGTCAGATTGGGAACATCAGAATGAACAAAGCAACTTAGTCCTGCTATGTGCCTGTCGCATGGCATTGCAGTGATACTAGCTACAAAATCACATATTTTACTGGTTGATGTTAGGGTGTTCGTTTCAGAGAATACATCATTGTGGGTTATTCCCTGTTTCATGGGCCTGGGTCTGTAACTTTATTTACACTTGGTAGGGGTGCAAATATAGACAAGGACCCAGAGCAGGCATTCCTCTGATTAACGGGGCAATTACCTCAAACTGTTATTCTTAGTAATCTTCAGCCCCTGAAAAGGCAAGAAAGGATAGCGTTAGATCATGCAACCATTACAAACCATTACCTGATACCAGAGCTGCCAGTTCATTATAATCTGTCTTCCAGTGTTCTTCATTTGCTGGATTCTCATACGGAGAGGTTTCCAAATTGAAATAACCTAGGCAAGACACAAGGTATTTTATGCAGTGAGAGATATGCTTTATGACCAGCTTTTTAACTGATTTTTTTCTTATTTGTGTTTCTTCAGGCTGGAGTTCAGAGATGCTCTGTCTTGCTCAAAGCCAAATGCCAAGAAGGGTTCTGCTGGAGATGCAAAGGAGTTATTGTGTAGCAACAACATTCCATTTTGTCATTAGATTTCCTCTGGCTGGAATTTGGCCTATTTTGAAATTTGCTTTTTTTCAGCTTCAGTGCTAACGAGGAGGTGTGGATGACAGGCAGTTCCTGGTGGGAGGCCAAGTAGAAGCATCCCAGTAAAGTTGGAGAGAAGTGGCATACTCAAGGATGCCATTACAGTGTGTGTGATAATCTCACATCCACTTTCAGAGATGGACAGATGTAAACATTTTGAGGTGATTTTCACAGCACTAAATCTAAGTAACTGTCTCAAAGTAGCTATCTTTGTTTCTCAGGGTCCCTGGTGTATTTGAAGGACAAGTCCCAGACCAGATCAGTTTTCTGTGCTTATCAGAGCAGTAGTGACTAGGAGACCAAAGTGATAACTGCAGTGCTGGGAAGTGGCCTTTCACAGCTGTTTTTTCAGGTAGGAGGGGCAGGCCTGAGCCTTACTGGTACCTTCTAAATTTATATTATTTCATCTCACCGTCTGTCATGCTGGAGTGAACAGTCCAGAAAATGCGTAGGCAGTGCTCCTGTCTCTTCATGCGCCGGTGACACTTGCAGTGCAGTAAAGAGCTGTTTCCGAGGTCTAGCTCTGCGTTCAGACATCTGACCCTGCTATCATGATCCAGTGGAAGGAAGCGAGTCTTAGCGAGGGCACAGTTTTCCAGAATCCTGTAGGTGGCATTGCAGACAGAGTCTGAGAGGCACAGCTGTTCGGCTGCTATGCAGTCACTCCGTGACAGAGCCAGGAGGTCTCCTGTTAAAGGAGAGAAAAGATTGTTAGGATTTCAGCCACAGTGAATGCCACACAAGCACTTTGCCATTGTTCTGCAGGCAGCCTCAGCAAGGGCTCACGAGGCATGACTGGTTGGGTTCCTTCATATGGAGCAGTAAGGAGCAAGAGCTGTCTTCATTCAGGAGCAAAAGGATGAGTATTAGTGTATGAAAGAGGGAACAAAAGATTAATGAAAAATCTCCAGAATGATTTTGTTTAATAACCCTTTTTTAATTTTTTTTTTTTTTTAAACCACCTTTAACTCTTTCAACTTGGTGAGGATCAGGGATGGCTCTGCATTTTCCCCGAGCAGTACATCTGTTTGGAAGCCTTGGCTTTGCTGAGGCTTTCTTTGAAGGAGCTCTCCTTTCTGGGTAATGAAAAGCTTCGTGAAATAAGTGCTAACACCAGACTCTGATGCCAGTCAGTGCTGCTGCTGTTGCTAAGTATATACTGGTCATGAAGAGATGCACTGAGAAAGCCATTTGCAGGGTGTAAAAGCAAATACTTTGTTGAGCTTAGAAACTTAGTAACAACTATATGTATTCTTTGCATAGCAGAAAAAACCTTTAACAGTAAATGCAAGTTGTTTCATGTAGAAGTGCTGATATGCAATCAATTCAGAGTATATAGAACCAAATCCATGAAATTCCTACCAAAAATGCTGGGATGCAGGCTTGGCCTGCCAACTTTCATCTTCTGGTCAGTTGTGAATTCTGAGTATAACTCTGTGTGTGTGTATTTGTGTAACACATGGATTAATTTTATGTATATACGCTGCCACCACCCTATGGAAGTATTGAATAATTTTAATGACAATGCAGTCTTTAAAACTTGATGACTTCTTCAGCTTTTTTTTTTTTTTTTTTTTAATATATGGACTGTTCTC
>VXAV01005671.1:122969-135922 GCA_013399715.1 Alectura lathami | reverse complement strand
CGTGGGCGCCGGGGCCCCGCGCGCCTGAGAAGGAGGCGAGGGCTGGGGCGCGGAGCGCCGGGACGGGGGAGGCGGCGTAGCGGGAAGCAGGCCTCGGCTGGCCGTGACTTGTTTCAAGAGCCTAAAGTGCGGCGATGTGCTTATCAGACACCTTCTCGTTTTTTTTTTTTTTTTAAGTAGTGATTATGGAGGGTTTGTTTTTTTTTTCTTTTTCTTCTAGCTCCACATCCTAGATTTTTGTTTTGTTTTGGTTATTTCTTTTGCTTTCAGTAATCCTTTCCTAGGTACTGTAGAACTCCAGAAGAGCCAGTGACCCGTTGGACGCGCAGATGAGGGCTCCAGAGTCGTCGCCTTTCATATAATCCATCCTGCTGACTTTTTTCATAGGCATACGGCCTCCTATTGTGAATGGCCCCATGCCAGCACGGCCGCTGGTTGCACTTTTGGATGGAAGAGATTGCACTGTGGAGATGCCCATCCTGAAGGACGTAGCTACGGTGGCATTTTGCGATGCTCAGTCAACTCAGGAAATCCATGAGAAGGTGGGGAAGAAAACGTGCGAGCATTTGAACGTAAAGCTCCGCGTCTCTGAATAACGAAGCGGAGGTTGATTTGGACTGCTTTTTGTTGTAGGTACTGAACGAAGCAGTAGGAGCTCTGATGTATCACACCATTACCCTGTCTCGTCAGGATCTGGAGAAGTTCAAAGCCCTCAGGGTCATTGTGCGTATTGGCAGTGGCTATGACAACGTCGACATTAAATCTGCTGCAGAGTTAGGTACGATGACACCACGTGGGCTCAGCTGTGATCAGAACTGAATGAGGAGTGGAACACTGCATGTGTTTTTCTGCTTTATAACTGAATGCATTTAAAACCTTTGTGTAAAAAGATTTGGAGGTGCTTAGTAGGAGACATCCTTAGGAAGCAGGGCGATATCCGAGCTGATAGATAGCCTGAAAGGAAGAGTCTCAGATCTCAGATTACTCTGCTGTAGATGTCAGAGTCTTTGCTGTTGTCTGGAGTTCAGAAACCTAAAGATGATGTCTAGACAACTTCTTGCTGAGGCAGTTTTGGGTTGCTTGTAGGAAAACAGTTGAGCAGTCTGATTGCCTGCAAATGCTGATGCAGGGTAAACTAATCATAAGTGCTAGATCAGTGAGTTTCTGTTAGGTTTTTATAGTAGTTAGCTTTTAACACAACACTTTATGAATCACTTTAGAACCTTGGAGTCTAGGCATGCGAAGATGCTCTGTATCCGGTGACAAAAGGTTCCTACTTAATAACAAGTATATGGCAGTGGGGCTTTTAGACTCTGCGACGGGCTCCTGGGGGAGGTGGTTCACCGTAGAGCCCCATACCTCCTTTTGTAAGGCTGTGTCAGAGATTTGAAACTTCTCTTAACTCAAATCAGATCAAGCTTAAACTACATGCCAGTGTTTATCTACAAAACTGTAATAGGCAGGGCAATTCCAAGGTCTGTAAGAGCAGAGGAACTGCCAGCAAGTGAAGAATGCACGTTTGTGGAGTGCCTCAGTCTGAGTGTTCTCATCTGAATGACTCCACTGCAGATTCCTAAGAGTTCCTCGCAAGGTCTTTGGCTTTTAGCCAGCTGTTACGCTTTCAGACCACATTTCGAACCTAGTCCTCTCCTGGGTTCTCCACTTAGTCGCCATGCATGGTTTTGATTCAGAGCTTTCCCTTCTTCTCCCACTCTGCACTCATTAACCCAAGGAGAAATGGGTCAAAGTTCCTTCACCATCACATTGCTTCTTGCCAGTTTTGCCTTGGAGGGATAGTGTGATGCTTCTTATTCATGGCCAGATTTGCTTTCTTGTGGACTATTAATGATTATTTCCATGCACAACCAGACCCTTTAAATCATTCTGAGGTGTGATACCATTCCTTACATCTTCTGAATCCTCAGATTGGTCCAAAGGGTTGTTGTGTGTGTGTGTGTGTTTTCATACACTTAGGCATTGTATTGCATGTAAACACAAATTTGTGCCTCCTTATGTAAGAGAGGAACGCTTGTGGCTCGTCTGAAGGTGAATGAGCTGGTAACTAGCGAGATGAAAAGAAGCTAGGTTTCACCTGTCTGCCCTCTTCATCTCCTCCAAATCATGTGTGAGGCGTTATTGTGAAGTATTCAGTAGGGAAAAATCCTATGTGGGATTGTACATAGACTTCGAACGTCTCCTATGTGATACACTTGCAAAAGAGTGATGCATTGCCAGATTTTCAACCATTGCGTAAATTTTATTCCTAGTTTTCAGGCAGGTGGTGGACTTTTGAGGAGGAAAAGTTTGCTTGTTTTGGCAAGTGGCGAGGGTTACATTTCAAAAGGAACTGTTTTTTTAATTAGTTAATTTTGTTTCTTGGATGCAAAAATTTTGGTCAGGTTAAAAAAAAAAAAAATCTCTTCTGAAGAGGTGCTTACCTCTGCTGAGGAGCAGAAGGTTGTTGGATGAAGGGTAGCAGCAGTGAAGTGATATGTTGTCTGCCTCCGCCCTTTTTTTTTGTTTGTTTGTTTGTTTGTTAGATTGCTCAGAAATGACCGGGTTTTGCTGTAGTGCTCTGACATCTTTCCCTTTCCTGACAGTAATTTGTGCTTCCAGCACCTCGACTCTGTTGGCATTAGCATTAGTATTTTACCCGATGGCTCTAGCGATGGTTTTATGGTCCCTTGTGGCTGTATGTTATTCCAGAGTGGGAGTGTTATTTGTTGTTACTTTTAAATGTAACTTCAAACTCTTGTGGAGTCTCTCTGCATTTAATGAGCTAATTAGTGTTGTTCCTGGAGAAGCTGTTCCTTGCAGTGAGCATCTACACAGTGAGGTATGAAAGAGCTCAACCATCTGTCTTTTTAAGTCTTCTAGTCTGTCAGTTTGTCTGTCAGCAGTATCTCTGGAACGAGTGCATTTTTTTCAGTGCAGGCCTTCTAAAGTTTTCTTCTGTCAGCCTGGCTTTTTTTTTCTGGTGAGGATGTCAGATGGATGTTTATAGGGAAGGAGTGGTATTTCCTTGGGGTTAAATCTATGTTGCTGTAGAATCACTTTCTGAAATGAAACCCACATTTCTTGGCAGTAGCTCTGGAGCACTGAATTACGTTTCAGTACTTCTGCCTAAAGAGTTTTATTTTGGTTTAATGCTGTCATGCTAAAAATCTCATGAGCTCCATGGCTTTGCAGGCATTGCGGTTTGCAACATCCCTTCCTCCTCAGTAGAGGAGACTGCTGACTCCACCCTCTGCCACATCTTGAACCTCTATCGACGTGTTACTTGGCTGCATCAGGCCATGCGGGAGGGGAATCGAGCCTCAAGTGTAGAGCAGATTCGAGAAGTGGCCGGAGGCGCTGTGCGTATCCGCGGGGAGACTTTGGGCATCATTGGACTAGGTAAGTGATGGGAATTGTGAGACTGAAAAGTGAACTGCGAATGTTTTGGGGAACCTAAGAGTCACAGACTGGAGAGGGAAGAAAAAAGATAATTCTGCAGTTGTTCATTGTGAAACGCTGACTCGTAAGGGATGCTAGTGCCCTGTTCTGTGGTGCTGAACATCTTGAAGAGTTCCGTACTTGTTATGGGTTTGGGGATTTTTTTTTTTTCCTTATTCAGATGGTTAGAAGAATTGGAACATTCAGAGAGCTCTCCTCAGTGACTGTTTCCCTGTGTGCTAGGCTCTGTACCAGTAACAAAGTTGCCTGAAAGCTACCAATTCCTTCTCCAAGTTCTTACTGCCTCTGAATGAGGGCATAGGCTTCATTTGAAAAACAGAGCTTCTTATAGGTTTTTGCATGGGGAAGAACTAGAATTAGCCACATGAGATCAGCACTGAATAGCTTATTCTGGGTCACTGTGGCCATCCTAGGACTGTCCAGGGCTGCAGTACCTTGGGCCCTGGCAGTACGCTCCAGTGTAGGCTCCCAGTCTACCCCAGTAACTTGTCTTTAAAGTTTGTTTTACCTTTCCTTGATGATTGTGGGTTTTCTTTTGTGAAGGCCGAGTTGGACAGGCAGTGGCTCTGCGAGCCAAGTCCTTTGGCTTCAACGTGATTTTCTATGATCCCTATCTGCCGGATGGAGTGGAGCGATCCTTGGGTTTACAGCGAGTAGGAACCCTGCAGGATCTACTAATGCACAGCGATTGCATCACATTGCACTGCAGCCTGAATGAACATAACCATCACCTCATCAATGACTTCACTATTAAACAGGTGCAGCAGGAGCTTGATTTCCCCCACAGAGCACTGTGGAAATGAATGCAAACAGAAACTGCTGCTTTCACAGAGGCTGAGAGCGTGTGAATCCTGCTGCCTCTGCTGTGTGCTTCCTGCTGCCTTTGGAGGCTGGGAGCATGTGGATCTGGGTGCCTGTGCTTTGTGCTTATAGAATCTCTTGTTAAGAGAAAAATAGGACTGGCTCTTTTTGCGAAGTAATTTGTTAAGAATTACTGTTAAGAATGTTTTATGTGATTATATAATTTCAAATTACCTTTAAAATTCTTAACTGGCTGTACTGGTTAGAGCCAGATCTGGTGTGGCTGGGACAATGTGAGCTGCTTTATACAGCTCTGCCAAAGTCTTTCTGCCCAAGCCCACTGCAAAGCCAGTCTCGGGCTCTACTCTAATAGCCTGTGAATGCTTTTCAGTGCGTTCACAAGAGCCATCTGGACATCACAGTCCAGTTTTGTATACCTGCGTGCTTGATTCATGTCCTCTTTCTTCTTTAAAGTAGTAGGATGAATATGGAGTGCAAAACTTGAGAGTTCCACTTTTGCCCTTGTTTCCTTGTGGTTTTGTTTGTTCATGTTAAAAGCAAATTTCTCAAGCATTGCTTGCAGGCATTTCCCCTGTGGTTAGCTTTACAGTGAGAGCACTCCTAGTTCGTCCAGGCCTCATCTAATCACTGCAGGCTGCTGCTCATTTCCAGTAGACTTCCAAGATTCACTTTGCCCCCCTGAAAAGTCTTTGTCAACCCACTTAATGTTTTTCTTCTTCCAGATGCGCCAGGGCTGCTTCTTAGTGAACACAGCCCGAGGAGGGTTGGTTGATGAGAAAGCCTTAGCACAAGCCTTGAAAGAGGGACGAATCAGAGGAACGGCATTGGATGTACATGAGTCTGAGCCTTTCAGGTAACGCTGCACCTGCATGCCTCATCCAGCATTGGATGATTCTTTTTGCTTTAAGTTACGGTGATACTTGTGAGGTCAGATAGGGTTATCACTTCTGGAGAGAAACCATTTCTTTTTTTTTTTTTTTTTCCCCACAGCTTTGCTCAGGGGCCCTTAAAAGACGCACCCAATGTGATCTGCACCCCACACACTGCCTGGTACAGTGAGCAGGCTTCCATTGAATCCAGAGAAGATGCAGCTAAAGAGATCCGCAGAGCTATTACAGGTAATGAGAAAGACTGCGTGCTCTGCATCTGCTGCTGGATTAGCATTCGTTTGTTGGTTCACTGCAAGGATTATAGATCTGTAACTGCTAATTGTTCTTTAAAAGTTAGACCCCCTAACTGCTTTCTGTAGCTGTAGTGTAAGTTGAGAATTGTCTCTTTGCCTCCTGAGAATCTATTAGCTAATGCTGGAGTGGCACTTTCCTCCTTGGGAAGGCATTGTAACTCTTACCTACTACATACTCTAAATTCCTTTGACAGTTAATTTGTACATCTTTTTCTAGAGTAGCACATATTGTCTCCTGGGAAAGGTGAGCCTTGGCAATTGCAGTTTACATGGCCAGTGATTTCCCCAAGATCGCAGAAGTGGGAAGGAAGGGTCAGTGTCCTGTATTCTTCAGAGACCACTAGCTCAGAGGAGTCCCCTCTGCCCACTGTTATCCTGTGGAAGTAGATGGAAAAGATCCTAAGCATTTATTTCCTACTTTCCTTCTGGGCATGAGCCCCTCCTATTTGTCTCCTGTTTTGTTTTTGTCATTCTTGGTGCTTCCACAGGCCACATACCTGATGCTTTGAGGAACTGTGTTAATAAGGAGTATTTGCTGTTAGCAGCTCAGTGGTCCAGTATTGACCCTGCAAGTGTCCACCCGGAACTCAACGGAGCTGCAGCGTACAGGTGAGATACATAGGTTGTCTGAGTTACCGCTTCCAAACTTATCTTCCTGCTGTAGTAGGCCAACATTCCTCTCTGGGTTTGAGAACTGCTTGTACCTGCAAGCGGATGTGCTTTTCTTCCTTTATACTTAACAGCAGCACTTCTGAAACTGTTAGGATTTAGCATTTGCCTGGACATGCTTGGTTCCAGCTAGGTACTGGTTAAGTTTTCCAAATTCTTGCAAGATGTTCCCAATAGATATCTTAATATGAGAAAGCCTGCTGGGTGCCTGAAGAGAAGTCTGGATCTTAACATTTTGAAGGTGTGCATATTGCTATGGCTGTATGAACAAAGCACAGTTCTTGTCAGTAGCCCAGAGGAGGACTTGTTAAAGACATTGTTCAGTAGATTAGAGTAGTGGCCTAAACAGGGTGTATTTTGTGTTGTTACAGACCTGCCAAGTGACTGTGGATAGGTTGTTCCCCTTCTGTTTTTCCCTGTCTGTAAAATAGGAAATACCTTCTCTTCCTTTCTCTGAGAGATCTACGTGTGTTCGGCTATACTTATGGAGAAGGAAGGCATGAGGAGGCAACATAGGAGTAAAGGGTTCATTAGCAATTCATAAGTATGTCTCTCCTATTTTTCATCTTATTTCCGGCTGTTTTCTTAGTTTAGCTCCTTACTAAGCTCCTTGTTCTGTGTCAGAGCCCAGTGAAAGGTAGGTGGCAGCTTGCATTCCTCCTGCTGTTGGGGAGGGAATTTCCAGCTCTTCAGGCTACCTTCATGCTGTGCCTCATGCTGTTTCCCACTGGATATAAACTTTGTACCTGTCTTCCAAATGCTTAGAACATGTCTTGAAACTGCCTCCGCCTGTCTGAGAACAAGTGTAATCTGGTAATGGGATGTAACTGCTTCTCTTCAGCTCTAGAGACTTTCCCTGTGCTCTGTCTTGGAGCAGCTTTGCTAGAAAGAGGGATCTGTATTCAGCATGTGCCTGAGGGCACACACAGCTCCTTTCCCCTTTCATAACTGCTAGATCAGCACATAATTTCTGTTTCTGTTGGTTTCAGGTTTCCTCCAGGAGTAGTGGGAGTAGCCACCCCTGGGCTACCAGAACCACCAGTAGTGGAAGGGATTGTAGCTCATGGGATCCCTTCTGTTTCCCACTCTGCACCGCGTACCCCTTCCCCAGGAGAGGCAAGCAAACTGGATGCAGACAGAGAGATTCCTGCTGATCAGTAGCAGCATCTTTCTCTTCTTTCCTCTGTCAGCAGAAAAAAAAAAATAGGAGGGTATCTTCTCCTAGGACCTTCTTTGATACCCTACAGAGACTGTTTCCTGTTCATGCAGGACGGGAGAATGCATTTCATTACTGGCAAACTTTAGCTCTTGCCTTTATTTTGTAACCCTTTTAGTTATAATCTCTCAGTGAATCTTTCTCCTCTGGAGCAGGGCAGCAGTGACCTTGCCTCCCCTTGGAAATACTTGGTTTAACCAGTGTTTTTTCCTACATGTCTGCCTCAGATGTCTGTGACAGGGAACTGTCCCAGTGCACTTGAAATTCAGAAAGGAAGAGCTGCCTGATCAGGGATCGCCTTCAGTGTCCCTAACACCAGACTTCAGTGCCCATTTTTCAGTTGTAGCAGCTTGAGTTCCATTTGGCTGTACCTCACAAAGTGTGGGTGGGTATGGGGAATATTAGACAAAGATGAGTAAATTGGAGCAGTTGTGACTGTTGCCTGTGTTACGCTGTCAGTAGAACGCAACTTCAGTTCTGTGTGCTACCATGCTTGTTTTAATTAAGGTTTTCTGTGAGAACAGACAGCACAGGCACTGCTTGTTCTTGACCATAAGTTTTATCTATGCAGTACTAGGCCTGAGGGTAGAAATGGCAGTCTCAAAGTCAGCCTTGTAAATAATTTGAAACAGATTAAAAAGTCATCAAATGTGTTCTGGTGGCCACTGTGTTTACGAGGCTCCAGAATAATTCACCTCAGAAAAAGCAAGAAAATGCAGAAATAGGAAAAACTTGTACTGGGAGACAGCAAGTAGCAATAATTTGCAGCTGCAGTTGCTGGTTCCGTCGCACACGCGTACCTCAGTATAACGACGCCGTTTATTCACAAGGTATGTTATGTTAAAATGCTAAGCCTTGTGCTGTGGAATTTTGTAGGCATAACCACATTGACTAGAAGTAACGTACCAGTGCTCGTAACACTTTTCTCTGCTGATGGAGAGAGCTTTTAAGGCTTGACCAAATTAATCTAGTGTAGCTCTGCTAGCATATACTGCATCTTCAGTAGTGGGCAGAGTAAAATGGAGCTCTTCTTGGTGTCACGAGGCTTATTCATGTAAAGCAGAAAGAGAACACAGTTACGTTACCACGTGAAGCCAAGGCAGGATTGTTACTCTGAAGCCTTTTCCTGTTTCTCTGTCCCAAGTGATTATGAATTACTTCTTTGAAGGGGGAGGAGTCTTCAACAAAACAGGTTCCATCAGAGATTTTCCTTAATTCTAAATCTTAATTTAAATTTCAACTTGTTACACTTAAGTTATGGCCTTCCCATGCCCAAGATGCAACAATTTTCAACTGATTTGTTCCTGTAGGGTGGGTACATTAAAAGTAGGTGCTACACAGGAGGCATACCCTGTGCGTGGTTTTGTCTGCCTCCCTTGATTCCTCCCTCTTTTGTGTGACTGTGACTGGGAACTGGGTGGCAGGGAACAGACTGGAAGTACACCTTGAGGAGTGGGTAAAATCATCTAGTTTTAGGCTGTTTTCAGTTTGAGAAGCTGAACAAAGCTTTTGGAATCGCAAAGGTTTCAGGCTTTTTCCTGGTTTTAAGTTATTCTCCAATACTGTTTTTGTGTAACAGCTTACTATCTAGCTTATGCTGCTGTGGTGAAGTGGTCCTGATCCATTCCTTTCCCCAGATGCACCCACCGCAAGGTCCCCACCCCTCCAATCACACAAAAAACAACAACAAAAACCTTGGCAATTCAAGAAAGAAAAATAGGCAAGAAGTAAGCTTCAGGTTTTTTCTTACAGATTGAACACTTTAACTGTTTAGCATTAGCGAGATACTAGTTCTCTAGTGTTGAATGTCTTCTTTGATAAGGTTAGTGTTAGTGAAGATTCTTGGCTTCTGTGTTTTCATGGGTGATGCTGATTCTAATTAAAATTCATATACCTCCTTGGCTGCTCAGGTTTACCAGGTCAGACTGGGACTGGTGGTAGGCACAAGTTACAGGAGAGTTTTTCTGAATAAAAGCCTAGAGCTCAGATGCACTTCAGTTTGAGCTGTACCTAAAATAACCAACCAGCAGCTTTTTTCTGTTCTCTAAGTTTTAGGAAACCTAAATTTTACAAGCAACTAACTCAGAAAGCTATTCTTTGCCAGGCAGATGGGAAAAAAAAAATTCATTCAGGGACAGAGCTGAGCTGTCTATTACTGCATTAGGGATGCAGTCTGTCCCTAACTACTGTTTCCTATTTGCTGTTGAAAATTCCTGCCCTGCTTAGAGGTTCACGTCTGCAGATTATTTTGTGGTAAGGCGCTTCTAGTTATGAGCTTAGTGAAATACAAGGGATCACAGTGCATTCATCATCTATTCTAGAGCACAATACAAGGTAGATTTTTAAAAGGCATGAATTTTTTTTTAATTATTTTTTAAGATCAGTCAAGAAGCTCTGAGCACTCAGAAGAGTGGTAAGATCTCACTTGGGGGACACTTGAGTTTCTCAGTTCTTTGGTGCCCAGATATAATGGTGACTACTAAGAGTAGTAGTAAATAACTGATGTCACAAGAAATACTTTGAGTACCGAAGAGTTGAAGCTGACAGCGTTGGTGATAGTGGCTCTGTTCTATCCAACACCATTCAGGGTGATTGAAGGCAGCGTTCCCCTTGATGAAAGCCACAGCAGAAAATATGGATAATATTGAACAGAACCTTGACCATGACCTCAAAGAGGGGCTCTTTGTGCTTGCAGAATGACTCTGCTTGTATGCCATTTGTACCTCTGCTTATAGACTGAATCTATCATCACAGCTCACAGAAAAAAATTACCAGTACTGAAGTACACTGTGGTCTTCTCCCTCCCGTGAGTGCCAAGTCCTTTCCACAGTACCCTCTCCTGTGTGATCCACTGACTCACAGCGCCTCCTCTCAGCTTTAGTACAGTACACAGAAGTGGAAGGATTTGATCCCCCCCCCTCCCCGTCCCCCCTCAACATGCCTTCCTTCAGAACTAGTGCAGAGCTTTAATCCCAAAGAACAGAAGTTTCCTAGGGTGAGGCAGGAGTGCCCTAGCTGTACTAATCTGCTTATGGGAGGTGCTCATACTGTCCCAAGGTACATTCTGTTTGTCAGGGTCACTGCTGCTGACCAGCTTTTTTATAGAGGACTCAGAGTTTCAGAAATATATTTTTGTAGACAATAAATAAACTGTGAAACATTGAAATAAAGCATGTAAACGAAAACTTACAGCACTGTCCTCTGTACAGATGTTTTTCTCACTTCAGTTCTCTCCTGGCTCATTAGAAAATGTTTGATTACTTCTTGGATATATTTTAATAAACTTCTCCAAAGAACACGGCTGCTGTCTGTGGAAGGGGTGTCCTGAGATACAGCATATATTCAAGGGAGCTGTGTGTGTAAAAACAATCAGAAAACCAAACCTGTACAGGTGTCTGCATCAGTCCCACTTTCCTCACATTAGATGGGTTGGGGTTTTCCACACAGTCACAGATCACAGTGGTGAATGACTTCCTTTGGATTCTGGAGAGCTGACCGTTAACAGAGACTGCAGGTGACACTCTGAAGCAGCAGCCATCTTCAGGTGTTAAGGGATAGCTTTGGAAGTAGCCCAATATTTAATTATTTGACTTCTCACAAGTTGAAACTGTGGTAGCTGGTTTTGCAGCCATCAGGTCTGTAGTTTGTGTGTACGTGTTAACAGCAGTAGCTGTCTTTACCCTTTTACAGTAAAATAGTGTTGACATTAATACATAAAACAACCTATGAAATGTTTTTCTAAGTCAGGGCAACAGAATTAGCAGAAAAATAACTAGGTATGTCTGTAGTTGAAAATATAAATCCAGTGAATGTTTGATGGCCTAAATTTCCTGCATCAATCATTAATGGAAGTCTGGAAAACCTTTCATGTTCTTGGTAGATGATGTCACTTACCTGCCTAGCTGGTACTCTGCGCCTTTGGAATACCCAGCACCATGCTCGGGAGATGAGATAACAGAAATACTGGCCTGCTTTTCCAGACAGTATTCTTTTCTATTTGATTCCTTCTATCACTCGCTGTTACTTCAGGCTATTATGGAAGAAAATAAAGGTAAAACCCCTACCCATAATACATACACACATCAGGGGTTTTTTGGCCTTCACTACTATTTGAAGGCAAATCAGGCCATTCAAACAGACCTACTCCCAAAAACTTCACCTTGAAAATAGCTATGGCTTACTTCTACCTCAAGAATTCAAAAATTACTTAGAAAAATACAATGTCTTGTGTAACATTTTGCTGCTTTCTAACGCATTAAGAATCTGGAAACGTGTATTTTTATAAAATTAGTACAAACACAAGATTAGATTAACTTGAAATTCTCTTAACATGTAGTCTGTGAGGGAAGCAAAAAAAAAAAAATTTGGGGCAAATTATTAAGTTAAATAGATGCTTCAAGAAGGCTGAAGAAATCAATTCCTCTCTGAAACAGTCATGTATTCCATGTCTTATCTCAGGAATTCCTAAGCTCTTTAAAATATCAAAGGGTCTTTTGAGCCTCTCTCTAAATAGCATAATGCGTCTCAAAATCTGCCCAGTATTTTATCAGCATCCCCCATCAGGACTAAACTCAAGCAAGTAATGAAGAGTACAGATAATGGAACGGAATGAAGAAATACAATTCTGAGGACAGGCACCTTGTAGAAACTGGTATTGGGCATCACCTTACCCGTTTCCCACTGGCGTAAATTGCATCCCTGTAATCAAAAAATAACAAAGATAAAATACTGCCATTTAGTAAAAACAACATGGCACCGTAATTTTGAATAGATGTAGCTGAAAGCCAGCAACTTGCCTCATGATGATGATTGTCAAGTTGCGAATTTCGGAGGAAACAGCAAAGTGATTTCCACAAGAATACCCTTGTTTTGGTGTTGAGGGCAGCAGCTACTCCTCATCCCAGTTTCTGCCAGTGCTATTTTGCCTTGAGTGCACAAACAGAGAGATGTAATGCTGCCTGGTACTCAGGTTGTACGAGCACGTTGAAAAGGAACAGGGTTGGGCACTGCACGGTTCTATGTGAGGACTGCTGAAACCTAGCAGGTGATCACGGCAGCAGCACCCCAGTAACACGGCGTTACACCACAACCGTCCCCGCAGAAATGCCATTTCAGGTCGGCGTTACACCGCAGCCGTCCCCAAGACATGCCATTTCAGGTCGGCGTTACACCGCAGCCGTCCCCAAGATGTGCCATTTCAGGTCGGCGTTACACCGCAGCCGTCCCCAAGACATGCCATTTCAGGTCGGCGTTACACCGCAGCCGTCCCCAAGATGTGCCATTTCAGGTCGGCGTTACACCGCAGCCATCCCCAAGACATGCCATTTCACATCCGCGGCAGCCAAGGAGCCAGCCGAGCGATGCTGCCATTGCCGCGGGGCCAACCCACAGCCATCGGAAGCGCTCACAGCTGCAGCTCAGGCCGCACCTCTACAGCCGCTACCACACCGCTTCTTAACGGCGCGTTTACCTAGGTGAGAACTCCTGAATTTCTGTTATTTCAGAATTTCTGTTATTATCTGAACCTGGAGCTCCTAGGCAGCTCTGCCGCGGGAAGGCCTCCCACCGCGGCCCCGCGCCTGCCCCACCGCGGCCCCGCGGCCGCCG
>VXAV01005671.1:102923-122377 GCA_013399715.1 Alectura lathami | reverse complement strand
CGGAGGGGGACCGGCGGCCTCGGCTCGTTGCGGCTGCGAGTAACCGAAGCATGTGGCTAACGCGTACGTGTAAAATTTCTGGGTGCTGTTTTCTGGGAAGGTGTTCAGCGTACTTGGTCAGCCGAAGTGATGCTCCTTGTTTAAAGATGTAGTTCTGAGCTGTGGTTAGTGGTTTTATTCTTAGATTTTGACTTCAGCTGCGGCAGTTTGTATTTTGTGTAATGTGTCTAAGTGCTTTGCATAGTTTTGTTTGGCCTGTTTCTAGGATAGCACAGTGAGACTCTTGGGTGGATGTTGCTGAAAGAACTCTTAAGAGACGTCCTTGCTGGCTCTCATTGTCTGTGCCGGTTCTCCAAGTATTCCTCCTAGTGGTGGCATGCTTTGGCTTTTAAGATGGCCCATAGTTCGGAAGGCAGTTTTGTGTTTGTGAGGACTGTTATCAGCTGTCCACGTGAGTAGTTTAATTTTGTTGTTGTTGCATTAAGTCCTTTTGGTTTCTTTGCAGACCGTCAACAGTGAGAAGTTTCCTTGACTTCTTAAAATGATGCTGCTTAAAGTGATGTTTTCTGTTTTCTTTAAAGGTGCCTTAGTTCACATGAGAATGAATTCAGGGAAAGTTTTGCCTTTTTGAAAGATCAGATTATACCAGACAACTGAGCTAAGGCTATGCATTAGGAGTAGCATGCCGATTTTAGCTTTGCAAACCCTCATGGCCTGGCACCTACCAGCTGTGGCTGAGAATTGTGGTGATGCACTCTAGCTGTTCCCTTATTTGTTTGAGGTGGAGGTAAAAATAAATAAATAAATGAATATACAGAGAAACAGAAATACTCCAAAGCAAGGTAGGAGAGGTGTCTGAGACTGTCTGAAATGTGAAGATGTACTGGGGTTAAGACCCAGTCTGGGTGGCCGCTCTTGTAACAGCCAGCGTTTGACCTGTCTAAATATCTCATGTTATGGTCTCGTCTGATGCAAATATGGGTATGAATGATGTAGTGAATTTTTTTTTGCTGTGCCTGTTCTTACTGCTGTTTGGATGGAAGGACTGACGGACGGAGCATTGCTCTGACAGCTAAAGGTAGTCACTTGTTTCCTGGTTTGTCATAGTTGTCCAGCCATGTGACACTTTTTAGACTACTTTAATGAAGGAAAAATCAACTTCTCTGCTTGATAGCATGCAAAATAAGGTGTTTTTTTCCTATATTTGAATTCATAGCTTTCATTTTGCACTGCTGTTCTTAACCTAGTTGCTTCCACCGATGAACTTTCACTTCACACAGTTGCAATGATGTAGCTGTCTCTAAACACTGTATTCTCCAGAGCTGCAGAAGGCCTACCTAATGCCAACTGTGTAAAATACTCAAGGTGGATTTTTCATTGTTTTGCAATGTGGAGTATTTAGTGTTGTTATGTATCCTTCCACGCATAGAGAACGCTGCTTTGGCAGTGGAGATCAGTGAAAGGGCTGAAAGGATGAGAGCTGAGGGCACTTAAGTTGTCCAGTCTGGAGAAAAGACTGAAGGTAGCCACAGGGGTAACCTCATTGCTCTCCGCAAGTTTCTGGGGACAGGAGGTGGAGAAGGAGGTGCCGGTCTCTCTCCCTGGTAATCAGCAGAACACATGGGAAGGACGCAGAGCTGCACCAGCGAGAGCCAGACTGACGTTAGGGAAAAACCTTTTTGCTGTGAGGGTGGTCAGATGCTGGAATGGGCTTCCTAGGGAGGTGGTTGGTGCCCCATGCCTGTCAGCGTTCACGAGACATGCATCATGCCCTCGGTAACGCGCTTTAACTTTTGTTTAGCTCTGAAGCGGTCAGGCAGTTGGACTCGATCTTTGAAGGGCCCGTCCAACTGAGCTCTTCTATAATGATGTACTATCAGAAAAATGTAATCTTTTTTTTTAAAAAAAAATCATTAATGCAGAAGTGAGGACTTGGCACCAGGCAGTCAACTATATTCAGGATCTCCTGTTCTAAGAAAAAGTAATAATGTGCACTGGAAAAAATCTAATCTACTCTCTGAATTACTGAAGTCGGTGCTTTGCCATGGTTTCCTTACAGGATATAAGGATGGTTTCACTTAGGCCATAGTCTGATGTTGACTTTTAAGAAATACAAACCAGTTTTTATCTATGCCTTTCCAAAGCAGGACACTAGGGAACAGGCAAAAAGCAGAGAACTTAAAGCATTTCAGAAGGCTGCTAAAGTAGTCTTTTAATATTGGAAAAGCAGTATTACTACAAAACCATGCAGTAATCTAAAATGCCTTTAGAAGGGATTTTATGGGATTAATTCCTTTTTTACGGAAGGATGCTGCGACTCTACAGAACTGGATTTAGATTCGTGTGCTCTCAAGCAGTTTTGAGATGCTACTTGAAAGTCATCTTGGCAGTAGGGAAGAATGTGGGGAAAAAGTGTATATGCTGCCCATATAGGGTAGAGTGTCTGGGTATATGTCTGCTGCAAAATCTTGATGTCACCTGTTTGGGACTGAATGGGGAGTTTGCGGAGGCATTCAGATTGCAATAGATGTAGTAAGAAGAGTTGGCAGATGAGGAGTTGAAACTGGGACTCTGTTCTCAGCAAGCTAGGGGTTGCATGATTCCCGATTGCTTTTTCCGCCACTCTGCTTGCTTGGCTTCCTTCTGTCTTTCAAGGGCGATCATGTTCCTGGATCGTTCTTCCTGTCAGCAAGACGCATACAAGAGTCTGCATATCAGAAGGGTAGCTGGGGGTATACATAGAGCACAGAAAGTGGTCCGATGTCTCTTTTGCTGTCTCTTGTTGCAGTTGAAGGCAGAGTGCTAGGCTGGATGGATGTTGCTCAGAGCAATAGGTAGGGCATATCTTTAATGCTTCTCGTTCCATATAAAAGAAGCGTTTGAGGACCAACAGGATACTGAACGTTTTTGAAAATAAATTTTTACTTGCTTTGCTGACTGCAAAGCAAGGATATACATTTTCTCCACTCAGTCTGTGGTACCTTCTTGGTGGCCGAAGTAAACGGTATTATGAATGCTTGTTATGCCACGTTTTTTTCCAGTGTCTTTTTTGTCTTTCAACATGTGAAAGGTGGACATCGGCACTGAAAAATGTGCAGTGTCTTTTGTGTCTCCATTGACTGCTTTTCTCAGGAATCAAAAGTGTCACGAGGGATTCTGCGGCTACCTATTTATAGTGAAATGCAAAGAACAGGCATGTTACAGGGGAGGTGGAATACCTCTGCAGTTGTAGTTTATGTAAGTCACTCATTTTCCCCCCAGCTGGATGAGGAAGAGAATTGGGAAGGTGGAATTGTGAGAGCTTGTAGGTTTTGATGAAGGCAGTGCAATAGGTAAAGCAAAAGCTGCATGCATAAGCGAAACAAAATACTCACTGCTTCCTGTTGACAGGCAGGTGTTTAGTCATTTCCTGGAAAGTAGGGCTCCATCACACGTAATATCAGCTTGAGAAGACAAATGCCATAACTTCAAAGATCTCTCCTGCCTCCCTCTTCCCCCCAGACTTTTTATTGCTGAGCACGACACCATATGGTATGGAATATCCCTTTGGTCAGTGGGGATCAACTGTCCTGACAGTGTCCCCTCAGCTTCTTGTGCTCCTGCAGCCTCCTCAGTGACAGGGCAGTGCGAGAAACAGAGAAGTGCCTGGGTCTGCTTAGCAGGAACTAAAACGTTGGTGTTTCCGTCAAGGCTGTTCTCATCACAAATCCAAAACACGGTGCCATTCCAGATACTGTGAAGAAAATTGACTGGCCCAGCCCAGACCAATACAGCTACGTAGCCACATCAAGTTCTTCCAGACGCGTTTGAAGGAATATCTTTCCAAGAAGACTTTGCCAGTGTAGTGCAATTCTGTGCATGGTTGTTGTGTTTGGTCCCTGAATAGCTTCTTAATGTGGTCGTAAAAGGCATTTGCTCATCCAGTGACTTCTCTTGATAGTGTCAGAGTACTAAGTAGCCTTAATGCTTCTGGTTTCAACTGCTGATTAAAGAATCAAAACAAAATTGTTTTACCTCTGCATAGTTATTGTCCTGAGGTGAATGTGCTTGTGACTCCAGCTGCACAGCGCTTCATGATTTCCCTGTCCAACTATCACTGTCTGCATTTCATAGTTTGTGCCAGCTCCTTTGGATTAGGTGCTCAATCTAATCAAAGCATTGAGCTTTTCAGTTAGTGGCAGGATTTCTCCTGTAGTTTCAAAGCATGTTTTGTTTGGAAACTGTTCTTATTGCAAACATATTTGTAGTTGGGAAAAAAATCTTACTACATCTCTCTTGTTATCATTGCTTAACTAACTGGTCATGCTTCTGTGAGCTAGTGCTACTTGGTAGTGACTAGCTTGCGTTGCCAGTTCTTACTGTAACAAGTCCCTTCTTTGTGTTTTGCCTACACTAGATTATAAAGCTTCTTTTGCAAAACAGAAAGATGAGGTCTGGTTGTATAGTTGTTAGGATTAAAGGGAGTACAGGACCAGGTGGCAGTACAGTGGGGTCTGCCACAGGCCAGCTGACTGGGTAGAACAAGCAGATAAGGCCGTTTACAGACAGACAGGAGCCGCCTTCTGTTTGCAGGCCCTAATCCTCATGGGGAACTTCAGCCACTCTGATATCTGTTGGAGGAACAACATGGCAGGACATAAGCAGCCCAAGAGGTGCCTGAAATGTGTTGAGGATAACTTATTTCTCCAAGTGACAGAGGAGCCAATGAGGGGAGGTGCTCTGCTGGACCTCATTCTCGTCAGTAATGAGGAGTTGTTGGGAATGTGAACGTCAGTGGCAGCCTTGGGTGCAGTGACCATGAGATGATGGAGTTTGGGATCCTTAGGGCAGTGAGGAGAGTGAAGAGCAAACTCACAGCCCTTCAGGAGAGCAGACTTGAGCAGATCCCTAAAGAGGCTAGGTAAAGTACTATGGGAGAAGGCCCTCGTGGGAAGAGTGGTCCTAGAAAGCTGGTTTATGCTCAAGGATCACATCCTTCAAGGTCAAGAGTGATGCATCCGAACAAAAAAGAACTCAGGCAAAAATGCTGGGGGGTCTGTATGAATGAACAAGATGCTCCTGACCAAAGTCAAACACAAAAAGGAGGAGTACAGAGTGTGGAAGCAATAATGGGTAACCTGGGAGGAATACAGAGATGTTGCCCAATGAAGTTAGGAATGCTAAAACCTTGGTGAAATTGAATCTGGCTAGAGATGTCAAGGACAACAAGAAAGGCTTCTGGAAGTACATCGGTGACAAAAGGAAGGCTGGAGGAAAACATGGGCCCACTGAATAAAACAGGGAGCCTGGTTATTCAGAACAGGGAGAAGGCTGATATACTGAATGCTTTCATTGTCTCAGTCTTTACCAGCAAGACTAGCCCTCTGGAATTCTAGGCCCCAGAGAGAGACCAGGGGAAAGTGTGGAGCAAGGAAGACGTGCCTTTGGTGGAAAAGGATCAGGTCAGGTAGTAGGTATGCAAACTGGACATAAGTCCTTGGGCCCCCGTGGGATGCATCCACGAGTGCTGAGGAAGCTGGCAGATGTCATTGTGAGGCTGCTGTTGGTAATCATAGAATCACAGAACGGCTTGGGTTGGAAGGGACCTCAGAGATCATCTAGTTCCACCCCCCTGCCGTGGACAGGGCTGCCAGCCACCAGCTCACAGATCAAACTGCCTAGGAGCCCATCCAGCCTGGCCTTGAACACAGCCAGGGATGGGGCAGCCACAGCTTCTCTGGGCAGCCTGTGCCAGCGCCTCACCGCTCTCTCAGGGAAGAATTTCTTCCTGATGGCCAACCTTAACCCACCCTCTTTCAGTTTCAGCCCATTCCCCCTTGTCCTGCCATTATCCACCTGTGTAAAAAGTCGGTCCCCCTCCCGCCTGTCAGCTCCTTTCAAGTGTTGGAAGGCCGCAGTGAGGTCTCCCCGGAGCCTTCTCTTTTCCGAACTGGACGTCCCAGCTCCCTCAACCTTTCCTCACAGGAGAGGTGCTCCAGCCCTCTGATCATTTTGGTTATCCTTGATTTGGTAATCCTTGGTCGATAATGGAAAGTAGAAGAAGAGCGTGATGTCTGAAGGAAAGCAAATATCTTTCCTTTCTTCAAGAAGGAAAACCCGGAGAACTACAGGCTGATAAGCCTCAGCTCAAATCCTGTGAATGATGTGAGGCCTTTCCAGGCACATGAAGGAGAAGAAAATCATGAGTCGTCAGTGTAAATTCACCAAGGGGAAGTCACATTTGACCAACTTGATAAGCTTCTAGTGAGCTGTCCAGCCTGACGGACAAAGGGAGAGCAGTGGATATTGTCGTTCTGGGTTTCATTAAGGCCTCTGACACTGTCCCCTGCAAGGTCCTCATAGACGAGCTGTTGTATGTGGACTGGATGGGCAGACAGTGAGGTGGATAGAAAACTGGCTGAACAGGTCCAGAGGGTAGTGATCAGTGGTTGTGCAAAGTCTAGCTGGAGCCCAGCGATGAGTGGAGTATCCCAGGGGTCAGTTCTGGATCTAATCCTGTTCGACGTCTCCATTAATGGTATGGATGATGGAGCAGAGTATGCTCTCAGCATGTTTGCAGATGACCCAAAATTCGGAGGAGTGGTTGGTGAGCCAGAGGGTCATGTAGCCATCCAGAAGGACCTTAACAGGCTGGAGAAGTGGGCTTCAGGAACCTCATGAAGTTCAATGAGAAGAGCCAAGTGCTCTGCCTGGGAAGGAACATCCACTAAGTGCTGTGGGCCACCCAGCTGGAAAGCAGCTTTGCAGAAAAGGATGTAGGGGTCCTGATAGTCACCAAGTGTAATGTGAATCAGCAACGTGCCCTTGCCACGAAGAAAGCTAATGGTATCCTGGACTGCATTAGGCAAAATATTGCCAGCAGTCTGAAGAATGTGATCCTTCCCCGATACTCAGTTCTCATGAGGCCACAGCTGGAGCAGTGCATTCAGTTCCTGGCCCCCCCAGCACAAGAGAGATGTGGATGTACTGGAGAGAGTTCAATGGAGGGCCATAAAGATGATTAAGGGAGTGAAGCATCTCTGCGGTGAGGGAGAGCAGGGACTTTTCAGCCTAGAGAAGAGAAGGCACAGGGAGAATCTTAAGTATTTACAGAAATACGTGATGGGCGGGTGCGATGAGGACAGAGCCAGTGTCTTTTTCAGTGGTGCCCAGGTAGGAAAAGAGGCAGCGGGCACAGACTGGAACCACAGGCTCTGTCTGACCATCAAGAAACAGTTCTCCACTGTGAGGATGACTGAACAATGACACAGGTTGCTCGCAGAGGTGGTATCCCTGCAAGGAGATGCTCAGAAGCTGTCTGGTTATTGTCCTGGGCAACTGATTCTAGCCTTGCCTGAGCAGGAGGGTTGGACCAGATACTCTTCAGAGGTCTCTTCCAACCTCAACCATTCTGTGATACTTCTTAATCAGTTTCAGCCTTTAAGCATAGTTGTTCCCTGTAGTAATTGTGGGTTTTGGGGCCATATGATGAAATTTTTTTATTTTATTGTCTAGCTTGATATCTTGATATAAATTATTTCAGAGGAAGATTTTTCTACTTGATATTTTTTCCCCCTCATTTTCCAAGCTTTGGGAATCAGCCATTCTAAAACACCTAGGGTATATCTATTTCANTTTTTTTTTTTTTTTTTTTTGTTTACTTCTTTGCTTGTAAGAAACACTGAAGCATGATTACTGGACTGGAAGCTGAAAGTTTTCTGTGCATAGGGGTGGACTTCATTGTTGTCTACCATGATGGATTTCAAATTTATTCTTTGGATGCATTAGTTATTAGAAAACTTCTGTAATTTATTAATTTTTTTAATGTAATCTGATGGTGGTGTTAACTGTATGAGATTTCAGATGTTTCACAAGTTGAAATGTCAGTATCTGCCTTCCATTCTTCCTCTCCTACCTGTTGATAATGTAGATCTTCCTACATCTTAGTGAGTAAGAGGTCATGGACAAACTTATTACCCAGTTTTACTTGGTCATCTGCAACAGATGCCTGCTGTCTGGGCATAAGTACTATTATTCCAATTTACAGATGGGGAAGCACAGCCAGTGTGACTAAGTGGCTTGACCAAGGTCATGCAGGAAGCCTCTGATGGAGCAGGGAATTGAACCTGTGTCTCTGGCTACTCTCTAGCAACTGATGGACCATCCTTCCTTTCAAAACTAGGTAAAATTTAAGACCGTTTTAAGGGATATTTTTGACATTGGATTTTTTGTGCCTTTTTTTAAGTGTATAAAACCCTAAAATGTAAACTTTTTATGTTTTTTTGTAGGCGACATCTACATAGTCTTTTGTGCAAATTGTAATGCTACAGTAGTTGTTCTATTATACATCATGTTTGGAGCCCGTGTGTGGTGTGATGAAACAGACAACACATCTGTCTTATCTACACTGTGTCTTTCATTTTGTTACTGCTTTTATAGTGGAGCTGGTGTTGGAAAACTTCAGGGGAAATTCTATTTGAGCTAGGTTATAGTTCTTTAGCGTATATTAAGGCTTGAATGTTAGGTAACAGCTAGACGAAAATGTATCTTCTAGACAAATACTTCATTTGGTATACAAAGACAGCTGAAAGTAGAGCAGCAGCTCTGCTTTAGACTTATCTTTCAGGATTTCCTTAGTGATTCATTCATACCAACTGAGAGTATTGGGCATCTTTTCATGGGCAGGCTGTAGTTATTTTCTGTAGTCGTACAAGGCAGTATATGCACAAACAATGTGCTGAGCAAGTCAGCCTCTGCCTCTCGCGCACCTGGTACACAGAAAGCTGTTTCTGTTACAGAAACTGAGAGCACAGCTGGTTGTCTTCAGGCTTGCTGCCCTTTTATTTCGATGTCATCTGTTGAAAACTACAGTGGTAATTTTTCCAAATACAGTGCATCGTCTTGCATGGACCGGGAACTAGCACTCTGCATATTTATGTTGAGGAAAATACTCTTCTTGGTATTGGTTTAGAATTAATTATGTCTTTCTTTAACGATTGTAAATCAAGGTTTGGCAGGACTCAGTTGCTTATGTTGAGGTATACGAAGATGCAAGAAAACTGTATATTGGACATGACGTGTGTAAAACAAACTTGCCATGACTTCTCTGTTTTGCAGAGAAGAGGGGTGAGCTTGATATGATAACGTTATGAGACTTTTCTCTCTTTTTGACACAGTTCTGGATCTGAGATTTCAAAAAGGAGAACTTTAAGGTCTTTTTTTTTAGATTTAAGAAACAGAAAGCATTGCTTCTGCTTCGTATCTGTTGCATACAAATTGCAGTATTTGTCACAGTATTTAGCGAGCATCTCAAAGAGATGTGGGATACCCATCTTGAAGTTCATCAAAGCCTATTTTTTGTAGAGTTGTAGAGTTTAGTTTGGTTGCTTTTGTTTTTAAACCAATGAGTAACTTGCTAAATTTGCCGCTAAAAGTAGAGCTTTCCTACTTCATCAGTTTTTTAATGATTCTTAGAAATGCGGTGTCTTGTAGTATAAGACTAGAAGAAATTTCCATCTGATTTCACGTGTCGTGATAAATTAGGTCATGTATAAAGCAATAAATAAAAATTAAACTAATAAGTATACTTATTTCTTTGGGACAGGATGGTAAGCTGCACTGTACTGCTTGTTTGAATTAACGGTTGTTAGATTAATGTTGTCTTCCTTTAGTGGTCTTTGCCAACCAGTTTGAGGGGACGTACTAGAGAGAGGTGTTCTCTCTGTGCAGTTGTTTATAAAGTTCTCATAGAATCACAGAACGGCTTGGGTTGGAAAGGACCTCAGAGATCATCTAGTTCCACCCCCCTGCCGTGGACAGGGCTGCCAGCCACCAGCTCACAGATCAAACTGCCCAGGAGCCCATCCAGCCTGGCCCTGAACACAGCCAGGGATGGGGCAGCCACAGCTTCTCTGGGCAGCCTGTGCCAGCGCCTCACCGCTCTCTCAGGGAAGAATTTCTTCCTGATGTCCAACCTCAACCTCCCCTCTTTCAGTTTCAGCCCATTCCCCCTTGTCCTGCCATTATCCACCCGTGTAAATAGTCGGTCCCCCTCCCACCTGTCAGCTCCTTTCAAGTGTTGGAAGGCCGCAGTGAGGTCTCCCTGGAGCCTTCTCTTTTCCAAGCTGAACAGTCCCAGCTCCCTCAGCCTTTCCTCACAGGAGAGCTGCTCCAGCCCTCTGATCATTTTGGTGGCCCTCCTCTGGACCCGCTCCAACAGCTCCACATCCCCTCTGTCCTGGGGGCCCCAGCCCTGGGCACAGCACTCCAGGTGAGGTCTCCCAAGGGCAGAGCAGAGGGGGACGATCCCCTCCCTCTCCCTGCTGGCCACCCCTTTCTTGATGCAGGCCAGGATGCCCCTGGCCTTCGTGGCTGCAGGAGCGCACTGCCGGCTCATGGCCAGCTTTTCGTCATGAGCCAGCAGTGCTCTCTTGCGCACTGTCCTCCTTTTAATCAAATTCGTAAGTATCTTATGAAAAGACCTATTCCAAAGTTGTCGTCATCCCAGTGGTTCATTTTGAACACCTTTTATATGTAACATTTACAATAAGAGAACCATAACATGGTAGGCCTGTCTTTGTCACATTCCACTGCCATAGTAGCACAAATAGAATATTAAGAAAGGCCTTCGGTCAGATTTTCACTATATTGCTGAAATTCATTGAATTTAAGGAAGGATGTCTTGAAAAAAACAGTCTTCTTCCTCACTAGGGCAACTTGGGCAGTAATGGAGTTCAATAATTCATCAGGAGAGCTGCTTCATATTCTCTCCCTGTTTCTGGACAGCTTTTGGGTGTGGCAGAAGGGATGCGGAAGAGGAGTATGTGGTCTCATATCTCTTTTAATGAGGAGTACTGGTAAAGCAGAGACTGTTTCTGGTTAGTGCCCTGTTATCCTTGGTAGCATCCACAGGTTAAGGTGTTACTTAACTTACTAGGAATTTCTTGCAGTTTGCCTGCCTTATGTTTGATTCTATATGTGTAGTAGATAAGTTTTTTTGTAGCTGAAAGATTGGAATGTGGCTTTTTTAATGGCCCCTACTGTTAGGGTGTGGGATCAGGCTTGTAACTTGTTCCTGTTCTTAGCATTCTTGTAGTGTAATTGCATATGGCTTTAATGTTTGCCCTTTGTGACAGGAAAAAAAGAGAATCTGAGAACAATGATTTAGAATTGTGGTGCAGTTTATATTGTTGTACTTATAAAGTCATGAAAAATCTAGTGAGCAGGTATTTCTGGATAATCTCATGCCATTAGAAAGAATCTGCATTCGACTCAGAGTTTAATAATGTACAAAGCAGCACAAAACTTCTGACAGAGTGTATTTCACAGTCACAGACTTCCCTGGCTGAAGGATTTCTGTGAACGTTGGCTGTAAAGTTATCTGTGCTGATTGATACAGGCCATCTGTCGAAATGCCGAGTAGGAGTCTCTGAGTTCTCTATCAGTTCCAATGTGCAACAGGTTCGCATTGGGTCATCAGTTGTATTTTGGGATAAACAAGTTTCACATTTTTAGTTTTGTGTGAAGAAATGCAGTACTATGGCGCCAGTGATGTGTATTTGGGGAATAAATCATCTTTCATAGCTTAGTAATTGCTATGAATTAGGCTCTTGTTCCTTTTGAAATACAGCACTGAGAACATCACATCTATATAGCTATCATTAAAATACTAATGCTGATTTTTCTGACTAAAGCTGATGTCTCCATATTAGTAGAGGCTGTAGGAATCTACTTTTTTCTACTCAGTGTCTGAAAAGAGCTCAATGCCTTTTTTTTTTTTTTTTTTTTTAAATCAGATCTTTGTGGAGTTTGATGGCTGTAACTGGAAGCAACATGCCTGGGTGAAAGTCCATGCTGAAGAAGTTATAGTGTTGTTGCTTGAAGGATCGTTGGTTTGGGCACCTCGAAATGATCCAGTTATGCTTCAAGGGACTCGAGTCTCGCCAACACAATGGCCTGCACTGGTGAGTATTTGGCCAAAAGTTCTTACATCCTTCAGAGATCTGAAGGATGTACACTACTGTGAACCATGAGGCTTGGATATCATGTAGGGCACCCTTCTGCAGGTGCTAAAAATTGGTTGGAGACAGATTTTTTTTGAATGGTAAAGAAGAGAGTAGCAGGGAGTTGTAGTGCCCTTGTAAAGGCATCTGAGAGGCAGTTCCTTTTAGTTCCTGCCTCAGAAACTGAAAGCTTACTGGAATGTCTGTGTCTGAATAAAAGTGGTACATTCATGGAAGATTATTTTTCCCTGATTTAGAACTTTGAGTCTGCTAGGCTTTTCTAAATGATAAGAATAAGCCTTTGGATCTTATTACAGGCTTTCTAGAGCTTTGTATGTTAAAGGTTGCTACTTTTTAATAGGCGTTCCTGAAAGCCCTCTGGGGGAGAAAGTAGGCTCTGGGCTCTGCCTGACCTAGTAGCCATAGGTTGGCTACTCCTAATCTAAACTAAAAAAATTGAGCATTGTCAGCATTAACTAACACAGCATGCAAAACTCACTCCTGTTTCTTGGAGTGATTATCCGTGTGACTGTTTACATAGTATTTACATGCCATGACACTGTTTTAGCTAGAATATCAGTGTACCCATTCTGCAAACTTCCTGACGAGTGGTATATAGTGAAGAGGATTCCTTGCATCCTTCTTTCTTCTCTTAGCGACTTCTGAAGAGGAAAGATCATTGTATGTAAGAATTCTACTCAAGTTTTCATACTACCTGATTTTTATTATTTCACCTTTCTTCTGTTCTTTTTCTGTAGTCCTTTAACTACTTGGGATCCTACTGTCCACTTCTTAATACTACGTGAAATGCTACACTGAAATGTTTTTTCCAGTAAAGGACCTTGTGCCTTAGTAGAATCTGAACTTCGTGTTTTAAATGGACACTTGAGCTCAAAGCATCAAGTTCAGCACTGCATCTTTCTCTGAGGATGTATTTATTTATTTTACTGCAGTTGTCTTAAGGCAGGAGAACATCAGAACTTTACAGCAGAGATTCTACAGGCAGAATGTTTTTCTAATAGGTGGAGTTTTCCTTTCAGTGAGAAAATAAATGTGAATTGTCTTTGATATTCATACTGTCATGTGCAGGAGAATGGAGTGTGAACAAACTTGATAAGATGATCAGATTAAAATGTGCATTAAAATCATGTATGACAAGTATTTAAGTGTGAGAATGAGACAGATTACACATTTCAAAGACTTCAGTGGTTGGCAACTTCCTCCACCACGAGCAAGTTACTTGGCAAGGTTATCATACTGATTCTGCTACATATCCTTCCATTAGTAATGTGTCTGCAGTTTGGGTGTCAATAGTACGCCTGGTATGAGCTTCAGATTTGCGTAAAACAGTAGCAGGAAATGCTTCCCTTCATTAACATGCCTACAAAGTACTTACACCTAATTTCAGAGTGGGAATAAAAATGCTTCTTTCAAGAGACTATACCTGGAATATGTAGGATAGTTTGAGCTGTTAAGCAAAGATGTGCTGTTTTCTTTTAACCTGAGCATCAGAAGGTGCTTGCCTATGAAAAACCAAATACTGTAAAATGTGTTTTCATTTCTGCTTTAAGTTCTAAAGAAGTGTAGCCAATTTACTGCAATTTCTTCTTGTATTGTAACATACCACGCTTGCAAGAGTTATCGGCTTAGACATAATGAGTAATAATTTGCACGAAAACTCAGGCACTGGGAAGTGCAGATTGAGAAATTATACTTCTTATTCTTTTCAATATTTAAATAGCATATGAAGACAACTGTTGTTGGTCTGTGTGTGATCAGTCATTTTTGTAACCTTCATTTTCTGTTGTTCATCACAGACCTTCACTCCTCTAGTAGATAAGCTGGGTTTAGGCTCTGTGGTCCCAGTGGAGTTTCTTCTGGACAGACACTTACGTTTCCTGTCTGATGCCAGCGGATTACGTTTGTTTCAGGTATTTGAACTGTGTTCGTATATAGTGCAAATTCATGCTGTCCACGTCAGTTTTTCTTTAAATTTTATGCTGATCCCCTTCCATATTCTTGTCTTCCTCCTTTCGATGCCCTATCATGTCTTTGGGTTTCTTTTCCTCCCTTTCCAGGTACTTATACTAACCTCCATCTGCATTCTAAAAGTCCTGGTTCCTGCCTATATTGGTCACTTGGAGAGCAGGCTGTTAAGCATTGTGTGGCTGATAATTGTGATGGAAGTTTCACAATAACTTTTGCATAGCTAGTCACTTTTTTCTCCTGGCATGTTTAGTGTTTCTTCTGAAATTTTTAATATCTGGAAGCAGTCCAAGAAGAGCTGTCCCTGAGAAAAGTATGATTCTCTTACCTTAAAACACTCTACTTTCATGTTAAACTGTTTGTTGTTGGCAGATGGGAACAGAGAGTCAGAATCAGATTCTGCAGGAACAGCCTTCACTAAGAGAATCTGTCAATGCATTGTTCAGTGACCAGAAACTTCAGGAGATACTTAGTAGAGGTAAGACTGTGTTTTTTGTTTCTCAGAGCTACTTTGACTGTTGTGCAACAATTAGATTAATCTGGGACTGGTGCAGGAGAACAGTAATAGTATGTTTGGAAGATTGTTTTCCTACATTCTTCTGCAAGTTCTTCACAAGGAAGCACTGTTTTGTGACAGATACCAGTAATTATGTTGCTGAGATACAGCTGGAAATACTTACTGTGTATGATCACTGAAGATGTAGCTAAGTAGGGCATCATACTGTTGGTGTCTATGTATTTACAACTTTCCTGATTTTAACCTTCTTTGTTTTGAGTTTTTAAAGTTTTGGTGCTGTTCTGTTTTTCTGTCGTATAATTCTGGAAATTTAGAAATTAAGTTACTCTGTAGTTGTTTGTCTGTGGACCAGAGAAAATGTTCCTGTGTTACATCAAATTCACATTCTGGCATTTTGATATTTAATGCATGAATCATTTAAGTTTAAAATGTGGTGTGTCCATGGCTGTTCAGCATGGTGTTAATACCCTAACTGTTATCTGGATTGCATATTAGGATTTAAGCCTTATTATAGCTTTTGGTTGTCACATTAGGGTCTTCTAGTTCAAGTTCTAAAATGATCTTCCCATCTAGAATTTGTGTTTGTATGTCAGGTGTCCACCTTAGAGGTAGGCCACTGTATTACATTTGAAGGGAATTGTAATTCTTAATGAAGATTTGCTGCCTGTTGCTTTAATAAAATGTGTATTGACATAACTGATGTGAGAGGAGTACTTCTTAGTGACCAAGAAATTTCAGAATTGTCCACTTGGGAGCCAACCTCCCTATGAAGAAATTCTTCCTAATGGCCAGTCTGAACCTCCCCTGACACAGCTTGAGAGGCTTTCCTCCTGTCCTATGACTTGCTACCTGAGAGTTGTGACTGACACCCTCCTCGCTGCAGTCTCCTTTCAGGTAGTTGTAGAAAGCGATGAGGTCTCCCCTCAGCTTCCTCTTCTCCACAGTAAGCAATCCCAATTCCTCAGCTGCTCTACATGTCTTGTTTTCTAGTTCCTTCACCAGCTTCATTGCTCTTCTCTGCACACACTTGAGCAACTCCATATCCTTCTTGTAGCGAGAGGCCCAAAACTGATCACAGTACTTGAGATGTGGTCTCACCAGTGCTGTGCACAAGGGGACAATCACTTCCCTGATTCTGCTGAACATGCGTTTTCTGATGCAGACCAGGATGCCATTGGCCTTCGTCGCCACCAGGGCACGGTGCTGGCTCATGGTCAGCCAGCTGTCCACCAGTACCCTCAGGTCCTTTTTCTGCCAGACAACTTTCCAGTCACTCTGCCCCAAGTTTATACTGCTGCATAGAGTTACTGTGACCCAAATGCAGGACCCAGCACTTAGCCTCGTTGAATGTCATGTGACTGCACTTGACCCATCAATCTAGCCTCTCCAGATTGCTCTGCAGAGCCTTCCAACCCTTAAGCAGATCAATAAAGTCACCTAACTTGGTGTCATCTGCAAACTTGCTGAGGGTACACTCGCTCCTTTCATCCAATCACTGACAAAACTGTTAAACAGAATGGGCCCAAATATTGAGACCTGGGGTATGCCACTGGACTGAACTCCATTCACAGTGATTTTTTGAGCCCGACTGTCCAGCCAGTTCTTCACCCAGTGAACCATACACCTGTCCAAGCCTTAAGCAGCTAGTTTCTCCAGGAGAATACTGTGGTGAGAGCCAGTGTAACGCTTCACTAAAATCAAGGTAAACACCATCCACAGCGTTGCTGTCATTTGCTAAGCAGGTCATCTCGTCATGGATGGTGATCAGGTTGCTCAGGCAGGACCTACCCTTCATAAACCCATGCTAGCTGCTTCAGATCGCTCAAGCGTCACATATGTACCATGTGATGACACTCAAGACGATCCACTCCATGACCTTCCCTGGGACTGAAGTCGAGCTGACAGACTTCAAATTCCTTGGGTCCTCCTTCTTGCACTTCTAGTAGATCAGAGTCACAGTCTCTAACCTCTTGTCAACTGGGACCATCCCAGTTAGCCAGGATGGCTGGTAAATCATTGAAAATGATGCAGTGAGCATTTGCACCAGGTCTTTCAGTACCCTTAGGTGTATCCCATCTGTCCCCTTAGACTTCTGAATGCTCAAAACATGAGGGAGATCACTAAGTTTCCCTTTGTATTACAGGGACTTCATCTTGCTCCCTGTCACCATCGTCCCACTTGGGGGGGGGGGGTTTTGGTGCCCTGAGAACTGTCCTTATCAGTAACGATGGAGGCCAAAGAGACACTAACTATGTCAGCCTTGCCTTCGCCATTTGTCGCAATGCTTTCTCTCACATACAGTAAAGGATGGAGATTCTCCTTAATCTTCCTTTTGCTGTTGATGTATTTATAAAAGCATTTTTTGTTGTCTTCTACTACACTAGCCAAATAGAGTTCCAGTTGGGCTTTGGCCTTTCTAATTTTCTCCCTGCAGACACAAACTAGTAGATCGTGTTAATTTTGATGATCTAATATTAACTAACTTTTTTAAAAATCTGAGCTGAGTGCAGGAGGAACGTGTTGCATGCTGATTTGGAGAGTGGGAGTAGGGTGGGAGTAAACCTTTATGTAGATGACCTGTTATCCATGTCAAAGAAATAAGATGGTTGGTTTAGAGACCTTGGATACCTGTGTGACTGTATTGGTTTTTTTTTTTTTCTCAGTTACAAACGTGTTTCTATTGTGAACTGCATACAGTTTATTCTGGGTTTTAATGCATCTGGACTGCATAATAACTAACGTGTAGGTTAGAAAGGAGAACAGCATAGCTAGCAAGGATCCCACACTTAGCTTGTTTTTTTTTTTTTTTTTTTTTTTTAAAAGAGGGGTTTTTTTTTTTTTTTTCCTTTTTTTTTTTTTTTTTTTTTTTTTTTTTTTTTTNNNNATCTTTCCCTTTTTTTTTTTTTTTTTTTGTCCTTGTAAACTGAATGGATTTTGTCTTTATGGTAGTTTGGAGTTACAGCTGTGAGGGCATTGACTTTTTAGAGCAGAATGCTTGGCTTGTGCAGAATTTGCAGCCAAATCCCTAACATTTTAATTTTGTTCCACCTGAAAGCTAACACTTCATGTAATTAGAGCTTGAACTCTTTTTTAAAATATAATCCTTAACTTGCATGACACAAAACATGTCTTGAAAATATATTCAAAGTGCTTCTCTTCCAGTTCCTTACAGTATCCAAGGCCAAAGAGTTAAAGTTTACCAACCAGAAGATGAAAATAGCTGGCTCTGTGGTGTTGTGAGCCATCAAGACCCAATAACTCGTCTTATGGAGGTGTCTGTGACTGAGGTAAAAATATCAAGGACTGCTTTGAGGTTTTTTAAATACCTTTTCTCAGTACCTCGTGGAGAATGACAGCTTCAGCAAAACCTGAACTTTGGCTGGATGTTTTTGTTTCGCCAGTAATTATACATGTTTTGCTTTGCAGAATTTTTTATTTCTGTTTCCACAATAAATGATGATACGCAATGTATTTAAATAAAATAATCTGTAAGAAGAGGAGTTGGACTATATGACCTTTAAAGGTGCCTTCCAACTCAAACAATTCTGTGATTCTATGATTTGAACTCTTTTGGAGATGAACTCTGTATGAAAAAAAGTATTGACTATTGGGGAAGAGATAAAGAAGCTCCTTTCTGTTTCAGTTATGCTGTGGTTTTCCTGTGCTATTTTTCAGCTTCTGTCTGACAGGCTGCAGAAATGGTTTGAACTAAGTTCATTATAGAAGATGAAGTCTTTAATCTAAAGTGAATCTATTGATGTATTTAGTTTAGGCTGGTCCAATTGGTTTTTGATTTACATTATGTGATTATGTGGGGTCTGACAGGTAGTTCAGCCTTACCAGCAACCTGATCCTAATGACTTCCATTCAGGAGCAACTATAAAACAGATCTGTGGGTCTGTGTGGATGTTACTATAGCAGCAGTCTTCTCATGGATGATTTTTTTGTTTTTTTTTCCCCTCATAGCCTTTTCCATATGCAATGAAATAAATGTGCAGAACAAATGCACTGAATGTGCCCAGTAAGTCCTGTACACATGTGCAGTACTCTTACACTCTTGAGTAGTAGATCTGTTGCTAATACACAGGAAAAAAATATGCCATGTATGGTAAATAGTTCCAGTACTTTGGAGAGGCGTTGGTATTGTAGAGTATATGCTTTCAACAAATGCATGCCAGGAAAGAAGCAACTTTACTGTGTATCTACTGTCAGATAAAAAGGTAACCTCCATTCACGGCTACAAAGATGGAGTGGTCATTGCTCCTTTGATGGATCACCAATGAGGACTGTTAGCATAACCTGATGTATTTCCTTCCAGTAGTCTTTTCTGTGTCTAGTAGCATGAATGTGCAGAATGCTAGAACAATACTAAAACAGATTTAGAGAGATGTGTTTAATGCAATGAGATGCATCTAGAGATGCTCAGTAGAACAAATATATAAGTAAACAATGGCAGAAATCAAATCTGAAAGTTTTTGAACTAGAGAAGAAGCAAAAGGATAGAAGGTTTTAGTATTGCTAAGGACGTGGTAAAAAAGAAAGAAGAGGCAAATGGGAGAGGGGCTGCAGAATTCAAGGTATATCTGAGATCTCTTATGTTGATACCGTATATTCTGAATTGAAAAATAACCTCTTATTTTCTTCCTCCTACCTCCTCAATATCAATCTGCATAAAAATTAGAGTGGTGAAATAAAGTCAGTGGATCCACGACTGATTCATGTGGTGATGGATAACACTTCTCCAAGTGAGGTACTACAGCATTTCAGCTTTTATATATACAGTGCAAAATTTCATAAAGATTTAGATGTAAAACATTTAGAATATGGGAACAAGTGTACACTGATGCTGTGTTCACTGTGGGCTTTTGGTAATGTAATTGAAAGAGGAAAATTTTCTTTCCCACTTTGAGAGATGGGCATAGCTTTCTTAAACAATTTATTTTCTTTTAGTTCAGGCCTGTTACAAAGTT
>VXAV01005671.1:91640-102917 GCA_013399715.1 Alectura lathami | reverse complement strand
AACCTGTGCTTCTCCACAGGCCCTGTTAGGCATTTCTAAAAAGCACCATCTGGCCTCTCTAAAGCAGGCTTGCGTGCTTGTGGCATTTCATTACTTCAGTTGAGAGGTGCCATGACATTTGGACCTGTATTTTTACCCTAGGCTAAAGGACAAGCTATATCCTGCAGTAAAAATTACAGGCTTTGGGTAGTGGACAAGAAGTTTTGCCCTTAAAAAGAACCATGGGGATTAGACTTGTTGCACAAGTTAGTGTGCAAATATCTTTCATACGTTAGCAAGAATTATGTTGGAGTGTGGCCATGTTGCATGTTTCCCAATATCTGCTCTGATATGGTATGTGCTACAGCAAAATAGCTTAGCTAAAAAGCTTACTTTGGAGATCCTATCCTGGTATAAAAATAAAACAGAACAACAACAACAACAACAACAACAACAAAAAAAACAGAAGACTGCTATACTTGTGTTCTGTGTTCAAATTGTGTCTTTCTTCAGTCTGCCAACCTGTGTTTAAAAGAAATGTTTCTAAGCTTAGACTAGTGTAATCTTCTAGCAAAGAAAATGTTCTTACAACAAGCAAGCATGTTTGTCTTTAGTGATTGTATGGCTTTGTTTATTATAGGGAGGGGGCCTAAAAGCAGCTCGATCATCTAAAGGGAAAAAGAAGAGAGAGAGTTTGGAGGGAAAAGATGGACGGAGGAGGAAAAATGCTTCAGATTCTGGGTGTGATCCTGCAATGAAGAAGTTAAAGGAGAGGAGTGAGGTGGATAGCAACGGTAGTGATGGAGGTGAGGCAAGCAGAGTTCCTTGGAAAGGAGGCTCCAATAGTGAAACAGGACTGGATCCAAGGGCCAAGCACTTGCCTTCATTCATTCCTCAAATTAATCGCAATATTCGCTTTGCTACTTACACCAAAGAGAATGGTCGAACACTAGTAGTTCAAGATGAGCCAGTTGGTGGTGACACATCGTTACCATTCACTCCATTTTCCTCTGTGGCTGGACAAGCATTACTAGTAGGATCTGGATGTAAAGAGGCAGGAAAATCACTGGAACAGGTTGGCCAAGGCACAGTGTCTTCTGCAACCACAGTTACTACAACTGCATTGACGCCAACAACTGTGAGAATCTCTGATAGTAGTCTGCCAGCTGTTACGGGACAGGAGAAACTGAAAACGAGCCGACCACAAACCCAGGGAGAGGTGAGTAGCTGAGTAGCCCATGCTCTTGCATATTCATGAAAGAAATACATATTTCCCAGCAAATCTTTTACAACTTGTTCCTGGTATGAAGTGTGTGCATGGAACTGAGAACTACTTGTTCTCTGATGAATCCCTCCCTCCCAGAGACAATAACTTTTCCATTATCTGATCTAAGAAGGGATCCAAAAGAAAATGATATTTAATAGAAAACTTGTAAGAAACAACATTTTAGTAAACTTTTTAGCACTCTGGTCTTTATTCAGTCTTAATCTGAGAAATGCAGTTTCTTGCACAGTGCAACCTGAAAGTGGTTTAGAATGCTGCACGTAATGTCATTAATTTGGTCATGTCACATGGAAGATAACCTACTTAAAATCTCTTGCCTTCATATCAGCCAGCGTGCATGAGAATATGCTTTCAGTTGAACATCTAAGTTAGACGAGACTACATTTTAAGGACCTTTTGTAGATCTCTGGTTTATCTCTTAGAGGAAAGATATCTCCATACTAGAAAAATGAGCCAACAGCATCATTTACTACCTAGGGCTGAAAACAACGAAGTAATTCGTGAGATTGAGATACGTACCTTTAGAATTGATTTGTTTAAAAGGTTGAGTATGGAAGTGACTTAAGAATCTTTTCGTTATACACCCTTGTTTTCAATGGGAAAAGTTGAAACCCTATTAAAAATTAAATAAATAAATTAGGTAATCAAAGGAAGATACACTTTAAAAAAAAAAAAAAAGAAAAAAGAAAAAAAAACAAAGCCCCAACTCTGTGAGGACTACAGAAAAAAAAGACAACACTTGTTTTCTACTATATAAATAAGTGAATTAAATAAAAGATACGTTAGAGATTCCAAGGAAATTGCCAGGAGGTTAAATGGATTGCTTTCATCTGTCTTTCATCTGTCTTGCACTAGCTAGTGGAATGGAGGAAAAGGTCAGACATTTACCTTGAGATAAGCATTGTTATGTGTAAAACAGAAATTAAATTGTAGAAGACAGGAAAGTTACAAAATGATATTTTTATGTAACAATATAACCTTTGTTATTGGTTCTCACTTCCTGTTCCCTGCCCAGAGGAAAAAGTAAAATCAGAATTGTGAGCGACTGCACATTGTGCAAGTGAACTGTCAGAACTGTATCTGTTGACAACTTATCATCTCAGAATATCCCCCCTGCTTGCCCCTGTTCTGTTGGAAGAGGGAATGGAGGAGAGAAGGAAAATTTGAATTTATGAAAGCAACTTTGACTTTAAAAAGAGAAATCTGAAATTCTGATATGTGGAAGAAGTAGAGTGGGGGACATTCGTATATTGAAGTTATTACAAGTGGAGGTTGATGAACCGCTTCACCCCTGAAGGAAGGGATGCCATCCAGAGGGACCTGGACAGGCTGGAAAAGTGGGCCCACAAGAACCTGATGAGGTTCAGCAAGGGCAAGGTGCTGCAGTTGGGTCGGGGCAATCCCAGGTGTGTGCACAGACTGGGAGAAGAACTCCTTGAGAGCAGCTCTGCCGAGAAGGACCTGGGGGTCCTGGTGGACGAAAAGCTGGCCACGAGCCGGCAGTGCGCTCCTGCAGCCACGAAGGCCAGTGGCATCCTGGGCTGCATCAAGAGAGGGGTGGCCAGCAGGGAGAGGGAGGGGATCGTCCCCCTCTGCTCTGCCCTTGGGAGACCTCACCTGGAGTGCTGTGTCCAGCGCTGGGGCCCCCAGGACAGAGGGATGTGGAGCTGTTGGAGCGGGTCCAGAGGAGGGCCACCAAAATGATCAGAGGGCTGGGGCACCTCTCCTGTGAGGAAAGGCTGAGGGAGCTGGGACTGTTCAGCTTGGAGAAGAGAAGGCTCCGGGGAGACCTCACTGCGGCCTTCCAGTACTTGAAAGGAGCTGACAGGCAGGAGGGTGACCGACTTTTTACGCAGGTGGATAATGGCAGGACAAGGGGGAATGGGCTGAAACTGAAAGAGGGGAGGTTGAGGTTGGACATCAGGAAGAAATTCTTCCCTGAGAGAGCGGTGAGGCGCTGGCACAGGCTGCCCAGAGAAGCTGTGGCTGCCCCATCCCTGGCTGTGTTCAGGGCCAGGCTGGATGGGCTCCTGGGCAGTTTGATCTGTGAGCTGGTGGCTGGCAGCCCTGTCCACGGCAGGGGGATTGGAACCAGATGATCTTTGAGGTCCCTTCCAACCTAAGCCGTTCTGTGATTCTATGATTCTATGATAACTAGGAGCTATTTAAATGTGCATTTTCAGTGTGACAGGTGCTAATGACCAGTCAGGTCTGTTGTACAGTGGCTGTAGTTTTTGTTTAACATAGCCTTAAAATAAAATTGGTTTAGTTACGATTGTTAGCTGACGTAAAGAGTGTACACCACCTTTTCCACCACTCCTGCTTGGCTGATGGGGCCTAGGGTGTCTGCCCAGGTTGAGGGATACAGCTGCTGCATACTGGTTGGCACTTGCAGATTCGTCCCACAGGCACTCCATATTCTCAAGTTCCCCTGGGTGTACCGGAGTAGACCTTGTATCTGACTGATACCCTGCCCTAGACCCAAGAAGGCATAACTATGCTAACAAAATGTTTGAAGAAGTCTCCTCATGTAAACAGTATTTTTGCTAGAAGTTTTTGCTACAGTTGAATGAGAAGGCTAGTTGTGTAATTAAGTGAACCAAAGTGTTACTGAATCCAGTAACAGTCATTTAATGGGCTGTTTAATTTTGTTTCAGAATTCTCGAAATTCACTTTTGACTTCTTCTGGATTTGGAATCTCTCTCCCAAGTGCTTCCCAGTCCTTGGTATTTGGGGGTGCAAGAAGCCAATCAAATGGAGTGGTGACAACAGAAAAAAAACCTTCTGGATTTACTTTTGGTTGTACTACTGGACAAGAGGCTCAGAAAGATTCTGATCTGTCCAAGAACTTGTTTTTTCAATGCATGTCTCAAAACCTGCCTTCCAGTAACTACTTCACAGTCATTTCAGAGAGCTTGTCTGAAGATGCCTCCAGTCGGGACTCATTCAAGCAGTGTACAGAAAGCGCAGGTGCTGGGCTCTGCACAGGTAAAGTTCTTTCAGCGGACGCTAAACCAGGAGCCCAGTCTGGCAGTTCTGTGGAGCGGAAGCTGCCTGTGGAATCTATGCCCACCCTTACTCCAGCTTTTTCACGAAGCCTGTTGAATACTCGCCCCCCAGATAGTCATGAAAACTTATTTTTACAGCCCCCAAAACTGTCAAGAGAGGAACCTTCAAACCCTTTCCTAGCATTTGCTGAGAAAACAGAACTTGGTCCTTTCAGTGGCTTTGCATCTTCATCTCAGACGGGGGTTTCTACTCCCTCTACACCTGTGGGTCATAAGGCTACTTCTGGCTGGCCAGAATCACTCACATCTACAGACTCTTCTCTAGCTAAGAAGAAAACCTTGTTTATAACAACTGATTCCTCAAAGATGATCTCCAGTACTCCTGGTTCCACAGCTTCTGTTGGTGTTCAGAGCCCTTCCACTGTAGGGAACGGCCGTTCCAGCTCTCCGACCAGCAACCTGACACAGCCTATTGAGATGCCCACACTTTCCTCGAGCCCAACAGAAGAAAAACCAGCTGTCGGGCCTGGTCAACAGGATAATCCTCTTCTGAAAACTTTTTCTAATGTGTTTAGCAGGCATCCACCTGGCTTTTTCTCTTCACAGGTTGAGTTTTCACAGGAGAACAAAGCCCCCTTTGAAGCTGTGAAAAGATTCTCACTAGATGAGCGGAGCTTGACATCCAGACAGGACTCAGACTCCAGTACCAATAGTGATCTGTCAGATTTGAGTGATTCTGAAGAGCAGTTGCAGGCCAAGGCTTGTATGAAGGGCATCCCAGACCACTTAATGGCAAAACTAGGTCCCCATGCAGAGTGCAATCCTGAATTGCTTCTGGGGAAAGGAAAAGGGAAACAAGCCCCAAAGGGCCGGCCTCGCACAGCTCCCCTAAAAGGTGAGTGCAGGGTGTCTTGGAAGTGTGAAGGGATGGGATGCTGGAATTTCTTCTGTATAATGAATTCTGTGAAATAGCCACAGGTATAAACCTCATTTATGCTTAGTAACCAACACACAAGCTATTCACAAGGCTAAAGCTTAATGCTTCTTGTATGTGAATGATCATGTTCACCTTAAGAATTGTTTAAGAATGTATATGTCAGGACAAAGCTGTGATATGTTGCAGATCTGAAAACATTATTTTTGGTGTGGATTTGTTAATTTTATTTCTAATTTGCATTCTAATTAAAAGTACCTACAGTCTTTGAGAATGAGCTGTGGGTCTTGTCTAGAATAGCTGATTGTTTTGAGAGCAAAAGCTGGAATGTCTACAAGTAAATGTTTTTTAGTACTTTTATGTAACCCAAATGAACCAAGCCTGCATTTCACAAGAAGCTTCTAAAATAACTCTGGTTCTAGTGGTGCATGGAAGACTAATGGAAGTTAGTCTGAAATAAACAGTATTGTTAGTTGGCATGGGTCTGAACATACAGATTTCTGAAAATATCTTTATTGGGGCCTGTATTCTCCTGCTGTTGGAGTTAACTAATGGATTTTTTATTTTATTCTATTTTTTACTTCTGCTTTGCCTCACCCAGTTGGCCAGTCTGTACTGAAAGATATGAGTAAGGTGAGGAAGCTGAAGCAGTCAGGTGAGCCTTTTCTCCAGGATGGCTCTTGCATCAACGTGGCCCCACATCTGCACAAGTGTCGGGAGTGCCGTCTGGAGCGGTACCGCAAATTTAAGGAGCAAGAGCAAGATGATTCAACTGTGGCATGTCGCTTCTTCCATTTTCGGAGGTGCTCAAATCCTTCCTTCATGTATAGTTTATATGCAGAGCATGGACCATGTCCAAGTACAAATTGTTTTACTTACTTAATTTCCTTGGGTACAATAACGGAGTCTTTGAGTGTTTTGTGTCTCCCTGCATCACCTAACTGCAATTCCTTTGCTCTCAGGTGGAGGGATAAGGGAAGAGCTGCTGTTGGAAGGTACAGCTGTGTGGCACCAAGGGAACTGCCATGTCCAGCCTCAGGAGATTGAATGTGCTTTATATTGTGTAGCAGTTTGTATGCAGAAACTGTTCTTGTGCTCTGTTATAAGGAGTTCAGAACAGAAATAAAAATTTTATAGTTTAGTTAACAAGTGCTGAAATATTGCCAGCATGTGGTTATGTTTTACCAGGTTTTGTAAGTTGAGTACAGAACTGATTTCTAGGAGTAGGACACAGCGTGCATTTTCTCCCTGTAGTGCTCTTGCTCCTTACCTGTTCTGAGCAGTCATGTTTCTCTTCATCTTCCTTATCCACCTATTCTAGCAAGTACAAGGTATCATTTGGAGAAAGATGTTTGCTCACTTTTGGGCATTTAAAGGATGAAGTAAATTTTTAGTGCATGCCACCCATCCCATAGGGATTATAGCTGCATCTCTTCCTGAACTTGTTAAAAGTTAGTCTAACATTGGAATTAAAGTCAAGATTATTTTTGCTGGAAAAGGATGTTTTAATAATGGCAGGAGTCATTCAGGCTTCTCTAACTTGTTAAAACTTTTACCACATGAAAACTAGGAGTGTTGACTGCTGCTGATGAAACACCAGTATGGAGAGCAGTGTCAAAAGGAGCAGGAACAATAAGAATTTTTCTGTGTCTTGTAACGTGAACTGCTGGGACAGTTAAGTGCTAGCTGCACTAGCCAGAACTGTGATACTGTTTTCCCAAAAGCTGGTAAATAACTTTCCACTGAGTTAAAATAGAGAGTGAACCATGCATGATTTTACAAGCGGTATCATGCAGCAGCCCAAGTAATTTGAGTTTTATAATCTTGTTCTATTAATAGTATGGAATTATACCAAGCTGTAACAATCTCTTGTGTGTGGAATTTCCCACCAACACAGAATGAGACCTAAGCTTTCATTCTGGTGGGTTTTGCTGCCAATGTCTTTGTTACATTATTCTCTGCTTTATTTGGATTTGCATAATAATTTCACTAGCTGCAGGCTACAGTGCTGTTAGCTCTAGCCTTTTTTCTCCTTTCTATGTTTATATTCTGACACAGATAGCATTATAAGGTAATTAAAGATTGTTGAACAGCTTCCCAACTTCTTCATCCTGTTTTCTGCAGGCTGGTATTTACCCGGAAAGGTATTCTACGAGTAGAGGGTTTCTTGAACCCACAACAGAGTGACCCTGATGCTATGAGTCTGTGGATTCCTTCCTCCTCCCCAGCAGAGGGTATTGATCTGGAGACATCAAAATACATCCTTGCCAATGTCGGAGACCAGTTTTGCCAGCTTGTTATGTCAGAAAAGGAGGCAATGATGATGGTGGAGCCACATCGTAAGCAGGGCTTTTGGCATGTTTTTTTATCTGTCTTCTCTGTGTAGTGTGTATACACGGCAGTGAAGGAATTATGAGTAATATCATTTCTTGTTAAAATGCTTCTGCTTGTCTTCCAAAAAGCAGACTATATCCATTTTGTTATGGTTTGCGTAATTGTAGGACAGTCCCAACAACTGGGATTTTTCTTTTGGATCGGTGCATTATTTCTGCCAAGGAAGCTAATGGTAACTTTACCAGACATAATTAATTTACTTTTCAAAAAACAAATGCAGAAATTAGCTGACCTGTGTTTCTAAGAAAATGAACACTTATCACGTTGACCGGCAGCTTCCTTTGAATGAGCAGCTTTTTTTTTTTTTTTATCTTCACAAACTCTTGTCCCATTATGCTCCAGGGACGTCACATTAAAGCACAGGGATTTTTTCTGTGTGAGGAGCAGCACGTTCATACATTCAGCTTGCAAGAACTCAGCTAAGCAGCTAGTTGACAGCATTGCCATTACAAGGGGGAGTGAGTTTGGAACAAGTTTCCTCAGTATATCCAGTTCAGCCTATCATATGGATTGCTCTGTCTGGTTTTTCACTTCAGCATCCTGAATGTACAAGGGCAGCCATTTGGAGAGGACTTCTTTACCAAATGTGTTAGTCCAGAATCCAGAGAATTGACAAGTCATCTGGTTAATAAAATTAAATACTCATTCTTTATAGTTTTAAGTTCACATTATTTCTTCATAAAACCAGCAGAAACTTTTTAATTTTCCTGCAACTTCCGTAAGTGCTACTTGAAATTCAGTTGCTGCAGAACTCTGTGAGGTGCTCCATTTCCCTGCAGAGTGTTTTGGGACTCAACCTTAGAACCTCTTAGAAGTGGTGATTTTAGTAGTGTTGAGAGACTAGCAACTCAGAGAATGTCTGTGGATATAAAATGTCTGTTTCTCTACTTTGCCCCCAAGTCATGTTTCTATGAATTGCTGATCAGTGTTATTGTGGTAGTCTCATTAGATGGGAGAAATACAAAACATCAAAGCAGTAATTCCTAATGTTCCTTCTATTTGTAGAGAAAGTGGCGTGGAAGCGAGCTGTACGCGGTGTGAGGGAAATGTGTGATGTATGTGAGACAACGCTCTTCAACATTCACTGGGTTTGTCGCAAGTGTGGGTTTGGGGTTTGTCTGGACTGTTACCGGCTGAGGAAGAATCGTCCACGTAGTGGTNTAGCACGGAAGTCTGTAGGTTTGGAAATTTAGCACTGCTGTCTTATATATTGCTTACATATGCTACGTTTCCTTAAATACCTGTATTTTATCTATTTGATTAGAGTTTTTATATTAAAATTTTAACATAATAGGCATAGGGTGTGTACCAGACTGCTCTTTGCTCTATCTTTTCCTCAGAAAAGAAAAAAGTAGAATTAAATAATACCTGGCCTGTTCTGAATCGTCACAAGATGGTCTAGTAGGAGACTGCAGAGAACTGCTTTCTGTATAAAGGAGTTGTTGGAAAGTTTTCTCTTTTTTTGATTCCTTGATGCACTGGGCTTTGTTACTGAGGAAAACTTCAGTAGCTTCAGTTGCTAGCAAATAAAGGCATGCTGTGTTTACATAAGTGAGCATCTGGTGTTTTTCTGTGTATTTGTGTTGAGACAGCTTTGGTAGTGTGAATGCTGACAATGGACCACCTTAATAAATGAAAGTCTGTTAATGACAGTTGTTATATGAAGTAGATGTACAAAATGTACAAGGTGTACAAGATAGCAATGCTCACACTTGTTAACATCCACTTGTGTAAGTTGCCAGAGAGCACTGAATGAATTTTAAAAGTGACGTTTAAAAAAATAGATAGAATGTTCCATCTTTTTATGTAATGCAGCCCATGAAATTACTGCCAGAATACATTAGAAATGAGCATAACATTCTTTAAGATGTGGTTAACCAGGATATAATGGAAATAGCTGAAAGAAAGGAGCATCTGTCACTGTACGTGTTGGGAAAAGCATTTGAGACTCAATATGTCACTGGCAGAATGTGGTATAAAGATTTTCATCATTCAAGGGCAGTGGTCTCTTAACCCCTTCTCCTCTTGCATCAAGGAAGTAGATATGTTATCCTTACTCATGCTAGGTTAAAACAAAGATGTCGTGGGCACGTGGGAAGTTTGTATTCATTGGTGTACTGAGGAGGGTCGGTACTGGAAGACTGATACTTCACAGTCCCAAATGATCCTGGGGGGGCTGTGTATTGCTTATCAATGTCTTCCTGAAAACAGTATTCTAATTATGGTGTATTAGTAAGTCTGAAATTTTGGAATGTGCCAAAATCTAGCACAAAGAGGTTACCTTAAATACAATTTCTTGCCTCTAGAGGCTTCTGAATGTTGTGCTGTAGAAACAACCTGTGCAGATACCAAGTCTAAATGACTCTGAAATGAAGTTGTACCCGATCCTTGTCATCTTCTACCCCTCACTCCTTTATCCTCTCCCTCCCCTGTTTACCACCTTTTTTCAAAGGAAGAGAATAACATCCAGTTTATGCAGTTATGCATTTGTAGGCACAACCTGATTTAAAATCTGAAGAAATGTAGATTTATGAGACTGGTTTTCAATCTGTTCATTTGTAGCTTTTTAGCTTAGTCACAGAAAAGCTCAGTTTCTTCTTCCTGAAACTGATCTGTGGATATTCTTTGTGAAAAATCTCAGGAGATGATAACAAGAAAAATTATAATTGCCCTTTAACTTAGGAAAGCAGTATGAGAACAATAATATGATCTTCAAAAACTGAGGCAAGAAGCAAACATTTTTAGGTTGTAGAAAATAAGGAGCTACTGGAGATGAAGGGAAGACTAAATGTGGTAGTTTTATAATCTGGAGGCAAAGCAGCTGCTGTAGATCCGGCTCTATCTTTTTCATTTTAATTTATTTATTTGAAAGTAAATTTACTTTTTTTGCATGTTTTTATTCCAGAGACGGAAGAGATTGGAGATGAGGAAGTCTTCTCATGGCTGAAATGTGCAAAGGGTCAGTCTCATGAACCAGAGAACCTTATGCCAACCCAGATCATTCCTGGTACAGGTAATGCTTGAAGGCTGAAAGGAGAAAGTCCAAATTTTGTCACAATTCTGAGCAAACAAGTGATTAAAATACTAAAATGGTTCATGTTTGAGCTAGCTTAGATGCGGAGGAGGCTTCCACTTGCTATAGGCAGAAGGGTTGAAGGAATGGGTAGGACAGGTGCAATGAAGCTGTGAATTCAAAGTGATACCTTCTGATGGTAGCTTTGACTGCTTGTATTCCGCTGATTTCAGTTTTATCAAGAAGTTTGGTTACTTTGCAAGACAGACTGTTCTCTTTTTGGGCACAGAGTGGGAAAGTAAACAGTCGGTGACTTTGTACATAGCTGGTCCTAAAAGCTACTGATAGCACAGTTTTCTGCACTGTTCAGAGATGAGAATGTCTTGTTTTAGCACGTGATCTTGAAGATACTTACCAGTAATAATTCAAAAAGCAATAGAAGGCTCTGAATGTTATCATCAAGGCCATGTTTTTAGATTTCTTTACATGTGATATTAAAGATTTAAATATTATTCCAGCCCTTTACAATATTGGAGACATGGTTCATGCAGCACGAGGCAAATGGGGTATTAAAGCCAATTGTCCATGTATTAACCGACAGAACAAATCAGTGTTGAGACCAGCTGTCACTAATGGCATATCACAGGTATGTAATTTTAGGCTG
>VXAV01005671.1:53947-82181 GCA_013399715.1 Alectura lathami | reverse complement strand
AGCTCCTTAATAGGTGTTAAAGGCTACTGTGTCTCCCTTGTCTGTCTAGAAATGTAGCCTGCTGCTGGTATTGACAGCTTTCCCTCTAACTGCAGCTACCTTCTTGTCATCCTGATTCTTTTTGGAGTGCACAGGGATCTCATATTTTTTGAACCTGATGCATCTTTTCTAATTTATGAAGGATTTCAGATCAATCTTTTGCACTGTTCTGGTGTCACTCATCTGTCTGTCTGTGCATTTAAACTTCTGGTCAGTATGTTCATAATTTTCTCAGTCCTCTCTGTCAGAAAATAATATTTTGTCTCTGAAGAGGATCCTAAATAATTTGGCAGCTACTGACAAAAGACTTGCTCATCAGTATCTGCAGATGAGACTGGCTAATCACTGGGTGCAAGATGCTGCATGTGGCCATGAGGTCCTTAATTGTTAATGAATCTTGAAACTTACGGAATCTAGAGATGGGATTACTGATTTTCTGTTACATGTGTAGCTTACAACATGCATCACTTCCAAGTCATTGCAGATTCTGAGGTTCTGGTCATCTGTCATGTTTATGTACAGTTCACAAACCTCTATTTTAGACTTTTCCCCAAGGTGGAATAGGGATGCTTTTTGCATAATTTTGTCATTCGGAAGTTATAGCAACAGACTAGTTGAGTCCCTTGCTCATTCAAGGGTTCCACAGTGATGTTGGAGTCACTTGAGTTTACTGCTGAAATGCAGAAAGCAGGCTGACTGGAACTCTTTCATTCCTGCACCACAGAGAGTAGGTGGCCTAGGTGTTGCTGTCTTGACGGGGCCATTCTAAACAGAATTTCATCAAGCTGTATCACAGTTCTCTGTCAGCTGAATCCCCATGTACAGCCCAGCTGCACTGTTGGAAGTGAAGTCAAAGAGCATCAATTCCTCCCCCAAAAAATTTCCTTAACCTTTCCCCTTCTGTGGATTGAAGAATGTTAATTGGTAAAACTCTTAACTACACCCTAGCCCAATAAATGTACCCTAGACATTTGATATGAGCCATATGAAGATCTTAGTCATGGTAACATCCCAAACTGGTATCACAGAAAAATTCTTTTCCCTTAATATTTGGGTAACAAGTGGCACCCTTTCAGTGTCATCCAGGAGGAGCAACATTTTTCAACTCCTTTGTGCTAGAAATTGTGGTACGGTAAACTTTATTTTAACCCAGATTTTACTGAGAGACCACAGGATTATTCCGTTCTGGAGCCATTCTTCAAGAGCATTTTGCTATCCTGAACACAGTTATTGCTTAACTAGGGATACTGTTAAATGATTTTTGCCTTAAAGATCCCTAGCACAAAAAGTCAGAAAAGAACGGGTATCTTTTTTTTTGAGGTACTTAAAATTTGGGGGGATTATGGTGGTTTTCATTTGTTTTCTCCCAGCTTTCTGGAAGCAAATGTGTCACAATATGTATGCCAACCAAGTCTATTTTTTTAAAAATCTTGCAACCCTACTTGTGTTCTTTGCTAAAGGCAGAACTTTTTCTTTGTTCCATGGGAAATTCTCTTCTTAGTAGCTGGAAGGGTTCTAGTAGGTTAAGTAGTAGATTTTTTGGAACAAAATGTGTCATTATTTGCCTGGACTGAAGAAGACTAGCTCATCCATCAGCTTAAAGTCCTACCTGCCAGGAGTTTCCACCCATCCTGCGAGAGAGGTACTGTGATTGATTGATTGATTTCCTCCTCATCCATGATCCCTAGTTTTTGTAGAATATGATTAAGGCAATGGAAAGGCTTCAGTGTTACAATTTCTGCTGGGATCAGAGAATATAGATAAACTTGGAATCAGCATATCTGCTCTGTCGTCTTAGGGAGGTTTGCTGCTTGTCAGAGGCTCGTATCTGGGACATGGTGGAAAGACTGCCAAATCTTATCTGGCCCACAGACACCCTCTACTGCTCATCCAAATGGGCACAAACAGTACTGCTGGGGAGACCTGGACAGTGTCAACAGTGATTACATAGCTCTGGGAGTAGTGGTCAAAGGCATTGGGGGCCCAGGTGGTTTTCTCAGTCACAAGAGCGAGGGGGAGGGACTTGAAGAGGGATGGACTGATCCTGCGTGTCAACTACTGTTTATGCGTCTGATTTCAGCAACAGGGTTTTGGGGCTTTATTGTCATGGGAATGTTTTTGGGCATCAAGAAGAGATAAGATCTCTTGGGCTCTGAAGAGATAAGATCCAACTAAGTGAGGTAGAAGCATCTTTGCCAGCAAGCTGGCCACCAGGAGAGCTACAAACTGGGAATAACAAGGGAGGGGAGGATGACCAGCCATCCAGAAAGGAATTAGCTGACTGGGTTGGCAAGCAAGCAATGTAGGGCGATATGAACAGGAGGGATCTCACACTCAACAAAACAGAAATGAAAACGGTTCACCTCAAGCATGTGTCTATAAATAAGACAGCATCTACATCACAGCATTGTGAGGAAAGCTGTCATAGCATTTCTTGAAAATCAGCAAGACCTTTCTGATGTGCCTGTGTGCTAAATCATGAGGGACAAACAGGGAATCAATGTGCACTTCCATGGTCACAGTCTCATTGGCATGACAGAAGTTTTAGGATAGCTCCTGCAAAAAGATTATAGCAAAGGGTAGATACAGGTTATTAAGGAAGGCAAAGAGGGGGCATTTCTGTTTGAGACAGCAGGTGGAGTGCATAAAACAGCATGGGAATGGGTGATGAGCCAGCTGAGAGCTTGTGGGTCAGGGTTAGCAGGTGGAGACGGCTATCATGAGCAACATGATGATCAGTATCTGCTGCAGACCACCTGATCAAGGAGGGCTGAGGCTGCCTTCAGACAACTGAGTATAATTTATTGAGTCTCATGGAGCACTTTAACTAGTGAGAGCTACTGGAATAACAACACAGTGGGTCTCAAACAGTCATGAAGGTTCTGAAGTGTATTGATGACAACTTGCAGACACAGCTGATTGAGAAGCCAACTAGGAAAGGTGCTTGGACCTCAAACTTGCACAAAAGGAGGAACTGGTTGGCAAAGTGAAGGTAGGGGGTAGCATTGCCTGTGGTGACTACAAAATATTGAGGTTCAAGATTCTAAGAGGGAAGAGCAAAATGAAAAGCAAGATCACAACCCTGGACTTCAGCAGAGCAGACTTTAACCTCTTCAGAGGCCTGCTTAGAAGAATACGATGGGATACGGCTCTGGAGAGAAGTGTTGCTTGAAGTCGTGCTTAATCTGCATATACATTCAGCAAGTTTACAGACGGTACAAAACTGGGAGCAATGGCTAATGCACCCTGTGCTTGCAGTGTTATTCAGAGGGACCTGGACAGTCTGCAGAACTGGGCCAAGAGGAGTCTCATGACCTTCAACATGGGGAAATGCAAAGTCTTGCACCTCATGGTGCAGTATATGGAGGAATAACAGCATGCAGCAGTACATGCTGTGGGCCAATCAGCTGGAAAATAGCTTTGTCTAGAGAGATCTTGGGGTCCCAGTGGACAAAGAGCAGTGTGTCTTTACAGCAAAGAAAACTAACAGCATCCTGGACTGCATGAGGAAGAGTGCTGTCAGTGCCAAGGGAGATAATCCTTCCCCTCTACTCACACTGGTGAGGTGAGATCACACCTGGAGTAATGTGTCCAGTTTGGGGCTTCTAAGTAGGAAAGAGGCATGGACTTAGTGGAGCAAGTCCAGTAAAGAGTGACAAATACGGCTAAGGAAATGAAGCCACTTTCATAGGAGAGGCTGGCAGAGCTGGACTGTTCAGTCTGGAGAAGAGAAGACTTGCTGGAGTGAGTGGAGAGTCTTATAAATGTACATAGGTACGTAATGGGAGGGAATGAAGAGGGAGACAGACTCTTGTCAGTAGTTCCCACTGACAGGACAAGATGCAGTGGGCACAAACTAAAAAGCAGGAAGTTAACCTGAACGCAATAAAACACTACTTCATTGTGAGGGTGCTCAAATGCTGGAACAGGTTGCCCAGAGAGTTTGTGAAGAAGCTTGTTCTTGGAGATATTCAAAGCCCAACTCAGCATGGTCCTGAGCAACCTGCTGCATCTGACTCTACCTGAGCAGTGCAGAGGAGTTGGACTAGATGATCTCGAGGTCCCTTCTGTTCTATATAGTTTTCTTATGCTTTCTGAAATTGACTGGAGTGGAGTAGCATTGTTGTTGTTGTTTTCTTAACCTTCACTCTTCTGGAGCTGAGGCTTCATTGCTGCGTTCTAGATCTTGAGGGCTTTGTGGTTTTACGTTTGAAAACCAAAGCCATTTCTGTTATCCCCAAGGGTTTTTTTTTGTTTTGTTCTTTTTGTTTTATTTTTTCCCTCCAAGGAGAATTTTGAATGAGTAGTTGTCCTGCCTTAGGGACTAAAATGGGTACTTACCTGTTCAGAGGCCTTTGCAGACCAATCCAGGTGAAGCAATGGGTAGTTACTGGAGTGTTTTTGAACAATGTCTCTGTACAGTTGCCTGTCTCCAGTTCCTGGAGTTATTTTTGCCTAGAACTCTGATGATACTATAAGGTCTAGAGGCATCTGTGCTCCTCAGAATTGTACTGGGCTCTTTCTTCAGGCAAATAAAACCAAGACCCACCTTTAAATCATTGCTAATGTGTAAGTCACAGCTTGAAGTTGATTCAAGCTTGCACAGACATGTGAACTGTCATTTGAACATAGGCAGCAGTTACTAAACCTACAGTTTTCAGGCGACATATTCCATGCACAGGTTTCTTGTTGTGTTTTTTTTTTTTTTCCCCCCCTCTTCTCTCAAAGTCTTAACTCTAGAGATCACAGGGTAAAAGGAACTGAGACTCAAGTCATCATAAACTTATAAGTCTTCGGCCAGTATTGGGGAAGGTTGTCCTGTGTACCTTTTTCTTAGTAGTGTTACATTAGGAAAAGCTTTCCGCATTTATGGGAAGAAGTCACTCAAGTCTTGGTTTGGAATGTGTGTATATGGTTAGTCTAAAACTCCTCTTGAAGTAAACAGCCACTTTTCCATCCCTTGATTTTGTATTAGGGTGTTAATGACAAACTGTAATGGTATATAAAGAATGGGGGAAATAAGTTGGTTTTTATTTTTTATTAAAAAAAAAAAAACTAGAATATGAAAATTTTGTGCGTTTTAATACAAATGCTATCTAGTGGTAGTTACAATTTTGCTTTAAAAAGGAGGGGTGGTTGGACACAGTTCCACAGGTGTATTGACCTTGGATTGTCAGACTCCCACCCAGCTCTCTCACTCCGCATTCTGCAACAGTACAGGAGGAGAAAGCGAGATGGAGAAGCATGTGGTCAAGATAAAAACAGGGAGATCACTTACCATTTATTGTTACGGACAAAAACAGTTGCAAAGTTAACTTATTGCCAATTACTAACAGTAGGATGATGAGAAACAATGACAAAAACAGCTTAACTACACCCATCCCTCCATCTTTCCAGACGCAGCTTCACTCCTTCATTCCCTCCTTTTCTACCACTTTTCCCTCTCCACTGAGTAGTGAAGGGTGATGGGGAATGGGGATTGCAGTCAGTTCATAACAATTCTGTGCTACTCCTTTCTTCTCACACTTTTTCCCTGCTCCAGTGTGGAGTCCCTTCCACAAATTTCTCCAGCATGGGTTCTTTTCATGGGGTGTGATCTTTGAGGAATAAACCACTCCAATGCGAGTCCTCCACATAGACAGATCCTGCCAGAAAGTCTGCTCCTTTGTGAGCCCCTCTGCATTTCCTGCCAGGAGTCTTCCCCTGCCTGGGCACTCCATGGGCTGCAGCTTCCTTTAGGTCAGATCCACCTGCTCCATTATGGGCTCCTCCATGAGGTGCAGTGCAGAGATCTGCTCCAGCACGGCTTTCCGTGGGCTGCAGGGGAGTCTCTGCTCCAGCACCTGGAGCACCTCCTCCTCCTTCACTGACCTGGGTGTCCACAGGGTTGTTTCCCTCATGTCTTTTTTCTTCACTCCTCTCTTTGCAGCTGCTGCACAGTGTTTTTTAAACTTCTTAAAATACATTATCACAGAGGTGCTGCCAGCATCACTGATGAGCTCTGTGGTGGATCGGTCTTGAAGCTGGCTGGAACTTACCTCGCATGGACTAGGGGTCTCTGTAGCTGCCTGGCTACCAAAACCTTTGCATGTAAACCCAGTACATTTGCCTTAGTAGGTCTAATGCAGTATCACTTCTAAGTCAACTGCACATGGCCTGAAGTTTGCTTTGATTCTGGCTAAGTTTGATGCACAAAAATCAGATGTGGATGAAAATAGATTTGTGGTGTCTTTTGTATAAATTTAGCCAGGAGTCTCAGCTCTGAAGAAAGTTTGGCTGCATGTGTAAGAAGTTTGGTTATGGTGGAGTAAGCATGCATCTTTGTATTCTCAGCCCGTGCTGGTATCTGGTGTCCATAAGAAGTTGAAGTCAGAGCTTTGGAAACCAGAAGCTTTCAGCCTGGAATTTGGAGATCAAGATGTAGATTTGGTGAACTGCAGGAACTGTGCCATAATTTCAGACGTGAAAGTGCGTGACTTCTGGGATGGCTTTGAAATAATATCTAGTAAGTAATATTTATAGCTGACTAGTTTAACTGAGCAGTCTGTCTTCCTACCTTCAACTCCTCCTTTTCCACCTATTTTCTCAAAGAAACAAACAAAAAAAGTCCTGACAGTTATCAGTGTCATCCAGAGAAGCCATTGCTCTTCAGATGTTGACACCCTAGAAAGTATTTTATTGATGAAGATGAAAGCTGGGCTGCCAAGGAAAACTTGAGCATGTTCTCTGAGTATGTCAAAAGATGATTCATTTAGTGGGAAACTCCTTTTCTGAAATTTCCTCAGTGAAATTAATCATCAGTTACTATTATTAGACAGCAAGTGATTTGACTACCCTTGCTCTCCTTCCAGCATCAACATTTGTTAGTGAAGGGGACCTGCAGACCTAAAACAGGCTGAGGGTTTTGAAGCTAAAACTCAGGTATAATAGAATTCATCAAGTAAATATACTTGATGTTATAAAGTATTTTTATAGCAAAGCACAAATACATTTTTATATGAATTATGAGTAGCAATGCTATATGCATATCTCGTGTGATAAGACATTACTAATGCTTGAGTTCTGCTTTGAGAAATCCTTCCATATAGTGTGGATGTGGTAGTTAACCAGTTAAAATTCCTGCAGATAAAACTGATCTTGTGCTGGTCAAATTAAAGAGCTTGTGAAAAGCAGGGAGCACTGTTGTAGATTGTACCTGTATCAAGAATGGTCATATGTTTACAAATGTTAGGGTTGGAACAGTTGGTTGCAATGCTCCTGATTTTAGAAGTGTTACCTATAAAATGGATTTGGTATTTATTGCAATGTGTACATAAGAAAAATGGTGAAATATTGGACAACTTCATGGAATACTTGTTCAACAGCAGTGATAGATTTTTAGACCAACAATATTCCCTTTCATAGTCATGTCTATTCAAAGAAATTCCAGTTTTTAACTTGTTTTTATATCATTCCAAGTACGCAGTCCTGTATTTTGTACTGTAAATTTCAGATAATTGTTACTCAGAAATAAACGGTGTAGAAGGATGTAACGGTGTGGTCTTCCTCTATATGAGCTGTAACTGGCAAACTTCAAACTCTTCAGTTTTTTGAAAGGATCATTTATTAAAATAGTGGATTTATGAGGGTCCAGCATCTTCACAAAATGTTATTTGTAGTTTGTCTCCAAATAAGCCCCTTTCAGCAAAATCAGCTATTGCATGCCTGTACCGCACATTATACGAGAAATCTTAGGGTTCTAGGTTGGAAAACCTTATCACTTTTGCAAATTTATGATAAGTACATTTTATGTAGTGTTTTTCAGCCATGTGCAGTCTCTAATTTAGGAGAGTATTATTTGCTACTTGTCCAGAGATTTCACACGCTAACTTTGTATGAAAACTGGTTTGGAATTATATAATGCTTCTGGTTTCTCTGCATTATATTAACTGTAGTTTTGTTGAATATGTGGATTTTTTTTTTCCAGACTGTCATTTAGTTATTGAAGGATTGTAGAACAGCTTCTAAATTTTGGAGGTGATGTTGAGATGGTCCCTTCATTATGCTGTATGACGCTTTATTTTTGTTATTTTTAATGTTGTACTGCTTACGTTTTACATCTGTGTGTTGTAAGGGGACTTCTGGCAGTTTTGTTTGGATCATTCTTAGACCTGGCTTTATTTGCTGATCGGTCTTTTGGATTTTGTCCCATTTCATGCAGCTTATCAGATTGTTGTGTTCTCCTCCAAGTAGCTATTCATTCTGTCCTTTCTGAGTAGCCTTTCTACAAGTTTATTCTCCTTGTTTGGAACAAAGATCCTTGATGAGTTCAAAAACTTGAATACAGGAAGCTCTGAAACATCTTCAAATTTACGTCCTTGAGCTTTTCAGTTCGCTTGCATCTATAAAATACCTAGCTCATCAACATTTGTTTCGTTTACATCAGACATTTTGTTTTATGTACCTGGAGTTCTTAATTCCTTTTCATTTAAGTCAAATCACTTTTTTATATTGCAACCTAGGGCTGTCTTCTGTAGCCTGATGATTTATAATCCAGAAGTGATTCACAGGTTTCCAAGTCTTGGTTTCTGTTATGTACTTTCTCTTTTAGTGCTCTCAGCAGCTCTGCCAGGTTTCACAGTCTGGGTAAGACTAGTTGCTTTTTGTTTGGCCGACAGTCCTTGCTGTGATGGAAGGTGGTGAAGAATATTAATTTCTGGAGAAAGGAGATGTGGATGTGGCAGGCTGCAGTCTGTCCTGTTTTCCATCTGATGGTTTCTTGTTTCCATCTGATGGTTTCTTGTAGAGCTGTGACAAATCTGGTAGAAGAGCGAATGCTGTTTGTATTTGTTATGCTGAGTCTCCTAAGCTGCTGCATGTACTGTTGTGATTTAACCTGGCAGGCAGCTACGCACCACAGCTGTTTGCTTACTGCCCCATCCCAGTGGTACAGGGTGGAGAATTGGGGAAAAAATGAAGTAGATCTAGTGGGTCAGGATGAAAAACTATTCATGAAGACAGAAAAGGAAGAGAAAAGGAAAATAATAATAGTAATGATAATAATGGCACACAACACAATTGCTCACCAGCCGCCAACCGACGCCCAGCCAGTCCCTGAGCAACGACTGCCTCCCAGCCAGCTCCTCACAGTTTTAATGTTTTCTTGCATGATGTCATATGGTATGGAATATCCCTTTGGCCAGTTTGGGTCAGCTGCCCTGGTTCTGTCCCCTCCCAGCTCCTTGTGACCCCTCAGCCCCCCTCACTGGCAAGACAGTATTAGAGAAGCTGAGAAACTGAAATGCCCTTGGCTCTGTGCAGCACTGCTCAGCAACAACTAAGACATCAGGGTGTTATCAATACTGTTTTTCTCCTAAATCTAAAACATAACATCGTAGCAGACGTTAGGAAGAAAATCCCAGCTGAAACCAGGACATGTACACGCTTCCAGATACTTTCATAGCTATTCTGACATCTGAGACAAAACAGTCATTGGTGTTGAAACTGAAGGCTGTCTTCCTCAGTAACTATCTGCCATTTAGCTTTTTAAGTGTGACATATCATGGTTTCTTGCTTTATGCTGAGGTTAGGATTGATTTCAGAGCACTAGTCAATAATTTTCATTTTACAGAAACCCTTCTCCTCTTGAAATTAGGGACAAAATTCCTTTAGACTTTGAAAATAGTAAGGCAGAATGCTTTGGAAATGCTTATTCTCAGAGTTGAATAAAAACTTTGCAGCTGTGCAAGATCTGTCAGACTTACGCTGATAATGATGTAACCTGTGTCTAATTGTTACACTGTTATTTGATTGTAATACAATAATGTTTGGGAGCCCAAAGAAAAATCAGGACTGGTTTTGCTGTGCAATGTAGGAGGTTTTAGTACAAAAAAAAACCATACCGCTTGAAGGAGGTAATAGGTTGTGGTAAAAAGATACAACATGAATAAATCTTAATTTGCTTCTTGCAGAGAGGCTCAGGTCAGATGATGGTCAGCCAATGGTACTAAAGTTAAAGGATTGGCCTCCAGGGGAGGACTTCAGAGATATGATGCCTACAAGGTAAGTAAACCTTAAGATTAGTGCCTGCAAGACTGCTGTAGACACTACAGACATGTTGATAACAGAGCAGAGGAAAACTTGCTTTTGTTCTTGTTTTGCTCTCTAGGTTTGAGGACTTGATGGAAAATCTTCCTCTTCCTGAATATACCAAGAGAGATGGCAGGTTGAATTTGGCTTCTAGACTGCCAAGCTACTTTGTCCGTCCTGACTTGGGTCCCAAAATGTACAATGCCTATGGTATGTGAGAATAGTTCTGCAGATGTTGGTTTTTATGACTTTTTTTGTTATATTCAGGGCAAATGTGAGGCTGTGACATTAATCAAAACTCTGAGAACTTATCCTAGAGCACACTCCTGGTCTTTGAATTGGTCCTGCAATCTATTCCTATGCTAGTCCTCTTTCTTTGCATCGTAGTTTTCAAGCGATGAACACATGATAAGTTTACAATTATTTTTCAATAGGTACGATAAGCCTAATTCGGAGACATGGTTCAATTTAAAGTTGGTATCTTCCTGAAACCAACTGATACAGTTAAAAGGAAAATTAGCCAAAGGCTAAGTGGGCTGGGCTTTGGCTTATGGCATGCCTGTCGTGGAGCTGCCTGGAACTGTGTGTGTCTGGCACAGGGCAGCCCCATGTCTCGGCTCATACAGGCCACTCCTGCAGTTCTGCCACTACCAAAACCTTGCCACAGAAACCCAGTAGAGTAAGCACTGTAGTGCTCTTTCAATATGTCAGATACAGAGATGCAGTGTTTTTTGATGTTTTGAATTCCAATTGTCTGTATGGCTACAGTCACAACTCGACAGAGGACATGAAAGATTTTTCATTGTTTTATCTTTAAAAATAAATAAATGTTGTAACTCAGTAACCAGATGTGGATTAGAGTTGAGCTGTAAGCCAATCTGTTGAATTTCTGAGACAGAATTTGTGAGGTAATTTTTTAAAATTTTCTTTTAGCACAACGGTATGACATGACTGTGATCACAAATAAGGAATTAAAAAAAAAAAAAAAAAAAAAAAACAACCGAGGAGGTGTTATGAACTTTGGCAACTTGATTTATTTTTTTCTTCAGTATTTAAAGGTGTCCAGTGTTTTGGTTTATGTTATTTTACAATTAAGTTGAGTGGTGAAGGCATCAAAGAGCTTATAATCTAGTAAAAAATACACAGATAAAGTGCAGCAAGAAGCAAAGTAACCACTGAAGGTGAAGTTGTCTTTGTGCTCATTGCTAATAGTGGAAGGAGTAGAATAATTCTGTTAAATTTATCTCAAATCTCAAGTTTTCTTTTCCAATGCGTAAAGAAGTTTGTGTGGGGAATGTTGGTGGTATTTTTTAGCATGATATACAACCCTCTAGTATTTGATCCTCCTTAGATGTATAGTTCTTGGTACAAAGACAGCAAGTATTATGCTTTGTTTACTTTCAGACAGAAAAATATTAGCTAGGTCTGTCTACTGAAATGATTTTTTAAAATCTTTTTTACTTAACCACTGCTTTATTAAAATACAGAGTTACTAGAAATAAAAACAGTAATTTTGCCCATGGTGAATAAGAACAACTTTTCTAGTGTATTAAATATGTTACAGTTGTAAATATGACCATTTTCTGAATGTGTGGTGGAGAAAAGCTCTTAATCATGAGGAAAGTCTTTCGTGTGCTTAGCATTTTCAAGCACTAAGATGGGAAAACTGTGACTGAAAGTTTGAAATATTCAGTTACCTAAATAAAAGGACACATTTATAGAAGTTAACCATGGAGAAATGCTTTTCAACAAGTTTTGTGGTGATAAGACCCTTAATTAAGACCAATTTTTATATACAGATCCCTAAACTGTTTAACGTAAGAATTGCCATTGATGACGTGTTTCCTTGTGTGTTCTGTGTGACTTAGATCAGTAGCAAATAATTAAGGACCCTTCTTTGATTATATCCTGCTACACCTGGCAAAGAACAGTTTTGGGCCTAGACGTTTTAAGGGCCCTTACTCAAGGTCAATAATTAACTTGTCCTTTATTGATGTCCAGTCTGTGTTTTAAGCTCTACCTTGTGTTTATCCGTATTTGTATTTCAGTTGTGCTTTCTTCAAGTCCATTTTACAAACTAGATAAACGGGTAGCTTTTGATAGGTACTGTACAGTGAGTGAGCTCCTGTTCCAAAAGCTTATACTTTAAACAGGAAAAAAAAAAAATTGTGGCGGTGATCCCGAAGCATGATGATAGTATGGTGGTCATACTTCTGTTAGTGCTTGCTGGTACAGTTTTTGTAATCTTTTACATTTCTTTCCCTTGTTACTTGCTAGAGGAAATGTTAAAAGTAGAGAGAGTGCTATTTAAGGATCAGAGGAAGAGAGAAGAATGTCTTATATGAGGAGGTGAAAGAATTAAGCAGTAAGCAGTTGAAGTCTCTTTCTAGCGATTCCTCGTAGCCCTTTCAGAGGAGTGAGATCATCCAATGTAGAAAGGTATAAGCACTTCAGAGTCTGTAGGTGTTTTTCTCTGCTCAATTGTGGTCTGAATTGTTAACAATTGGACAAAATGAATTGGGCAATAAGTGCTGTGAATTCAACAGATCACATGGATTTTACAGCCATGTATGAGAAATTAATTAACTGTTGGAAGCCTGTACTCGTACCTCCAAGCAAAGGAAAACAGTGCCAGAGAATGCATACTACCTTTGTATTATGAATGCAAAGTTCCCTACTATAGACTGTCTCTGTGAGGCTTGTTTGTGCAATGTTGTTGCTTAAAAATTCAGGGTTTATTTTTAAAATGTTTGTTTTCTCATGGTGAAGTAAACTATACTTGCTACTTCTATTTCCCGTAAAAATAGAAATAGTAATTATCAGTAAATTTTTAACTTACACCATGTGTGACATGAAAATTACTACAGCTACTCTTTGACACTAATTTTTGCTGTCATTGCTGCATAAATGTAGCAGTCCAGAAAGAGGCTTTTTTTAAGAAGGTTAATTTTTAGGAGCTTAAGTAGAATTTGATTTTATTTAACGTTACTTTATAGGCTTAATCACGGCAGAAGACAGACGAGTAGGTACAACAAACCTTCACTTGGATGTGTCTGACGCTGTCAATGTCATGGTGTATGTTGGAATTCCCATCGGGGAAGGGACCCATGATGATGGTAATGTTTGAGGGAAAACTGTTTTCTGTCCATTAAAAGTCAATTGCCTTTTTGAGAGGGATCTTTTATTGCTGAAGTGTGTCATAACTGACAGACATAACCCAAATACACAAGACAGTTTGCTATGTCTGCAGCACATATTTAAAAGTGCAGTAATTTTTCATTGGTTCCCAGCTGTGGAAGCAGTAGAGGTTTGTTAGAAATTAGATAGGCTCCCCTCAGTAAAAGTAGGAGAAAATTTGCTCTTTCTTCTCCTTATATTTGTGTAATTGTAACTAGTTCAGCTTGAATTAATGACTGAGTTTTCAGGTTAGCTGTCAGCATGCACACTTCCTGAATTTTGTTTAGATAAAACTTAAGGCACTCAGGATACTGTGTAATCAGCCACGCTGCTACTGCAGCTGCTGTAATTTAGCATCTCAAAAAGCTGCTTCCTGTTCTGTATGTCAGAAATCAGAAGCTTCATTGTGGATTCCCCTTGCAGAGGTTTTGAAAACAATTGACGAGGGAGATGCTGATGATGTAACAAAGCAGCGAATCCATGAAGGAAGAGAAAAACCTGGAGCATTGTGGCACATCTATGCTGCCAAGGATGCTGAAAAGATACGGGAACTTCTCCGGAAGGTACGTTTCTGACAAAGGAGGCTTGAGCCTGCAGGATTCCTTGACAATCTTAATTATACTAGCTGAAAGATGCAAGTTGTTATTGACGTCAGGTACATAGATATTCTAATGCTGTCTTTGAGGACACTAATATTTTTTTTTTCCCCCAGGTTTTTAGCTTGGTCTAGGATCTTCATACTATCACGTATGTTGCTAGTTACAACCTAAATGAAGTTGATGAAAGTAGTGTCCCACTTTGAAATAGTTTAAGGTTGTGTTTGTTACGTGTTTTGGTACAGAGCTTTTTCTGAGCCAGCAGTATCAAGGTGCTCTGTCATGGATGGTTTTTTTCAGTTTGTATCTTGGCCCTAGGTTGGAGAAGAACAAGGCCAAGAAAATCCCCCAGATCATGACCCTATTCACGACCAAAGTTGGTATTTGGACCAGACCTTACGTAAGAGACTCTATGATGAGTATGGTGTTCAAGGTTGGGCAATAGTGCAGTTCCTAGGAGATGCTGTGTTCATTCCTGCAGGTGCTCCCCATCAGGTAGGTATGCCAACTCTAGGCCATATTGACAAAGATAATCGGATTTGAAGCACAGTAGAAGTTCGTCTTTCAGATAGCTTGGTTATTGGGTGGGACTGGTCGGGGCTCTGAGCAACCCGGTCTAGTGGGAGGTGTCCCTGCCTGTGGCACGGGGGTTGGAACTAGATGACCTTTAAGGTCCCTTCCAACCCAAGCCATTGTATGATTCTATGATTGTTGCTGACTTGCGTTGCTTTCTCTGTGTATGCAGTTCTTACAGGAGCTATATGAATTGAATCTTCATCGTCATGCTATTAAAAATAACTGGACTAGAACTGAAAGAGGGGAGGTTTAGGTTGGACGTTAGGAAGAAATGCTTCACTGAGAGAGCGGTGAGGCGCTGGCACAGGCTGCCCAGAGAAGCTGTGGCTGCCCCATCCCTGGCTGTGTTCAAGGCCAGGCTGGATGGGTTCCTGGGCAGTTTGATCTGTGAGCTGGTGGCTGGCAGCCCTGTTCACGGCAGGGGAGTGGAACTAGATGATCTCTGAGGTCCCTTCCAACCCAAGCCGTTCTGTGATTCTATGAAAAATGATACAAATACCTGAATGATGCATGCAGTAGCATGATGGAATTAAGAAAAACGTACTTAGAATGAATGGATGGAAAACATTTCAGCATTGTAAAACTTCAGCCTGGGAAACATAATTCTGAAGAAGTGTGGAGATTAGAAGAGAAATTACATTAAGGAACTGTAGTATATAGTAGTATATGAGGGAGGATAAGGGAACATCTGCGATGTTGTGTATTCGGTTCTGGTTTTAATGTTAGACACACAATTCTGTAGGGAAAAAAAAAAAGTAGGTTTCAGTTCCTTTTTCTGATAAGCCAATGCAGAAAAACCTAACATACATGTTTGTTTTTTTTTGTTGGGTGGTGGTGGTTGTTTTTACTAATGCTGTATGGTTTATTGTAGGTCCATAATTTGTACAGCTGCATTAAAGTGGCAGAAGATTTTGTGTCTCCAGAACATGTGAAGCACTGCTTCCGTTTGACCCAGGAGTTCAGGCACCTGTCTAATACTCATACAAACCATGAGGATAAACTACAGGTAACCATTTTATGATGGTAGCCACTAAATATATCCTGTGTTTCACCAAGTTTGTTCAGGGTTAGAAAGTTGTGGCTGATGATTTAGGTGAAAGGAGAAAAAAAAAAAAAGTGCTTTACACAACTTTGGACATTCTCATTTGGTAAGTATTTCAAAAGATATTTAGTGTATCTATGTCTACAGTACTATATAAACAAAAATTAATAATAAACTTCTGACTTTCCAGTGAGTTTTCCCACTAATCGGACTAGTGCATGTGTCAGTTTTAATTAGTTTATAATTGACTGAATCCTGAATAATGGTAATCCTTGAATAATGGTGATGCATAGCAGGAAAATGTTTATTTCACTGAGGACACTTGTATTTGTTTCTGTAGAACCTAAAAGAGAGTTGCTCTGGAAGTGAAGACTTGCTTATTTAAATTAGTCCTGAAAAGGAAAATAAAATGTGCTTTTGTTTTGAAGAAACGTGACTCTTTAAACCAGTAAATATTCATAAAATATTTTATTCACTAAACAGAAGTACATTGTTTTTAAGGAAGCCCTACATAGAGAAGACTGTAATGAGACTTTTCTTGATTTCACTGATGTATGCTTCTAATGAGTTAATATTTGTGTAGTTTGCAGATTTTGTTGTCAGCATTTTTTGTTTGTAATCTCATGCATGTGAATGAAGGAGGGTGGAGAGCTGCCAAATGGCTGTTCTTGTGAAAATGAGTACTCAGTATTCAGCCATCCATTCTCCAGTGTGTCAGCCAAGAACACCAGAACTTACTGCATTAATTCTCTCAAAGGAATCTGCCATAAACTTCTGTATGTTTTTGCATAGGATTTTAAAGTAAAGTGGAACTATCAGCACTTAGAGGATTTTAAAGTAAAGCAGAACACTCCGTTTTCATTGTGGGGATCCAACTTCTAACACTGTATTTCTTCAGCTGTAGTTATGCAGATGTGGAAGTATGCCTATAAATGGATAGGTAGCAAATGAATAATGCTTATGAGCCCAGAAAACCCACCTGGCTATATTTGTGCCTCAGCCAATCTCTGCAATTTTTAACTTCTCCTTTTTCATATAGTAGTATAATAGTATTTTTATACATCTGTTTCTATGTTTGTATTTTATAGATATGTGTATATGGGGCATAATAACTAGCGTAAGTCCTCTGTCATGTAAATGATACAAAATACTGTGAGATCTTTTATGTACACCAGGAAAAAATGGTGGTGCTTCAAAGTTAGATGAGCAAGTGCAGTTAAGCTACTCATTTAGAGATTAAATTGTTTTGTACAGTACCTAGAAACTGAATTCACATAAACTCAGAAAAATCAGAAAGAAAATATAGCTTTGATTGTTACATAGCTAAACATGGAACGAAATGCTGTGAGTACTAGTGGGTGTTTCACCTCCAACCTTGTTTGCCCTTCTGGAAGATGCACAGATTAGAAGGTTCTCTAGGCTCCTTACAGAGACAACAGAATGATTTGTTGCATCCTCTTCATTCACAGGATTTAACCATATGATTTTCTTGAACCTTTTGGGTTTTATTGGTATGAATCTGTAAGTAACTTGGATCACAAGGACTTCTTCAAAGTGAACTAATTTGCATGACTCAATAGCATACATCTTCCTAGCTGTCATGAAGGAGAGGCTTTATCTTAAAATGAGTAAATGAGTTGCTGAGTGCCCAGAAGGTCAGTTAATAAATCAGTGCAGGTCTCTAAACTATTTAAATTTGTGCTGTTGATATCCTAAAGCAGTAATAGTGTACACTTTGTGAATACTTACTATTTCAAATTCAGTTGCCAGAGTTGACTCCTTATTAGTCTGGAGTAGTTGATTTTTTTTTTTCTCCTGTTTACAGGTGAAGAACATTATCTACCATGCAGTGAAAGATGCTGTTGGCACACTGAAAGCTCATGAATCCAAACTAGCTAGATCATAGGAGCTGCTAATTCCAATCACCCTGTGAAGTAAGCCTTTTGCTCATGGTATATACAGGGACTGCACACGTCTGCCTCTGCAGGAGCAGAGGCTTCTCACTAAGAGCTGGTGTGGTTAGTATTACACACTCTTCAGCCACTGTTTTCTATTTTCTATGCTGCCTCAGCACTGAAGGTCTAATGGAAGGTTCCGCTGTTACATGCAGAATTCCAGATTCTAATGAAAGATGTCATGTCCCTTTCTTGTGGCCTTTTGCAAATTGGAAGAACATGGAAACCACTTGGTGTTCCTGCATATTATGATTAGAAATGGTGTAAAGAGTGTGGATGTTTTTCCTCATGCCTAGTTAGTCTCCGTGACGTTGAAGAAATTTGCTGGAGGTGGGTCATCCTGCTGCAGGCTTAGTTGGTGGGCCACTGTTGGAAACATTCCTTCAGTGGCTAACTGCAGAAATTTAAGTAAACTTCCCACGTGAGATACAGGCCATGGAAAATGATAAAGCTATTCTTTGCGCTCCCCTTCTTGTAGCCATTTCTCTATACACTGTAGAGTTGCAGAAATAAAGGGAGAACCCACTTTTTTTTTTTTTTTTTTCTTCCCCCCCAGGAGACTCCAGAAACAGGAGAATTGTGTATTTAGTGAAAAACTAGGTTTGTAGTGAAACAGTTAATATTTCATGAAAGTAGATATTTTTAGTATTTTTGAAGTACCACAACTGTTCTTCAGTTTTCAAGGAAAGGCACATTACATTTAGTCTTCCTTTCAATAAAATCAAAAAGTGATTTTTAGAAAGCAGTCTAAAATAGCACAAAAACAGCCAAAGGAGAGTAAATAGAAATTGAAACCCCACCTCCCTTTCCTATATTCCTCATCAGTCTTCTCCTCTCTCCCCATATCCCCCCTGCTTCTGCAGAGTGAGAAGTAAAAAAGGAGTATGAACTCTGTTCTCGTGTGGAGATGTTGTGCATCTCTCCCAGCACTGGTTAACTACAGGCAATAGTTCACCCAATACCAGTGCTTGCTGAAAATATGTATCCTTTCCAAAAGTGAAGGAAAAGTTAACTTTCAGTATCAACCTTGTCCAGAGCTATTTTAAGTAAAGAGTTCCTGCTCAATAGAACTGTATTCAGAATTGACTAATGTCAGCATTGATGCAGTGGATTTCATCGTCTGGGTACATGGAGAAATATATCTACCTTATATCCAGCTGTACTGTAGTGCCACCTGCAGGCCTGTTAATATGTTCACGGTTATTTTTTGTTTTGTTTTGTTTGTTTTTTTTTTTTTTTAATAAAAGTCATTTACTGTAACAGACTGGGCAATTTCTTTCAGACTTGGACACTGATATTCCTGCTATTAAATTAACTCAGCTTTTGCCTCTGGGTAGTGTAAACTAACTGATAACTTCTTGTCCTGTGCATGACAAGAAGGCTAGAGTATTTTAGACCTGAAGTCCCGCGTATGTGCTGGGAGCACACCAAGCTACCTGCAGATTCTTTATTCTCAGAGGTGGTTTGAGTCGAGGCTGTATTTTGTCATAAACCTCATCTCTCGTGCAGTGCTCCCTGTCATTTGTTTTCTCTGTACCAGGCTGGTTTCAGAGCTGCCCTCTGAACTGGAGAAATGGATGGGGTGATAAAGATTTCTTGGTTTCTGGCCTTGGAGATTTTGATGGCAGTAGCAGTCCTGTTCTCTGACGTGTGGACTGGCAGCAGTTCAGGTGGATTGCTTGGTGCAAGGGCTTCCCTTCATACCCTTGCAGCTGTCTTTTGAGTATGCGCTAAACCAGTCTACTACAGATGAAAAGGATTATCCCACACCCACGAACCATTCAGCATCAGCACACACTTGTTACGTGGAGTTTCTTGCGCACTCCTTCCAGACTCTGTGCATACAAACCATCCCAAAAGAGGGGCGATTTGGGTCAGATGTGAGGAGGAAATTCTGTACCCAGAGGCGGGGAGTCTCTGGCCCAGACTGCCCAGAGCAGCTGGGGATGCCCCATCCCTGGGGGTGCTCAAGGCCAGGCTGGGTGGGCCCTGGGCAGCCTGATCTGGGGGGTGGCAGCCAGCCCCTGGCAGGTGGGTCTGGGGGGAGGCTGTGAGGCGCCTTCCAACCCCGGCATTCTGTGATTCTATGAATGGTTAATTACAGCTGTGTTTCTCTGTTTTTGGCTGTGTGTATCAACACACACATTTTTGGCTGTGTGTAATGCAATAGTGTGAGTCATTTCCAGTGCAGTAGTCTACAGCAAGAGTTCCGTGTCTCATAACGAACCTTTGTTTGGTTTGAGTCTGTCAAATGGTGTTTCTGACTCTTGAATTTCTTTTAGTAGTTCTAGAGTACCTAAGGCAATATTCAGACAAAATCAGAGGAATGGTTTGCATAAAAATTAAAGATTAAAATCAATAAATATGTAGCAATCCAGATTTTAGAGCAGATAAGGACAGGAAAAAAATGTAAATCGATCTGGCAAATCAGCCCCAATAACTTGCATTTGACCACTTTTATCCTTTGTCTAGATTGTATAGAATAACACTACCATTTTCTTTAGCAAGTTTTTCCAAGCAGATATTTTTTTAGGCACAAATCTTTGTTTAGCTAGATTCAGAATCCACTTAGCAATTCTTGCTTGTTTTCTGCCAAAGTAAGATATTCAATTGATTAAAAGCTGTAATTAGCAGCTCATAGAATTCAACTAATTAAAATATAACTGCTACTGTATATCAATTCAGAATTTCTGAAATAGAATTTTCATGTACTGTGTATCTGCAGACACAAGTCTTTGTGTATTTAATAAAAGATGTAGATTGTATGTAGGCATATATATAGACACAATTAAAAAAAAAAAAAAACAGGCAACTGTAGGGGTTTGCTTTGATTTTGTTTCAAAGATGCTTAGTGTTTATGCTCTGCTGTAGCTAAACATGGTCAGGCATATTGTATTGATTCTTGTGATTTGACTGTGAAGCTTGTTGCAATTGTACGTGGATGCCGGAAATAATTGTACATGAAACTTCTACTACATCCTCTGACAGAGTTGCAAAACGTAATTATGCTTTGTTTGAAAACTATGTGCCTTTGTTAGCCTAGTAATTTAACTGGTCGTTGAAGGCATTTTTCCTAAGAAAGGGTTTCTGTTTAACCCTTTGATCAATTTCTTAGTTCTTGCATGTGCCATTTTGTTCTCCTTAAGCTTGTCTTCCAAGATGAACAATTTTGGGCTGTCAAACCTTTACGTAGAGCCTGCTCAGTGCTTTTGATCATTCTTGTTGGCCTTGTGCCTCTTTTTAGTTCAGCTGTCCCATTTTTGAGGGAGGATGGTTCAAACTATATGCAGGGTTTAAAACTTTGTTCACCGTTCGTACCTGTGGTGAGGATATGGTGTTGCTTGCTTATTCCTGAAACATTCCTATTGCTGCATTTCTTTCTAATGCTAAGCGCTGATTATTTCCAGTAGTGATGACTCTGCTGGATCTGCTGAATACTCTTTCGTGATTAGTGAGAGCTAATTTGGAGTCTGTCACACATACATTTATGCATGTGGTTAGGGTGTTCTCCAGGATGTGTTAGAAGTCTGTCTTAGCAGCATTTGTGTGAAGGGTCAGTCTAAACATACACCATCCATCACCCGTAGCTGGTTGTATCATACTTCATATAGATAGCAAAACTAGCCAACTAAAGTGATCTGAAAATTGTTTTAAGATGTACAATCAGTACACAGTGTTTTCTGGTTATGGTCTTTTAAGGGACAGCAGATACGAAACCTGGAATGTAAGCAAATAACAAATTTTTGAGCGGAGGGAAAATAAAAACTCCAGTTGCATGTCTTAAAATTTAGTTTGCTGCAGTCATGCTATCTATTCTACTGAATGCTGTCTTGCTATAACTAAATGGAGCTGCATAAAATAGTGGGCTGGCAACAATTTTTGATATTGGCTTTAAGCTCTGCCTGTGTTTTAGTTAGTGTTCTGTGAAACTACAGTCAAATTGAAAGCAGGGATTTGGGCTTTTACAGCTGTTTACCTGCACAAGTGAATTTAAATGGCATTCACGATACAGAAGGTTGATGTGCGTTCGGCCCTATGAGGGCACACAGCACTGTCATTCAGCAGTTTCACAGTCTTCAAAATGTTACACAGGACACGCCATCTGTTGCAGTCTTAGATGAAAGGAAAGAAATAATGTCCCCAGTTGGAAGATTTCGCTTCTTATCAACTCAACAGCTCCTCCCCTTATTTGATGTTGATTTAAAAAATAAATAAAAATACGGCAGTTTGCAAAGGTTAGTTTTACAAGACTTAATCATTTCTGTGTTCATAAACTGCACTCTGAGGGAACAGAACCAGGCAACAGAAATATTGGGGGGAAAAGTAACTAATGCATTGAAGACTGTGATCCATTTGCTAATCCTCAGATTCTGAGGCCACCTCTTCTAGAACCTGAGGATATGGGATCAGAATTGTAGTGGAGGAATTAGGTGTCAAGAAGTAATTTGGATTTACCTGCAATAGAAATAAAATGAAAAAGTGATCAGGCGCAAATATTCTTTCAAACGTATCGCTCCTATGCATACAGGACTTCCCTTCCTGTGCACACTCCTTCCGTTAAGAGGTGTGGGTTGGGATGCGTGCCGTGTGCTAATGACTTGCTCATACACCTGGCAGATGTTACAAGTATTGCTTAGGTAGGAGGTGCGCATGGAACTAACAGCGAGTCAGTGAAGCATAGGAGGAAAGCACCTGTGGACAGTGCATCTTACAGGCTCTGGTTACCGGTAAGTAACCGCATCTTATTGCCTCCCGCAGCAGTTTCCCAAACTTACCCTGTGTCCACCTGGAATGCACAGAGCTGCTTGTGCTCACTCTCTCCAATCGCTTCTCAGAGTCTCCAGCGAGCCTACAGCTTCCTTTCCTCTGAGGTGGCAGTGTGCCTGAGATCCCTATTCTTAACCTTTAAAAAGCAGCTGCGCACTCCCACTAGGCATCTGTGAAATAACCAGGTACATCTTACTTCTGTCTATCTCCCTCTTCCACATGCCTTGGAAGAGCTTTTTATTTTATTTTAGTCTACATATTGTCTAAAACAAAAATGTTGAAGGGAGAAACAGCTTCCAATCGCAAAGCAAAACAAGTGAAAAAGGAAAATATTCTCAGAATAATCTTAAACAGTTTTAGGGCCTTACTGCTCTCACGTCAGTTTATACTGTCAGTTTACACTTTACTTTGTGTTTTCCTTAGTCCTCTGGAGATTTGACATTCTTGTATTACAAAATGTATCTTTACATTTCAGAGAGAGGGTTCTTGTAGAGTTCTTCCACTTCACTTTTCTTCCTAAGACCCCTTTTTACAATGCTGAACTTTTCCAGAGCTACTCCTGTGTTCTTGAGCACTGAGTAATTGTTGTTTCTCCTCATTACAGCAGATTCTGCCTGAACCTCAGTTTTGGTAGGATCTCCGCATTTGGTCTGAACGTAGCTTTGAAGTTTCACAGTTCAGGGAAGATTTGATTTCCTCATTGTTCAGGCCATCATGGATTGTTGGTCACCTATTTTAGCCTTTTGTAGAACACATTTGTCATGAGTTACTCCAGCAGTAGTGTATCTGGTAGAAAATTACACAGTCTTAACTGGAAAACAATTGATGACTTCCTCTCCTAGATAAGTCTTACAGTCTTATTGTACAACACTATGCAATATTACTAATAACTTAATAAAATACAATCAGTAATAAATCATTCCCATTTTACTTTGACCTTCAGCTGGCTTGTGTTACAAAAATAGTCTTTCAGAACCAGCAGCTTCTCCTTGTGAGAGAAGGTAAGAAATTAATTTCTCATTCTTCTGAAGGAAATAGAGCTCCTTGTTGCTGTGTATGAATTGCTAGCTTAAAATACTAGTGGGCTTGTGCTAAAGCTCATCTTGCTGCTAAACAATGAACGCCCGCTTACATTATTGACAAGACCACTGGTTTTTCTGACGTTGATGTTCATATTTTATTCTTTGTATCACTGGTTGTTTCTAATGCACTGCAAGTGTTGATACAGTTCCTTGACACACTGAAGAGTTTAAAACACTAAGGCACATTTTCTCTTTGTGCCGCTTGCCCATACTGCAGTTATTTGGCGCTCCCAGTCTCTTTGTACATTTTATTCAACACATCTCTGAATTTTCTCTGTTTTGTCTGCATCTTTCACTCACCTGAGTATGAACACAGTATTTAAGTACCAGAGCTGTTGTCAGCCTGGCTCCATATATGAAACTGGTGGGGACAAAAATGCAGTTATTCTGGTGAGGGAAGCGCATGTTTGTGTTACTTGGATGTGTGAGGGCAGGTTCCTTTTATCCTCTTTGTAGGTCAGTTGTGCTGTGAATGGTGTAAATTGTGCAGTCCCTTATGCAATCATTTTGTGGCCATTCATATCCAAAAGCAGACTGTGACAAAATGTTCTTTGTCACTGTCTGTAGTGGCAGTTTTGTTTTCAGCTCTTACATGTAATGGAAAGTTGCTGATGTTTTGTATCTTTCATCATTGCTCACTATACTGAGGCTCATGCATCCGTGACAAAATTCTTCCCTAGCAACTCATTGTTCTTGCTCTTTCTTTGGTTTCTTTCCATGCCAGAAGGCCCGTGTGGCAAGTAATGAGATTTTGCCATAGTACCTTCATTTAGTTTTTTGATGTTTTGGTTTTGTTGTTGTTTAGTTTCCTTGTGTTGTTGGTTTTGTTTGATTGTTTGTTTGTTGGCTTAAGAACTACATTCGGCTTTATAGCAAATCTGTGTGGGTTTTTTTTTTTTTTTAATTAAAAAGCAGCTTGTATAATGATCATCTTAATGTGATTCAAAGATCTGTGTACTGAGCGTGATCAGTCATTGTCTCTAGTTGAGTTAGGGGTGCAAACCAGTCCAGTAACCAACTCTCGCAATAACTGGCAGGGAGGATTCTCTGAACAGTACTCTGCTGCGTTGTTATAACAACTTTTGCTGCTCTGTTTTCTGGAGTGCTGGTATGTTTAAGAATACGTATGGATAATATTTGCTCCCCTCCTCTTCAGTTTCATTTGTATGGTTAGGCAGTCCTAAGCCTTGTAGCTGTGATTCCTAAGAGCAAGAGCACTAGGCAACACGGAGTTATCCTGGAAGCTGCAAAGAACAGCCTTCATACCTTAGGTCTGATAACCTTGGCCTCTGTATCTGTGAGTTAATTCCGTTTCACATCTGGTTCTGAGTGAAGCTGGGAGCCTTGGAGAGGTTTTTAAACTTAAGTAATCTAGTTGTTTGCAGCATTTGGATGGCTATTGTGTTGGATGCCATACAGCAGGTAACTTAACTGCAGAAGATCGCTTCTTCCATGGTCTCTGTCTGCTACTGCCTCCAGAAGTGTCCATCACCTTAACTCATCACTCGCTCGTCTGCAATGTTCTCATCCTGCGCATGTTACTCTCCTGCCATCTTTCCAGCTAGTCCCCTTCCTCTGCCCGGGGCAGAGGAGGCTCCGTCCCCGGGAGCCCCGCTCTGCTCAGGCTCGGAAGGGTCCGGCGCGGAGAGCGGCCGCTGCGGTCCGTGGAGAGTGGCTGAGAAAGGACCCGTGCTGAAAGGGGGGGTTTCAAGCCATGACTGTGGGTTGTGGGTTTGGGTTTGGTTGTTTGGATTTTTTTGTTTGTTTGTTTGTTTTTTAGGAAATGCGCCCTGAGGAAGGAAAAGTGGGAGGAAACGCTGCACTTTAAAAGCATATGGAAGTCCAGGGACGAGTTCCTTTCTCTAACTCTGTTCTTGCTCTGTCTTTTTACAGCTTTTCCAGTACTACTTCTCTTTTCTTCTAAAAATTTGAGTAATCTTGCTTAGTTTGTGTTTTCTTATCAACCTTGCTGTTATCAGCGATTCCTGATGGTCAAGGCTTCATTCTCATTCCTTTCTGGAAACATTTCCCCCCTCTATCTCTGCCTATGCTGTTGTGGTGATTTCAATAGTTAAAACACCAAGTGGTTTTCAGTGGTGTGCCACCTTAGAGCAGTGCTGTTCTGAGGTGGTTAGTGGAGAGGAGCAATTTGGCTTACGCATAGGGTGAATTTCTGTCTGTAAATTTAGAGCGATGAATAATCAGAGGAGAGAGGTAACAGAGCTGAACAGGATATAATCTGCTAATATTGCTTTTTGGTACAATTTGAGACTCTTCATCCAACTGCCTGTGTTTGCTGCTTACAAAATGGGTGTCAGTAATAAGTGTTGCATTATCTGTCTCATGCTGCTTCAGTCCTCTAGAATTGCCTAGGCATTTTCTATGCATTGGCTTAAAACTCACCCCACTGGTTTCTGAACGTGACAGCATCTGAGGTGAGAGTCGGTCAGAGCAGACAGCTTTAAGAACAGTATTTGGCTCACCTGATTTTTTTCTTTCTGTCTTTCTGTCTGTCTGTCTTCTCTTCAGCAAAAAATTCAAAATGTGAACATTCGGTAGACATTGATTAACAAAAACAGTGTTTTATGTGAATGTTAGAGGTATAGTCAGGAATACTGTGAGCATTACAAAACTTTAAATTTTATTAGAACTAAAATTAGCAACTAAAAGGGAATGGATAAAAGAAACTGTGTAACCAGATGATCCTGTGACTCTCCTCTTTCCTTCCAGTTGTCTGACCTTCATTAGTTGCATCAAATGCAGATCATTTGTTGGAATTTTTATTATGGCACTTGAGTGTCTGTTCTAGTCACAGAATTTGTTTTAACTGTAAGGCAGACTAACATGTCGGGATTTGAAATTGTGTTGTTGAGAAATTGAGGGATTAAAAAACAAAAACCCCTCTTTTTTTTAAAACAGTCTAGGGCATGACTTGTTATGGAGTTCAAAGACCCAGTAAATTTGGAATCTTTGAATTTGTAGGTACTCTTTACAGTGAGAACCTGCTTATTTTCTGTGGGTAGGTTGGCTGCCAAGGTACAGAAGTGTGATTTCTAGGAACAGTGATTTAGCCTGAGAATGCTTAGTGATAAGTTAGAGCAAAATTTTTCATCTGTGGGTTCCTACCCCAGGGTAACACTTTAAATGAAGAAAATGTAGGACTACAGTAAAAACTAAACATTTGCACGTATATTTATTAAAATAATCATTATATATTACAGAATGTAACTATTCTTAAAGTTAACTGCTTACTGGTTTTTGATAGTTTATTTGGTTCCGTAACAGTTGTTGCATCATGATTTTCCACCAGGATGGACATGCATCACTGTATCGTGGAATCGTGGAATGGTTTGGGTTGGAAGGAACCTTAAAGATCATCTAGTTCCAACCCCTCTGCTGTGGACAAAGACACCTCCTACTGGTTCAGGTTGCCTAAAGACCCGTCCAACCCAGCCTTGAACACTTTCAGGCGTGGGGCGTTCACTGCTTCTCTGGGCAATCCCTTCCAGTGCCTCACAACCCTTGTCATGAAGAATTTCTTCCTAATATCTAATCTAAACTTACTCTCTTTTTGCTGAAAAATGTGACCCCGTGTCCTATCACTGCACTCCAATAAAGAGTCTTTCCCAGTCTGTCTTGTAGGCCCCTTTTAAGTACTGGAAGGCCACTATTAGGTCTCGGCCTGTCTTCCTAGGGGAGGTGCTCCAGCCCACTGATCATCTTTGTGGCCCCTCTCTGGACCCACTCTAACAAGTCTTTTGTCTCTCTTATGCTGGGAGCCCCAGAGCTTAACACGGTGTTCCAAGTGGGGTCTCACGAGAGTGTAGGTGTGGGGGGGGCACAGTCCCCTCCCTCAGCCTACTGTCCACACTTCTTTTGATGCAGCCCGACTGGCTTTCTGGGCTGCAAGTGGGCGCTGCCAGTTCATACCAGCTTTTTGTCCACCAGTGCCCCCGTGTCCTCCACAGCACTGCTCTCAGTCCACTCATTGTCCAGCTTGTATTCGTGTTTGTGATTGCCCTGACCCAGGTGCAGGACCTTGCCATGAGCTTTGTGATGTTTGCAAGGGCCCAGCTCTCAGGCGTGCCCGGGTCCTTGTGGATGGCAGTCCTTCCCTCCAGCATGTTGACCGCACCATACAGCTTGGTGGCATCTTCAGACTTGCTGAGATTGCATTCTATCTTGCTGTCCATGTCCCTGACAAAGACGTCAAATAGTGCTGCTCCCAGTACGGACCCCAGAGGGACTCTGCCCATCGTTGATCTCCACCTGGACATTGAGCTGATGTCTCGATATGTATATATTTATGTGTGTAGCATACTAGTTAATCTGACAAGTTTTCTCAAACTATAATGTGACATTTGGCACGTAACCCTCTTCATGCTGATTGTATGTGCCTTCTTGCTGCTGACTTATCTCAGTGTATGCAAATGATGAGTCATTTTTACTGGGAAGACATTTTGCTGTTTTTCTGGTCTCTAATGGATGTCTACTGAGTGATTGCTCTTTTCCAGGTAAAGTGGATGATGTACTGGATTGTGTTTGCCTTTTTCACGACTGCAGAAACACTCACAGACATCGTTCTTTCTTGGTGAGTATCTTGGTAGTGTGTGGTGATTTTTTTTTTTTTTTTTTTGTATTTATGTTTTTAAGGTAGTGCTAAGAATAAGCTTCTTCTCTTGTGTAGGAGTTTACAATCCCCATGAAGAGTATGCAGGTTTGTAGACTTTGTGTGTCTAAGATGCTGTCTTTACTGTTTCACCTTCTGTAGTTTCTAACAGCTAGGATAGATCCAGTATATTTAAAAGGGTCTCATCCATTCATAGCATAAAATATTTTTGAGAAGCTGTTATGTGGTAAAGTTTGAGAAATGATGATCTTATAAAAGTGTTATAAAAGACACTAGTTTTAAAAAAAAAAAAAAAAAAAAGA
>VXAV01005671.1:24641-53941 GCA_013399715.1 Alectura lathami | reverse complement strand
GAAAAAAAAAAAAGAAGAAGAAGAAGAAAAGAAAGGTGGTAGAAGGAAAGGACCTATTTTGCTTTACAAGCCTCTTGTGTGGAGGAGCAGATCAGATGCATGTCTCCGCTCTGGTCTGAGTGATGTATTGCATGATGAAAATGTCTTCCACTAGTGGGGATGAAGTGAGGCAGCTTTTAATCCTCCCAGTACTGTGTGTCATGCTTGACAGTATTCAAATGGAGGCCTTCAACAATGACGTCATCACTGTGTCATCAGCAGTTCCTTTGGAACAGGTTATCGTCATTGTCTTCATTGCTTTAGTGTGTGTGCCTTGCACACATCTCTGAAAGAATACAGTCTAGTCAGAGATGTGTTTTAAGCAAGAAATGGCTGCACATACCTTACAAATGCGCTGTGCTGTTTTGCCTCTTCCTGCATAAATTTTTGAAAAGCAAAAATCCTGAAAAGTACAAGGGCTTTGGGTTAAAAATGAACCAGTGAAAACAGAAGACTCTTAGTACTACTAACAGAGACACGAGAAAGTTTTCATTCACTTATTTGAATCTCCAGTACTGTATCTTCACAGAGACTTTACTGAGTAAGGAATAGTGGCAGAAGACTTGCATGCTGCCTGTTCTGAGCTATCAGCCTTAGCAGCAACTTGAGAGCTCTTGAGATACTTAACTGAAAACTTTGGTAAATGAGAGTGAAAGTGCTGTAATGTTGTCATCCAGTGGATAGTCTCTGAACAAACCTAAGAATGGTGAGAGTAGCTATCAGATTGTAATTTGGTGTGTTTGCAGGGCTGAGAGATGCCCTGTTTATGGAGTTTTCATGGCTATGGATGAAAGACTAAATGAAACTCGAAGAAGGTATGTCCTAGGATTCCAGAGAGGGTTCTGCTATTCTGACCTGCTATATTGATTGTTATTATTTTCTTATGTTTCTGAGTCTTTACTTTCTCTTTACTTTTTCTGCCTATGCTGCTGTCTACCGGTTATCTCCGTCTGTCTCTGTAACGATCTTGATTCCAGTTCTCCATCTTTCTCTCTCTTTTTTTTTTTTTTTTTTCCCCTCTTCCCTCTTTCTCTCAGGTTTCCCTTTTATTTCGAGTTGAAAATCGCATTTGTGATTTGGCTGCTCTCCCCTTACACCAAGGGCTCCAGTGTCCTCTACAGGAAGTTTGTGCACCCAACGCTTTCCAATAAGGAGAAGGTACTCACTTGTTGGAAGATACTGACCTGTCTGGAAGTTGACTAAATTTCAGCTGTGAATCTCAATGAAAATTCAAATGCATTAATCATGTTTGTGCTGACGTTAGTGGGCGTAAATGATTCCGTCTCTGACGAGTATGTCATTCTGCAGCCTACTGAAGACGATAACATAGCCAGTATTTTGCCTAATGCTTAGAAAAGTGTGTTTGGCTAGCTCAGTATCTTCAGCCCTTATGGCCACTATCAGTAGTTAAGTTCTTTTAATAATGATAGTAGCAGCACGTTCTGTAGCCAAGCTGTTTTTTGACATTGTCGGTGTAAGCAACTGCTTTGTTTCCGGTGTTACAATTTGGAGATCACATTCTTTAGATTAAAATAACATTTGCAAGCTTTCTGTAAGTAGCAGAGAAAATACTGTTACTTGATCAATGACAGCTTATCCTGGTAGCCTGGAAAGAAAGTGCCCTGTGAGCTTTGGTTTTTAAAGATGATGGTGGGGGAGACTTTGATCATGTTTTGGTTTTAATTGGTAGCTAAATGCTATGTTGCACATTGCCTTTCTAGGAAATTGATGAATACATTACACAGGCTCGTGACAAAAGCTATGAAACCATGATGCGAGTTGGCAAGAGGGGATTAAACCTGGCTGCCAATGCAGCAGTTACTGCAGCTGCAAAGGTAATGCAGCACCTGTGCACTACAAGTACGTTCTAACCTTCTGTAACATGCTGGAATTCCCCAATACTTTAGATTTGTGTGCCAGCAATTAGTTCTGTTAGGGATGATAGTACTTATTCAGAGTGATCTACTTTACCTTCCCACCAGTTTGCCTTGCAGTAAATCCTGCCCTTTAATTTATGGAAAGTGGATGGAGAGCGGAGTGGATTTTGCTCTACCTCTTCCCTGCGGATCTTGAGAGCATACTTTTTCCCTTCTCTGTGTGGTGGTGTTGGAGGTTGTTTGTTTGTTTGTTTGTTTTGGTGGTGGTTTTTTTGTTGTTTGCTTGTTTGTCTTAGAGTACCATATTGGTGAATGTGGCACCTTTCCTCTTCTGAATGATCCCATGTGAGATGATTTTGGTGAAGGTGAAGTGTCCTTGACCCTAGTTTTAATGTCCTCTTAGGGCCAAGGAGTTTTGTCTGAGAAGCTACGAAGTTTCAGCATGCAGGATCTCACTCTGATCCGGGATGAAGATACTGTGCATTTACGAAGCCATGAGCCACAGCTGCACCCCTCAGGAGGGAGTCTTCTTGAAACTATTGAGGATTCAGGTACAGAACATTTCTCCTGGGCCATTGTGTGAGGCCTCAGCTGGTGAGGAGAGGATCCCTGGACTTCATGCACCAGGTCTCAGAAGGACTATAAGATTGAAAAATTATCTAGGAGAAGCTGTGGTGTTTTCCCTAGTCCCTTTCCAACTACTAACACGCTTCTGTACTTCTTGACTTCTTGGATTGCCCTTCTTAAGGATTGTTACATCTCTCTTCCATGTGATCCTTCAGGATGGGCCATTTCAGACATGTCAGCACATCTAGTCTAAAAATCATACCTAGATTTTTCAAAAGTATTTGAAAAAACTTTTTCTTATTCCTTAGCTTCCTGTTACTCCTCAGGAGAGGAGAGCAGTGTGGCACAGAGACCTAATGGAACCCTTTTGGAGACTAGAACAGACCCATCAGATGAAGATGCAGGAGACAAACTCCCAAAACGTACCCAGAGCCTCAAAGCTCCTAAGAAGATGGCAAAAGCTGAGGTGCGCTGGTGTGTAAATTGTTTCCAGCACAGACACTGATTTCTGAGTTTGGTCAGAAGGCTCTAGCTTTGTAGTCTTACTGTGTTTAAAAGCTGTTTATATAAACTTTGTTGGAGAGTTTGCTGCTGGAGTCCTGCATCAGAGGACTTGCCACCTACTTGCTATAGTGGTCTTTAGTTTTTGTATTTTTATTGCCTGTCTCTGTCATAAGCCAAGACCCAGCTTTACTTTTGTTTAGGTTTGTGTTGAAGGATGGTGGCCTTAGAAACTTTTAAACCGTACTGTTGGCTGTACCCTCCCCACTGTCTGTCACAGCCTGAATATATAATGCTTCTGCGACCTTTATGCCTGGAACAGCCACTTTCTCCTAATCTGAAATACAGCTGTTCTATGCCCTGTTAAGCCTTTCTGGACTTCTGCACATTGTCCCTTCTCCTCCTCCCGTAGATTTTTGTCTTCTAGTGGTTTGTGTAACTAGTCATTGTTGAGCTTTTTCCCTCCATGTGGCCGTGTTTTGATACAAGACATTTATAGCAGTTCAGATGGGTGTGAGTCATCTGTATTCTCATTATTTAAACAAATACATGAGAATAAATGCAATAGTGTCCAAGAGCCATGTTAGCTTATTGATCTTTATATCAGCTGTTGGTGTACTCTGTAGAATATGATTTTTGAGGTGGTGCCTTCTAGCTTTTGACTTTCCCTTGAACATTTCTTCTGTTTTGATTCATAAATGATAAAAGTACTTCTCCATTTTGTGAAGGTGAGGTCGTCTTTTCTTGGTACAACTTGGGCTCCTAATTTTATGTATTTATTTATAATTTTTGTTTAAGGTAGCAGTATATTACTGAATCATAGTATAGAGCTTTTCAGGCTAAATGTTAAATAATTTGTAAGAGAACATCTGCTTGTAGCGTCATGTTGAATTGTTAAATATTACAATTTAATTGTAATAACAAATGGAATATTTAAATAGTCTTTTTGAGACAATAGATGACACGGATAAGGTCATTGCAATGTAGTTGATTTGTCCTATTTTCACTCTGCTTCCTAGTCTCTTTCTGTTAGGCATTTAGGTGTTACGGTAAACTAATGTAAGATACCTCTTTCTTTCTCCTCAGCTTCCAGTAAAAAGTGTGAAAGCGCGCCCTAGGAAGAAAGCTGCAGGCTCACTTGCTTCTGGCGAGTCATCCTAAGGAGACATCCCCTCCACAGCACCTGTCTCTGTCCCAGGATTTGCCTGTTACTTTTGAGTGAAAACTCTCCAAAGGAAGGGAGCTGAGATTAATGTACATAACAGATACTGCTTTGTAGAGCTCATTCTAAGGCAAGGGGGGAGGCTGGGATTCAGAACATGTAATGGAGGATGCACATCCTCAGGAATTTTCTCCTTTTCATCCCTCTCTTGAAGGGAATGCTAATGTGTCTGCATAACCTGTTGCTTTGGAATTCCCTCTATAACCCTAGCTGGGCTAGAGATACCTGTTGCCCAGAAGCTGGAAAAACAGACAGTGGAGTTCCTCAGGGTTGGGTGGCTCCCCAGAATGTCTTACTTTGCTCTGGGTATCCTTCTGCAGCTGTGTTGTTAAGAAGTGCCCGCAACAATCCATCTTTCTTAAGAATGGACCATAGCTCCCATGTCCATCCCCTTCCAGAAGGTGACTGAAATGATGTATGCAGAGTGCTTTTGAACATAAAGGACTTGCTCATAGTATACCAGATTCTAGTTCCTAGTACTGGAAGATGAAGAGCTTGGTTTTTGTTTTTCTGGAAGGTTGAATGAGGAAGTTGGAAAGCTTAGTTATGGAGAAACTGCTGTTATATGCACGTGTGAAGGAGCAAATACAAATATCCACAGGAGGTAACTATTGAGAAGAAAAGTTGGGCATCCAGAAGATTTTGGCAATTTTTGAAGCTACTTGAATTTTACTTTGGGTTCTGTTGTTCACTTTGATTCCTGTAAGAGCATCAGAATGGGAGGAGTCACATGTAATGTGAAAAGCAGTCGGGAAGAATGTTGCTTTGCCATTTAACTGTTGAACTCCGTGTCATTGTGATGCTTGTTACTACAGACAAATTCTTTCATTTTAGCAATTTCTGGGGAAATTTCTGACTCATTATAATCTGCAGGCATACGTGAGAATTTCAGAAGCCCTTGTCTCAGCTTTAGGAGATCTAATTCACAGGGCATAACAACTAACTAATAGCTGATGTATGAACTTGATTAATTATAGGTTTCATTTTATGGGGTATCACTAGGGGAGGCTAGGGCATACTGTTGTCCTTTATCAGTCCTCTTGCTTTATCCTACTCCAGCCCTTGCACAAACTTTCTCTGTCTGACCGCTAGCCATGTTTATCAATGTCCTGAGGCATGAGGAATATGCAATGCTTATGACAGAATTATGTTTTATGTAGAATATATATTGTGAAACTGCTGAGAAAAAAAAGGGAAGTAGAGATGAGTAGCACTCCTGTTGCTGAGATCTGTAATGGGGAAGCACCATCACAGACAACTCTAGATGCGGGCATTCATGTTTGCTCATGTGTCTTGCTGTACATTTCTGAAATTACTGAATTCTTCACAGAGCCCAGTATTTTGTTACTGACAATGTATAGAAGCCCTACTGTAAGATTCCAAAATATTCTGTCCGAAAGAGTAGCCCTCCAGAAGTTTGAAATGTTGAAGACTGAGGCTGAAACTTCAATTGCTTCCTATTGTTTTGGTGGCAAATGGTTATGAATTACCTAACTTGAGGGGAAAACAAGTTGGTTTTGCTTTTGTTTGTAGCTTTCACAGTTTTAAACCTTGACTGACCATGTTAGAAACTTGCGTCTTGTGGATACTTTAGGACAAGTATTTATGACAAGTCCTTACCCAGGATGCAGTAGACAATCTTTGATCTGACATTGAGAGTTGAGTTTGGGGAAAAAAAAAAAAAAAAAAAAGTGTTTTAGTTTGTTAGGAAACATTGTATACATGCCTCAGTAGTACATGCAAAGGTGCAAAGGCACATACTGAAGCAAGAATTCTTTGTTTCCAGTGGAAAGACCTTTCTTTCCTCAATATGTGGAAGATTCAGTTGTGAGGAATTGTTTCATAGACTGTACTGTACTGAGCAAGAGAGAACCGTTATTCTCTATACTCAAAATACCTCTCTGACCATATAACTGTATTATTCTTTTAACTAAAAATCTCCATAGTGAATTATTTATCTAAATCATTGTGTGAGAGTTGATTTGGGTTGCTGAGGATTGGTAGTCTGTCCTTATGCTGATCTGTCTGCCTTTTTCTTGTGCATGTTTTGATAGTCTTGGGTTACTCAGTTTTCATACAGCGACTTTCCAGAATCAGTTTTTCTAGAATCAGTTCATCTGCAGTAACTCCTCCTGCTTTTAAGCAGAGTTTCTGAAGACTCAGTTTTGGCATTTGGATTTGCCTTTGTTCTCCTGTACTAGATCCTGTACGAGGTATCTTTTACTTAGCATTGATACTTGATGTAATAGCCTTTAAGTAAACATGGGTCAATCTTACCCTTACTTCTTGTATGGGGAAATTAAATGACTTCTTTTAATTGAGAATCTGGAGTAGTCAGGGACTACATGGAGTATGTGATACAAAGCTGATGATGTTAGGCAGCAGAACTTACCTAGAGCAAGAAAATGTGTTAATATGGACAGTATCTTCTTCTTCCAGTACAAATGTGACTGCTAGATTTTGCTCTGCTTGATCAAAGCCTCTGCAGATCTCTCACCACCCTTAGTGAGTTCCTAGATATAGTTCTGCATTGGATGGCATGGTCTTGCATAGAAATTCTCCTGTTAATGAAAATGCTGAATGTGCTGTTTTGGTAAAATGCATTTATCAGCTGTTGTTCAGTGTTTGCAGCAGGAAATGCTGGAATGTAGTTTCTATTCAGTATCCTCTGTGAGCTTGATTGTGCAATTAAGCAAATGGTTAAATCTGTACCTATCAGTAGAACCTGCTGTGTTTACTAAGTGTTTATACCCCTTTCCTAATATGTCTGGATACAGAGAGAAACACAAAGAGATTTCTAGAGAACCCTGAATTTCCAGAAGTTTATACTTTTGAGTTTCATTTGCCATCTCAATCAGCAGGAAATATGTGCCTTAGGAAATTAGGATGATTACGGAACACGCTACTGGTTCTCGGGCTGCACAGAGTGTTGTATCAAGGAGGCTTCTGTGTTAACGGCGTAGTGTCAAAGTATGCCTGAGAGCAGCTGTTGAATTGAGCTGAGTTTTCCTATCTGTCTTCCAAAGTTGCATACAGTTCTAGAAATTGAGTTATTGCCTAAGAGAGAGATCTGGAAAAAGAAGAAAATTCTTATCCTTCCTTCTGATGGAGGCGTCGTATTGATATATTACTCTGCTATTTGGTGGGGAGATGCTGAATCACATTCCTCTATGTAGCTGCTTGGTATTACACGTTTTCTTGCTTGACCCATTGGGAATTTGTAGCCTGCCACCAGGCTGAAGCATCTTGTACTGCTCTCTGAGTTGCCCTGTAAAGGCAAGTGAAAAACCTGGAAAATATTGTGAGGTTTGTGAGCTCATGGGATGGTTGAGGTTGGGAGGGGATCTCTGGAGGTCGTCTGGTCTAACTGGCTTGCTCAAGCAGGGCTACCTAGAGCTGGTTGCCCAGGAGTTCCTTTGTTATATGTGATCTGGACCCTACTGGATTTAAGGTTTGATTTAATGTTTGAATTTAATGTTTTGGTATATAGAATCACAGAACGGCTTGGGTTGGAAGGGACCTCAGAGATCATCTAGTTCCAATCCCCCTGCCGTGGACAGGGCTGCCAGCCACCAGCTCACAGATCAAACTGCCCAGGAACCCATCCAGCCTGGCCCTGAACACAGCCAGGGATGAGGCAGCCACAGCTTCTCTGGGCAGCCTGTGCCAGCGCCTCACCGCTCTCTCAGGGAAGAATTTCTTCCTGATGTCCAACCTCACCCTCCCCTCTTTCAGTTTCAGCCCATTCCCCCTTGTCCTGCCATTACCCACCCGTGTAAAAAGTCGGTCCCCCTCCCGCCTGTCAGCTCCTTTCAAGTGTTGGAAGGCCGCAGTGAGGTCTCCCTGGAGCCTTCTCTTTTCCAAGCTGAACAGTCCCAGCTCCCTCAGCCTTTCCTCACAGGAGAGCTGCTCCAGCCCTCTGATCATTCTGGTGGCCCTCCTCTGGACCCGCTCCAACAGCTCCACATCCCCTCTGTCCTGGGGGCCCCAGCCCTGGGCACAGCACTCCAGGTGAGGTCTCCCAAGGGCAGAGCAGAGGGGGACGATCCCCTCCCTCTCCCTGCTGGCCACCCCTCTCTTGATGCAGCCCAGGATGCCACTGGCCTTCGTGGCTGCAGGAGCGCACTGCCGGCTCATGGCCAGCTTTTCGTCGATCACAACGCCCAAGTCCTTCTCCACAGGGCTGCTCTCAAGGAGTTCTTCTCCCAGTCTGTGCACACACCTGGGATTGCCCTGACCCAAGTGCAGCACCTTGCCCTTGGCCTTGTTGAACCTCACCAGGTTCTGGTGGTCCCACTTTTCCAGCCTGTCCAGGTCCCTCTGGATGGCATCCCTTCCTTCAGGGGTGTCAACTGCACCACTCAGCTTGGTGCCATCAGCAAACTTGCTGAGGGTGCACTCGACCCCACACTCTAAGTCGTTGATAAAGGTGTTTTAGAGCAGCGGTCCCAAGACGGACCCCTGGGGGACACCGCTCGTGACTGGCCTCCACCTGGACGTAGATGCATATGCAGTGTGGGGATATGCTAGTGTTACTGAGGAGAAAGGATCATAGAAGGGTCACCTTTCATCTGGAACTTGGCACTATTACAAGGTGCTGTAAACAACTTAGTTTTATGTTATTTCTAGGTATTGTTATGAAACCTAGATGCTTCATGAGAGTATAGATCTTAAGAAGTGTGCAGAGTAACTTGTAAGAACAATTGGTTTGAATGGTAAATGGAGACGGTGAACTTTCACAGCAACTGAGAACCTGTCCTGTGAGATATGGGAGGGTACAAAATGGGCTATGTGCAGTACAGATTTGTCCAGGAAATACTGCTAATACTGCTTTTTTTTTTCTGAGCCTCAAACTGTAACTGCACCCTATGGATTAGAGCCTGGTTTTTCTCTTACAAAACCTCCGTCTTTATCTTACCTTCTAAGGTGGGCTTAACCTGCATGCATTTAGATTCTTGAACCTTTAATCACTTCAGAACAATAAAGTTTGAATTTCTTTTCCTCAGTGGTCAGCTGGTCTGTGGGGATTACCTGGTAAGTATCAAGTACCTCACAGCACTTTATAATAGATGTTTTATGTTGGGAAAGCACCAGCAGGGAACTTCAGAAGAGAGATTCATCTTGGAAACTGAACGCACAAACAAAGCCTGCATTAGGATGAACTAAATGCTGGGTTTTGCTACACTTGTATACCAGCTATGTGTAGAATCCCCAAAGCTCAATGTCAGAATTGCCAGTGTTCTGTTTGTAAAGAAAAGTGGGAATCAAAATAACATGAAGTGAAAAAAAACAAACAAACAGTGATTAGCATGCTTTCCCCTCCCTTCAGTGTTGCAGGTAACCAGGCTCTGGCTGCTGCTTTTCCTAAATTTATTCTATAAACAATTTGCAAGTAAACCGTTACTTCCTTGCTCTGTTTCTCAGCTCCTATCTTTTCATGACCTAGCTACGTTTCTTGTTTTCTTTTTTTAAGGAGAGAACTGTTTCCATTTTGCTGACTGTGGAGATGTAAAAGCTTCTTTAAGAACTGAAATTTAACCATTTTCAATTTTTAATCCTATTATCTAGAATCATGCAATGACTTGTACAACAAGATCTAAGGCTAGACCCCAGGTGGAACCTGAGCATCTATTACCGATAACGTAGTGAGAGGGATTTCCCTTCTCTTGCCGCAGGTTCTGGCTGAAATATGCTTACTACAGACCCTTTGGACAAGAGCATGCTGCATTTAACCAACTAAGATCAGAAGTAATGTTTGTGAGAAGACTGCAAAAGTGAATGTACTCTTAATGACCAAGAGGCCAAGTCTCCTATAACATACAACTGTCTGAGACTATGTGAAATGTTTACCGAATCGGTTGAAATGCGTTCCTATACTGACTCCTCAAAAAGGAGAAATTTAGTCATGGTCTTTGCAGCAGATCAGCGAGGAGAGCTGGGCTGAATGACAAGCATAGCCATAGGCAGGACTGTAAGCAGAGTGTGTTTCGTAGCTGTATTGCAGGAATAACAGCTTGGGTTCGCATAGGTTAATATCAGTACAAAGTAGTCAATCTGTAGCAAAATTCAGCCTGCTGATTTGCCTTGTTTCTTGTCAAGGAAGATTAGCATAGCTAATGTCCATATAATCTTCCATGTGAATGAGCCATTAATGGGTATCTATCTACGCTATATGGATTCAAACAAGGGGAACAATTTCACCATCTTTAAACAAAGTTGTTTTGTGTTTTTTTTTTTCCCCCCCTCCACCTATTCAGCGAATTGGAAGGAAATAAAAACAAACTTTCTGTAATTTTTATTGCCTTGGTAACAGTAGGAGAAAATAATTTTTCTGCTTATTATCCAGAGTTTAGACAAAATATTGTACTGCTACACAAAAGATGGGTCTAAAGCATACTGTCACAGGTGGAAGGTATTTCTCTTGGAGCTGTGTTGGAAATGCCTCTGGCACACAGATTGTGTGCATGTTTAAAATGCATTGAAAAATGTTCTGAAGGGGAGAGTAAAAAAGCACTTTTTCTGATGTGTAGTTCATCTCATTTGCTTGTAACTTGCACAAGGTAATGAGGATTTTTGCCTCACCGTTTAGCAGAATTAACAAGTAGAACTGGTTTGTGGTATCTATATTCGTGGCAGTGGGCATCAAAAACACATAAATGAGCACCAGAGGATTTATACCACCCAGCTGGCACATTTCAGGAGAGGTAAGTTAGACTAAAGTATGAATATCTTCATTGTATGTTAAATTTTTCTAGAGAGAAAACTATATCTGGACTGTAAGAACAAAATGATTCCTCCCTAACAAGTTACTAGCATTCAGATGTGGATGAAAGCCATTACAGTAGCTTCTGTAGGAGAAGTCCCTTCAGGCAGTGTTTATTCAACAGTATTTTACCATCTGAAGTCAGCGTTTTACCAGATATTTCCTGTTTACATAGCTTGTCGCTTCTGCATGTGCACTTGACTCCGTGTGGTACGGAGTGTTGGGGTTCTGGCTGGTGACCAGCTGCACGTGAGTCAGCAGTGTGCCCTGGCAGCCAAAAGGGCCAGCCGTACCCTGCTCACAGTATGCAGAGGAGGCAAAACTATTAGCCTGGGAGGGCAACAGAGATGCTGAAGGGTCTAGAGGGCACGATGTGGATGAGGTAGTTTTGTTTGCTCAGCCCAGAGCAGAGGAGGCTGAGGGGAGGCCTCGTGGCAGCCTGCAGCTCCGTCCCGCCGCTGAGCTCTGCTCTCTGGGGACAGCGGCAGGGCCGTGGGCAAGAGATGGAGCTGCACCGGGGGAAGGTCAGGGGATGTTAGGAGAAGGCTCTGCCCCAGGGGGTGGTGGGCATGGAGCAGGCTCCCCAAGGGCAGTGGCCATGGCCCGGAGCTCGGGGAGCGCTGGGACGCCGCCCTCAGGGCGTCCGGGCTCGGGCGGTGCTGTGTGGAGCCAGGGGCTGGACTCAGCCACCCTTGATGGGTCCCTTCCAACTCACTCTGTAATTCTGACTGCGTGAGTGTCCTCGAGCAGTTTCCACTGAAGTGCAAGTGGTTTTGACTGTAAATTTTCAAGAATTCCCAGTGCAAGCAGAGCAAAAATGTCAAAACCAGATGAAATTGTATGGAATATCAGAGGAGCCTAGCCAAAAAGGGATCAGAGAGGACTCATGTGGGAGAGTGTTTTTTGTTATTTACTCTTACTAGTTGATTCCAACTAATTTGAGCTTTCAGGAGCAGGGTGTAGTCAATGCTGCGGAGAGTTCTGTAAGGCAAATTTCTGCTCAGTGCAGGTCAGCACCCAGAATGCTGTACTGGCAAAGCTTAGCTGGAATCTTGAATTAATACTGGTCAATACGTATCAGCACTGAAGTGTGGCAATAGAGGATTCTGTGGGAAAATTGCAAAGTCGGGAAAGCGGTAAGCTTGCAGCAGCTTACCTTGAAGAAGAATGTCAAAAATGTGCAATGAGGATTTAAGTAGAAAACTATACTTGTCAATTGACAATCAATAAACTGTTAAAAAAAAAAAAAAAAAAAAAGTGGCAGGATTCAGTTCATAAATGGAAAACTTTGCAGTCATGTATGTGTTTTCTTTGTTGGATAACCTGTGCCATCAAGTGATGGCTTTACATAGTTGCAGCTTTTACATGCTAGATAACGTTTTTACATGTAAGGGAACTAAGTTTTTGCCTGAAGTAATGCTTGGTGACTTACCGGAAAGAAAGCAAGTGACATTTTTTTGGAGACTTTCTAAAATTTAGAAGTGAACTACACAGATCCTCAAACCTAATTTTGTATTCATCATGCTGCCTTTTGGGGAAATCACTGAGTTGATGGACTCCTCACTTCTGCTCCACTGTTACATTATTTCTCAAATATTGTGAATGTCACAGGTAGAAGAAACTTTTGTTTTGACATGTGACCATGAATTCATGTCTGATTTCAGGCATGGTGAGCTATGTATGAGCTAGTGTTGGTTGAATGAGAGCCCAGAGAGAAAATGGGGAAGCTAAGATGGACCTAGTGCTGAAAGACCGTCCTTGAAGTGCACAAATCAAAGACTACGTAGTAATGCTTGTTTCTGATACAAAATTCTCATTGTAATGTTCCAGTTAGCATAGTGCTGATCTAAAGGCATTTAATTCACAGGGCTGTGAATTGCTTTTTGTCCACCAGAGGGTATGATGCAGCATAAAATCACTGAAAATGAGAGATCAGAGACCTGCCTGATAACAGTTGGGCTGTGGCTGGCTGAATGTTTGCATTTCCTATTTTGGGAGTGAATGTCCTGATTAGAAGAAGAGAGGACAGAAGACAACAAACAAACAAAACCACACAAAAATGGGACTCCAGTGGAGAAACATGAAATAATACTGCAGTTAGCCCCTATGTAAAAAGCCATTTAAACTTGCTTAGCTTTTAAATTTAGATGTTTTCTAGTGGGGCTTATGGAGGCAACAGTGTTAGAAAATAACTGTCCTCAAATCTTTCAATTGTCCATTCAAATCATTTTCTAGATGCATAAAGCAGCTCTGTAAATGGTAGTGTTTGTAACTATTTTTGTTTCTTTTGCAATTAAACAATTTCTTTGTGTACATGTACCTCAGTGGTATTGTCCTAATTTATACTTCAAATTTTGTAGTATTTCCAGTAGAATTTCCTGGTAAGAATCAGTAGTTTCTACCAACTGAGTCTATATTTTGTTAAAATAGAAGCAACTTTAACCACAAAATACAGATGAATCTAAGGGTTACTATGGTAACTTGTTACCATGGCAACAGAGAGGTAGCACTCTGAAGAACTGGTAGAGGTTAAGGTTTTTTGTCTGTTTTATTTTACGTCAACAAGCTAATTAATAGTGCAGGCATTTCAGGCTAAACACTGACTCTTTAATTTCTCAGCCATATAGGATTGCATAGATGGAAGGGATTTTGGCAGTATCTCCCATAAGGTCGTCATAGAATAGCTGATGAGCGATGGACTGGATGGGCAGACAATGAGGTGGATCAAAAACTGTCTGAACGACCCGGCCCAGCGGGTGTTGGTCGCTGGTGCAAAACCGAGTTGCACCACTTTCTGTGGCTGTCATCAGTAGTCGGCCCTCCGTCAGCCCTGCTAGTGAATAACGTGGGTAGTCAGGGCAAGCAGTCACGGTGACTGGGGTAAGAGGTGCGTGCAGTTAGCAGGGTGCTGTTGGCATCTTTCTGCTTTGTGTTTGGGTAGCACTGAGGTCGAGCTGAGGAGCTGCCATCTGCGTCTCTAACTTACTAACGGCGGTAATGGACTAGTTGAGTCTCTGCCTTTGATTTCCTGCCAGTGCTATTAACAATGTTATTAATGTCAGACATGCTAGCTTTCTGCCTGTGCGGATGTCTTCATCAAGGAGGCAGATTTGCTGCTACTTCTGTTTTAGCCAGCTCAGAGCTGACATTCTTGCTTCTGGGATTTGGAAACGTGTGTGGTAAACAGTTGTTTACCTGTATGTCTGGGCATATGCAAAATTGTGGTCATTTTGCTCTTTGTATGTGTCTGTGGTATTTCATATCCCCACTTTTTCCAGAAGACAAGTGTCTATTCATTGTACAGTCAAATTTGGTATAACAGTATGACCTACACACAATAATTACAGATGCAGTTAATGAGCTGCACTGATTTGGATTCTGAGGTGCATTCCTACTTCTGTACTTGTTAGAATGCTGGCAGCTCTTGAATTTCACTCTCTTCATCTGCACTAAGCTTCAGAGTTGTAGATAACAATTTAGAGATGATTGGCAAGTAGCTTAGTCTTCTAGCACAGAAAAGGAGATAATCTCTGTAGATCGCAAAGATTATTATCTGGTCAGAAGCATTCATCCTGGTGAGAGTACAGACACCTGTCCTGAGCTGTCAAGCGCTTTTCTGACACTTGCAGAGGGGATAATCTGTGTTTTCACCAGCATCTGGAGGCTATTGGAGCTGTTTCTCAACAAGTTGTGTCATTTAGCTACATAAGGGATCAAAGCGAATACAAGGTTACAAACCAACGAAAGGACTTGAATGTGATGTTCTTGTGCTTCTCTCTTTGATCTGACCTGTGAAACCAGGCCTCCTTTCAAAGGACCGTGTTACAGGTGATGATAAATGAAACACTGAGTTAGCTTCATTTGAAAGGCTCTTAGTCCACTGCATAGGAGTAGTAGTATCAGGGGTACAGTGGTATATCCATGATGATCTGTTTTCAGTCTTTAAATACATGTGTTCAGTGTGTGAATGTTATTTCACACACTTGTACCCTACCATTTGGCTGCTTTTTTCTAATCTGTTTTGTTTTGCTTGTGTGTACTTCATGAAAAGATTTTCTTGGGAGGTGTTAAGTGGATGAAGACCTTCTTGAAATGAGTACATCTAAAGAAAAGGATCAGAGATTCTGCTGAAGAAATGAAGAATTATTTCAGGGGAAGTTTGTTTAAACAACCCAGGCAGCTTGTATGTATGTTTATGTGCTAGTGAATTGCAGGGGAAGGAAGTCCAAACTTCAAATTACTGAGTATCAAAGAAATATTGTCATTCTAAAATCCAATAAAGCTGGAACAGTGAAAACTGAAGCAAATATACAAAACTTTTTAGTTAAAATATTATCATCTTAATGAGAATAAATCCTTTAACACAAACTAAATAACTGATTAATACGTATGAAAACACTTTTTCTGTTAGACGGTATGGGAACAGTATGACTCCTTGTAGGAGTGCAAACACACTGTTGCTACGGAGCTTCTGCCATCATCATAGTAAAACACTGCAAAAGCTACCACTGTACAGCTTGCACGAAAGCAAACAACCCCCGCCGCCCGACACACGCACACACAGAAACAATCATAACCTTAACTGATTCCTACAGGATTAATTAAATCTTTGTTCCAACAGTGAATAGGAGATACAGTCCCTGGCTGCGTTCAGGGCCAGGCTGGATGGGCTCCTGGGCAGTTTGATCTGTGAGCCGGTGGCTGGCAGCCCTGTCCACGGCAGGGGGCTGGAACCAGATGATCTCCGAGGTCCCTTCCAACCCAAGCCAGTCTATGATTCCATAAGTCTAGGAAAGTAATTCAGTTTCTCTTCAGAAAGTGAGCTAACCTGCGTGCCAGGATTTATGGTAAATCTACATGCAGCAAAAAAGCCAAAGCTTCAAGTTACATCTGTGGTAGAAGAAAACAGCCATCCTGAAGAAGTAACTTGAAGATGTTAAGCGTAAACAGAAGCTATGAAGTCTGGAAAATCCTGGCCTGTTTAGAATTACTCAAAGTAGAAGAAGAAGAAGGGTGTAATGGAATGCATAGGTTAGGCTAAACACTCATTTAATGCTGGTTTGGCGCTGTTCCCGTAGTGCTGGGGAGCCATGCGTCTCACATGGGTTTGTGAACACAGGAGGTGATATTTTACTAAACTTTACATTCCAGATCCTTTAAATATCTTTTCGTGAAGTAATCCTGTTTGAATTTTGTGCATTCTGTATGAGTCCTTTTTTGTGCAATGGTGCATGTCAGCAAACATGAACTCCTTAAAACTAGCATGGCCTTCTCCCTGAGTGTGAGATTATGTGAAGGAAAACTGCATAGTGATTTTTGTTGCTGCCGTGATGCGTGTAAAAAATGAATCTAAAAGTTTCTTACTGGTCTGTATGTCTTGTTTTCTACTGTTCTTTCCAGGTCATTAAAAATGTTATTTCTTCATAGAAGAATAGTACTTTGTGTTTGTGTTGTTCCTTCCCCCTTTCCCCTCCCTTCCCTTCCACCAGCTTTTACACTACACCTCAGTTTGCATTTTTTGTGGGTTTGGTGTAAGATTCACTACTGACACCAAAATGTATTAAAGTGTCCTACTCAGTACCTCTTCAGCAACACTTCTGTTATCTTTGTAGGTCTTTGTAAGCAAAAGTGTGATATCCAGGTTTTGTAATTTTCTGAGTCACGTTAAATGTGGTAGAAGTTTAACAGTAGTAATAATAATAATAATAGTAATAATGTTCTGTCACTTTTCTTCTGGGATTGCCTGTGAGGGATCTTAAAGTATGTCCTCCAGTGTCATATCAAATATGCATACAATGCGCTTATCCCAGTGTGCCCAGAAATTGTCTTTCATGTGGTAGTTGCTTGTTCTTTGGCTCGAATCTGGAAGTCAATACCATGTCTTCCTCCGTGCCTGCGAGGGTCCTGCTGGCCTCTTCCACGCAGTAATTTCCGTCGGTTTGTTCTCTTCTGCGTTCAGTACAGGCAAATGTTTTTGGCTTCCCTTACTCTAGCTACTTTTGTGCTTGTATCTCCCGTTTCATATGAAGTATTTCATGTGGGAAGAATGCTTGTAAGGTCTCTCACTGCTGCCTACCCATCCCGTGGTTTTTTTGTCTTTGTTCCCGTTCTGCCTTGCTGTTAGTTGAACAGACTTGTAGCAGAATGACGTACGCATAGAACAGAGATTAGTACCTGCCTGTCTGTAGGCAGATGGTGACAGTTTTTGAATTTTGAATCACGGTGAGGCATTTCTTATTGAAGCTGGTCTTTTCCGTTGAATTCCGTGTACTTTGTGGTGATTTACACAGGGTAGTCTCTAAACCCCGCGGTGTTTTGAAAGAGAAGATTATTCTGCGTTCTTGTAATGAGGCATCCGGTTCTTTCATATGTTTGTTTTGCTAGCTACTAGCCCTGTTCTAAATACAGCTTTTTCCGTGATCTCTTTTGTTTCGCGGAACTATGGCAAGCAAGGAACAAATCTCATCAAAATGACCTTGCAGAGATCTCGATTGCATACTGCTTTAACGTCAGCGTTACCCACCAAAATTTATAGAAGCTGCATCTTAAACTGTTTGTTTGTTTGTTTGTTTCTAACTGCAGAAAAAAATAAATATGGGAGATGCATTTAACGCTGCTCTTTGAAAATGCAGTTTCCACTATCTAGTAAGATGCACAGCACATGTTGTGCTGTGAAATTTACATCCTTCCTCTTATTATTGTGCACAAAGTAATTATTTTTAGTTTAGCTTTATAGGCAGGTAAAAGGAAACCATTTGAGGAGTGAGGAGGGCTGAAGTTTTGTAGGAATCCCAGGCAGTTCTGCACTGAATCATCAAGTCCCAGGAGCACAGAGGCGTTCCGCAGAAATGTCGCACAGACCTTCTGGCATATTAATCAGGACGCAGCAACGAGCTCCTGCGCTCTGTCAGGTTGATTCTAGAGTTCTTGTTCAGCTTGGCGTCAGAGCGGTTAGCATTCGGTAAGAGGACAGTTTAAGCAAACTCAGGATTAGGATACTGATAAAATCCAAGCCTGGATTAATTCATGACGAGGAGAGAAGCCTTGTCTCTGGTGACATGTTCATGGCGGTGTATTTTCGTTATGTTACAGTCACGCTTCTTTCCTCACCTTTTACGAGCTGGGCTCAGTGAAACCTGTAAGCCTACCGCTACTCTCACATCCATCCAGAGACAGTGGTTTTTTATTTCCTCTAGACTTAGGCGTTGGTTTTGCTTTTAATATCCCAGAGTAATTTTTGTTTCAGGCTTTCTTTGAAGCAGACCTATGTTTTACTTTGGGATCTTTAACATAGATCGATCTTGAGAAATAAATCAAAAGTAAATTGTGTGCATTCAAGAACGATAACCTGCTGAGAGGTGTGGATGAAGGCCAGCTAACCAAATTCTCTGTAACAGTTTTTCAAGGTACTGAAGATTTTACTGAATGCAATGACAAAAAATGCTCCTGCTTATGTACTATTAACAAAAAAAAAAAAAAAATACTTTTTGAATGATTGAATAGCTAAAAATAAGTTTTGGGAAATGCAAATGTGAAAGTTAACAGAGTGAGATAGCCGCATTGCATTTCATTCTGTGCTACTACTTAAAAAGTACAGAGGGAGATGCTGATAAATTTATATAATATGCAAATGAATTCTGTGGACTTACGCTTGGGAATAAGAAAAAGTTAACTTAGCTACTTCATTGCAACAACAAAAGGTTATCCTTAAAACACAGGACTTTTTAACATTGTAATTACTAACTTGTGTAATCCCTTGCTGAAGAGTATCTAAACTGGAGGGAGCTATTAGCTTTCAATTTGAATATTTGTTTTGTGGCAAACGTGATTATTCAAAGGTAAAATATTATGGTAAATAATGAAGCAAAACAAAAAATCCCAGCAAACAACAGACACTCCTGTTTTCCCCCTTCCCCGCTGTCCACAGACTGTAGGAGTTCTGGAAGCAATGTTGCCTTGTTGCTGTGCTCCCACAGCAGGCAACAGGCTGGGCCCAGGGCGCGCCGAGTACGCGCAGAGGTATAACCCCCAGGCCCGTACCCGCCTGACCTTGGCGATCTTCGAGTGCGTAACACAGCATTTGCCCCAAGGCACACGGTGTTGAATCCCTCTCCCGTATTTAACAGCTATATTTCTTTTTCCATTTCTGTCATAATGGAGCAATTATTTCTTCTTCTTAAGGTCACCCATATAAAAAAAAATATTGATTGACTTCATATTTTGATCTGAAATGCACAGAATTTCCATTTTACATAGTTCCTATGGCAAGCGTTAAACCCTCCCCAGAAAACTCAAGAGACAGAAGTACCGTATTAACTGGATATGTGATCCAGACAATCCAGGTTCACATCTCTGATGGTACTGAGTGATTCAGAGGCAGATAATTGCAAGAGTTCTTAACTGTCTTGACTCGGACAATATTGCTTCTTTTTAAATCTTGGAACAGAAAATACTTTCGATCAGTAATTTGGATTATGCTCTGTAGAAGCAGTCATGGTCAGAGAGGGAGAAGTCTGTCTTTAAGATAAATCCAAGTTGAAACATTTTGTTAACCAAGAGTAGCGCTCCATGTCTCCTCCATCTGCTGGATGTGTGTCTCCATGGTATTTTGTGACAGTTCTGTGGAGGTTAGATATTGTTCAAAAATGTGTTTCCTTTACGTTTCACAGTGTTGCTACTCCTATATTCTGAGAATTATATATTTCGACCTCTTACTTGCATCTTATAACACTCTTAAAAATCATCTTGGTGCATCTTAATTGTTCCTCTTGTAAAATTAAGACTTCTTCTTTTGAACATTTTGAGATTTTTCTTCTGTACTTTCAGCTTTGCCATGGGAAGAATTGCCAGATCAGGTCTCCTTAACCCATCTATTTCCTGGCTCTAATTTTCCAGCAGGGGATGCTGATAATGTATAAAAGGAGATCAAGCACAAAGTAGTTTTTCTTTCCCTGGTCCCCCACCGCACCATATACCATTGGGTGATTCCCGAGCCAGCAGGTACTTCCCAACATTATGTGTAACAGCCACCAGTAGAGCTATCCTTCATTAGTTTGTGCAGTCTGCTTTGAATCGTTTGTACTTATGGCCTGTATAGCATTATCCAGCATGATGTTCCATTACCTATTACCACAGAAAATTACTTTTGCTTGTTTGTTTTAGACTTGCTGCCTCATTGCTTCGTTTTGTTACCCCTTTCATTCTAAGCTCACATCAAATTGTGTTTGCTAGTTTCACTATTCCTTATAAGTTCTTTTTGAAGTCTAAGTAACCTGAACAGAGTGAAGACAGAACTTGTACGATTTTTGTTACGGTTCCTGACAGCACTTTCTTACAGTAAAGCATCTTGTGTTCCTGCTACAGCTGAGTGTAAATCGGGTGTTTTCACCGAGCTGGTACTGTATCTCAGGTCTTTGGCTCACAGCACCTGATAGTAGTTACTGACGTGAGGACAAAGAGGAGGTACAAGTGAGCTGGTGGGTTGCTTTCTTTCTTTCTGTCCTTCCTTCTGTCCGTCCTGCGGTAGAAGAGGAACACAGAGAAAGTGTGGCTGGTGTGTGTGTGTGCATGCATGTGTGTGTGTGCAGCTGCTTACACATGTGCTTGCCTACTGATTTCTCCCTGAATATCTGTTTAACCATCGCTGCTGACAATATTTGGATCCCGAGATGTGGAAAGGCTCTGATACTGGGGAACTGTAGCCTGAGAGTCCCTGATATTGAAGACTGACTAATCACAGATGGGATTCTCAGTCTTGGTGGTGATTATCAATGAAACACCGTGTGCAATGTTTAGTGTTAGCTTAAAGAAAAAATGATTTTCCCTAGATAGTGTTCCTTTGGAGCTAAGGTAATGGTTATAATCACAATGCCTGTGGAACAAAGCTGCTGCTTTGAGAAAACAAGTGTTTCTTGCCTTTCATTCCTCTAAGAGGATCAGCCATTGTCAACAAGCCGAATTACAGTAGTTTGTGGACTTTCACATGGAAGAAAACTTAGCAGTGGTCATTTGAATATGCTAGTCCAGAAATTCTTATTAAAAGCATCTTCATTTTTGTCCAGGTTTGTCACTTCCGAACCACCACATGAAGATTCACATTTGAGAGAATGAAAAGTTGTTTGTGTGTGCCTGCCTGTGTATTACGTAGGTGTCCTTCTTTATCTAGTGATGTTTAGTGATGCCTTTTCTATCAGAAGAAATAGGAAACAGCTGCACAAGCAGAGTGTGCTTTAAGCCATTTAGCATTTCTGTCTCAGCCTGCTATCACACCATGTGAATTCTAGGCCCACCTCAAATTGCTAGAGAGGTTTACATAAACAGCAGATTTGATTTCAGACTTTCTTTGTTCTTAAGGATTAGAGAAGGGAAAAAAAACCCTTTTATTCTTGATCTCTATGTCTTCTATAACTCCACTGTGGATTATTCAGGCTTTCTCCTTTTGCCTCCAAAACCAACCCTGGCTCCCTCTGGTTGATGATAACCTTTCTATGCAGGCCTGTCAGCTGAGAGAGCTCTAGCGATGCAAGACTAAAGCATCCTTCAGGTTCTAAATGTGGCTGTGCATTCTGTCCCCGTACATTCCCTCTCTTCTGCAGAGGAATCACGAAGAGGAGGCTTTCAGGCTCAGAGAGTACTTTTCTGAGAGACAGAGAGGAACTTCACAGCTTCTATTCATGCAAGAAAATGTGAATTGAAATTGGTTGCAACCACCATTTATCAGCCATAAATAAATAAATAAATGTTCACTAAATGTAGAAATGAAGAATTACAAATATTGTCAGTGAGGGGGATTGTATAGAGTGTATACTGCTTTCAGCTTCCCATATGGCATGCAGTTGAACGTAATATATTTTAAAATTCTCTGAAAGTTATGTGCTTGCAATTAATGTTAAACTGACTTATCAAAAGAGTAAAAGAAGTTACAGGTTTCTGTATTTTTCGCTGCTGATGTCATGGGTGGTAAAGTTAGTATTATTAAAGATATCCTTATGGCAAATCGGTTCTATAGAACTAAAGTGCAGTTTTTACGGAATTTATTCCCCAAGAACAATATAACACAACAAGCAGAGTCTAGATCAAAGGCACCAAAATTTCCTTCCTTTTGTCGGATCTCTTTCACTTTATATTGGATCACGTGAGCATTGTCCTCTGCTGCCCTGTTCCAGCCCTGTAACATGCATCCTTTGTACTGGATGCACATGCGCATGCACCTTTATAAATGTTCATCTGTATACGATTGTATGTCATTGTATGTCAGCAGATTTGAGTCGACTGAAATTGCGTGGGTCAAATGTGTAAAGAGGCTGGAAATGCACAGTTTCAGAGGAGGGATACGGTCACCGTGTTCTAAACTGTAATTTAACTCGTGTATTCCTAGAACTCCTCTTGAACAAGTCATACCAGATTTTGTACTTAACTTTATCCAAAACGAACAATTAGATACAAGTCAGAATTCGTAAATGGAAAATGCCTCTAGAAGGAGGATTAAAGGTTCCAGTCTGTGGCAGACCTCTTCACAAGTAAGTCTGTAAAGAAATGTATGCATCTTTGATGGAATGATTGCACCCAAAGTTACCTGGATGCTCTATGCACTCTGCACTATTCAAGGGTAGCAAGACCACCTTCAGTGTCAGGGAAGGGTATGGTTGGTATTATTGATTCCAGCTTCTGCTTTGAAGCATCTGGAAACATTGTCTCTATCACAGACAGATGTCTCACACCTCACAGCTTTGTTGGAGAGGTTACATACCTCTCACACTTTCACAGATAGGCAGAATCTGCAGTACCTGTAAGGTGTTCGCTTTCTTCCCTACCAGTGATATCTTCAATCATCTATTGGCATGTCCATCAATAGCCTCATCCCATGTTCAGTGATTGGAGTTTCTCTCTCACACATATGCTTGCACATACTGCAGTGTCTCGTTTCATACTGACAGTATGTATATGTAAGTTATGTCATCTTCCATGCACTTTTTTTCTCTTGTAGGAAAACTAACATCCTCTTGGTATTTGAGCATGGTACATTAATAGTGGGAAAACTATTTGAACCAGTCAGTTTTTTGAATTGGACAATTTGTACTCTGCAAACTTAGCTCATGGTTTAGCTGAAAACAAGAATGTGTGCTACCAGTGAATGTATCCAGCACAGGCTTCCACTGGCCTAGGGTATGTATTCATCCTTTTAATGATGCCATCCAGAGGGACCCAGACAGGCTTGAGCGGTGGGCCCAGGAGAACCTCATGAGGTTCAGTAAAGACAAGTGTAAAGTCTTGCACCTGTGTCACTGCAACCCCCACTATCAATACAACCTGGGGGACAAAAGGATTGAGAGCAGCCCTGCCGAAAGGAACAGGGAGTACTGGTGGCCGGCAAGCTGAACACGAGCCAGCAGCGTGCCCTCGCAGCCCAGAAAGCCAACCACGTCATGGGCTGCATCCAAAGCAGCGTGGCCAGCAGGGCGAGGGAGGTGACCCTGCCCCTCTGCTCTGTGCTGGTGAGACCTCACCGGGAGTGCTGCTTCCAGATGTGGAGTCCTCAGTACAGAAAAGACATGGACCTGTTGGAGCGCATCCAGAGGAGGGCCACAAAAATAATGCCAGGGATGGAACACCTGCCCTGTTAGGACAGACAGAGAGCGTTGGGGCTGTTCAGCCTGGAGAAGAGAGGGCTGTGGGCAGACCTGATAGCGGCCTTCCAGTACCTGAAGTGAGGCTAGAAAGAAGGGGACCGACCCTTTAGCAGGGTCTGTTGTGATAGAACAAGGGAAAACAGTTTCAAGCTGAAAGAGGGAAGATTTAGATTAGATATAAGGAAAAAGTTCTTTACACTAAGGGTGGTGAAGCACTGGAACCGGTTGCCCAGAGAGGTGGTGGAAGCCCCGTCCATGGAGACATTCAAGCTCAGGCTGGACAGGGCTCTGAGCAGCCTGATCCAGCTGTAGGTGTCCCTGTGCCCTGCAGGGGAGCTGGAGTAGATGGCCTTTAAAGGTCCCTTCCAACACAAGCAATTCTATGACTCTATTTGTTTAACATGGCTGGAGTTGTTCTTAAGCCGTTTCAAAGTTTTTCCTTTACTTTTTCCATGTCTGCATTTACCAGTTGGAGAAAAAAAAAGTGTTGCTTAGGTTTGTCCACGAATCCCAAACTGTTCTGTACTATGTATATGCCTCTTTTGCAGCACGGCTTGAAGCCAATCAGTTTCTTATCACAAACTGTCAGTGGTGGAGATGTAACAGAACAACACAGCATAACTTGTTGGACCTAAACAAAAGACTGTATGGAACGATTACCCCTGCTGTCTTTTTTTCACAGTGACATTCCTTGGACAGTCCACGTCTTCATGAGGGATTATCTCAATAAAGTGAACAGGAGATGGGAGAAGACTCTTGATGCTGGCTAATGTAACAACTTGCCCTTTTCTGAATTTTGTCTGTGAGCCTAGAGATTCCAAACAAAACTGCTCCCATGGATACAGAACACAAAATATCAGCTCAAGCAGCTTAAGGGGCATTTAATGTGATTCAGGTCCTCAGGTAGCAGTGAGATCCTTTGCTGACATCATGACATGGTTGTTACTGTTACAAAAGAAGCAGCTGCTAAAAATAAAGCATCAGAAAGACGAAAATGGGGAAAATCGATGTTCGAACAGAAAAGTATAAAGATTATATGGAGGCCAGGAGGAAATAAAGGGAGTAGGGAATTAGGGAATTAAGCGGGAAATAGAAACAAAAGGAAAGAAAATTCAAAGGTAGATGCCCAGAGATGTGTGATCCAGAAGCAGAGCACTTGGGAACGTGACATACTTATGTCTGTAAGGAAAAGCCTTCAAGGAGAAGTCTGGATGCAATAAAGATCCATTTCGGTCTCCTCCCTTCAAAGCTTTGCATCTTACATCCTCGAACAGATTCAGCTGTGGTAGAGAAAGGTACGACCTGATACCAAGGGTGGCAACTTTTCCCCTGAGTTGATATGAGACAGTGGCATAGGTGAAAAAAACACGGCTGAGTACACAAAGTGGGAAAGGAAGTTTGCAGAGAGCGCTGCCAACTGTGTGGCATTCCACGTTGTCAACATTTAGGCCTAGCTGCTTTTGAAACTAATGTTTTCCGAGATGTAGCCTCTGTGTATTGTGCTCTGGTTTTGAGGAGGTAAACAAGCAGATGGAGCTGTTTTGTTGTTTAGGTTGGTAAAAGCAAGTTCAAACCTTTTTTATTTTATTTTATTTTATTTTTCTGATACAAGATATTAAAAAGATATCTGAGATACTAAAGGGATCTTGCTGTGAATCTGTGAATTAACAAAGGGTTTCCCTGAACAAGTGGTTGAGATCTTCAGTTAATTCCTGCAGCAGGACTGGAGAACAAGTTTCCATGGATACAGAGCCAGAAGCAGCATTGACGCTCATAGGAAATGTAAGCTTCATTTTGCTACAGCTTGCTTCCTAACATGGTGGGTTTTTTGTTTTTGTTTTTTGGTGGCGGTGATTTTGTTGTTGGTGGTGGTGGGGTTGAGTCTTCACAGCATTTTATTCTCTGTTTTTAAAGAAAAAGGAGCAAATAAACATTTGAGGAATTGACAGAAAATGAAAAAGTATTATCCTCTGACCTAGGAAATTGTGTACAAGAAATGTAAGAGTCTTGCACAGGCTTAAGGTACAATTAGAAATAAAATGTATTGAAACCTGGGGAGAAAAGCAGCTGTAGCCTGCTGAGCTTCTGGCAATCTCTTAGGGCACAGCAAGGGCTTTGGAAGGATAGATTTGCAGCTGACAAAGTATCTGCTCTAGTGCAGGGTTATACACGGTTTCAACGTAGCTGCTCTTCACCCAGGTGACTGCCGCAAGGCATGCATTAGCACATTGGTGGATCTGTTTTTAAGCTGTCAATTAAAGATTCCATACAGAAACGCCAGATTCTAGTCCTTCCCTAGAAGTTAACTGCCAGACATACTCATGAGTGGTGGGCTACCATTAAAAACATGTAAGATATATGAGAGGAAGAAAGATATTCGGCAATTTTGTACATTTTTAAAACCCATTTGACTCAAAGTAGTATCTAGCACTGGATTTTTCATTCCTCTAGAACACGAAATTGGGAAAACTCGCTCACCTTTAGTCCATGTACTAGTCCATTAAATACAGGATTAACAATGCTAATAATATCCATGAAGAAAGACAGTATAACTTTGGATGTTTCTGAGCAGGATCTTCTTCAACGCTTGGTCTGCGGTCTGCTGCTCCTACTCAAATATGTAAAGCATCTCTTCCTATTCATCTTAGTTAAAACTCTCATTAACTCTCATAGTGACCAATTTAAAATGACATTTTATATTCTGGTGAACTCCATAGGTAAAGAAAAATAATACCATGTTTGTTTTGGGGGGAGACAAAAATGAAATAGAAATGCTACTGTTGGATTTCAAAGCGACTGTACCTTAAACAATACTTCACTTCTTAGGAAATGCATCCAGAAACTTTAAATGAGCTATAGTTAAGACGATTATCAGCTGAAAACATATTCTGAAGCCTGGAACCAAAATGGTAGTTGATTTTTTCAGCCACAGGAAGGCTGAAGAGAAACTCAACCAGAGCAGTTCTGCAAGTTTCACCATGAACACGTGTTGCAGAGCAAAGAACAACCTTTGAGAACTTGGATGTTTCATCAGCTAACCAGAGCAATCAAAGTAATCCCAAACCGTTCAGCCTCTGAAGCTTCCTCACAATCACGTGTGTGTTGTGATAAGCATGCATAAAGTAATGAAGTTAAAAAATTACCAATTAAAAGAAAAAAAATCCGGAGCCAGTGCAGAGGCATACAACTCCTACTGCCCTTCCTCGTGTGTTATTTTTACGCACTGCATCGTACTACCATGGTGCTTTATAACGAGTTGAGGAAGCTTTACACTGAGGGCAGCTCAGCAGGACAATGGCTGCTTGTATCATAACAACAGAGAGACCCCAGCACTGGCACAGGCCTCGGTCGTCTTTCACGACACCTGTTGAACCTTGCAGTGCTCACAGCTGTTGCCTGCTTTGCGCTTCTTCCACTACTTGCCTCTACTTTGTGTAATATTTATCATACAACAGTTCTGCAGAGATATGAGAAGAAGTTTATGTGTAAGGGTCTTACTCATCCCGACACCACAGGAGGAGACCTAGTACCATTTGTCACGAGGCTAACAATAAACAAAGGTAAGCACTGCCCCTTCGCAACCTCAGCCAAATTATCAAGATTGGAGAACAGAACTTGGCAGAGTAATGTAGGCACTAGAGGAATGTTTGAATACTTGAAGTATGGCAACTTTTGTTTATTTACTTATTTATTTATTGCAATTATGTAGGCTTTACAGGCTTTTGAAGTCTATTAATTCATGCATCCCAAAAGAACAATTTTTAAGGATTTGTTTAAATCAGTTGGGAGAAAGCCCCTCAGACTTCTTAGATTTCTGACAATATCTGCAATATCACCTTTCTGCTCGTATATAATGTCTGAAATAAAAGAAAAACAAACAAATAACAACAAGAACTCCAAGCAGGTAAACTTTTTCTTGCACAAGCAACGTTTTACGTCATTCGGTAGACGACGCCCAACTCCTGGAATAATCGTAGGGAAGAGTTCCCTCTTGTGGTCAGACAATACCACTACACAGGATGCGTGTAACGCGTTTCAGACCTGTGTGCAAAACGAAGTGAATCGCATACCAAAATACAGTAAGAAATTTGCAGCAAACACAGAGATTTCCATCTCAGTCCTTTGAGCAAAGCAATGCATTCAAAAGTGCTGATAAAATCTGGTTCTCACTGTTCATAGGACTGAAAAGACAGATTAAATTTCAGTATTTTTAAATTGTCTTCCTTCCCTCTAAGCCCCCATCTATAAGCCTTTTCTTGTAATGAACTTAACTGCACAGAAAGTAAAATTAATGATGAATACATTGGAGGTATCTGTAGAACATCTTACAGTGCAATACATAAAAATGTAACAGCTTTTTAAATCAGAAGGCTTACTTCTGGGAGATAGAAGGAAACAACTCCACTGCATTTATTTAAAATGCTGTAATTCTCGCTCTTGTTTCTAGCTCTTCAGGTATATAGTGTGACATAAAATGATAAATAGAGAATAACTAAATTAGAGAATAATAACTTTTTAAAAAGGGATATCTATTTAAACTTGTTTTACAGTCTGCAATATTAAGAACAGTACTTGGTAGGAATAGAAAAGGGAACAGAATGAGGTAATTCGAGTTTTGGGTTAAGGAAAATCAAAGGTACGTGTATCTGAATGACTAGTAAGAGACCTAGAGAAATTATGAACACTGTTGCTATTACATATCCAGGAAAAATCTTTGAAAGAAGAGATTACTCAGATAGTACATCATAAAACCTCAGCAAGGTAATACAAAAGACTCTTTCATTTAGTAAAAAATGAAATTATGGGAATATAATGAATGTTGATCAGTGGGATATAGCTGAAATTGATTCATGTCAATCAAAACTTTTAATATTATTTTTAATGAGACTTCTGAGTACTGTTAACAATAATATATTAATGTAAGTGATGTTTGCATACATGAGTCCATTGACCCCAATGGGAGCACTAACAGGGCCAGCAGATGTAATTGTGAGGTCACTGCTGGTAATCTTTGCTCAATTATGAAAAAATCCGAGTGAGCTGAGGCTGTTCAGCCTGGAGGAGAGGAGGCTCAGTGGGACATCTCATCAGAGCACAGAAATACCTGATGGAAGAGGGCAATGCGGACAGAGCCAGGCTCTTTTCAGTGATGCCAAGTGACAGGACGAGAGGCAATGAGCACAAAAATGAATCACAGAAGGCTCTGTCTGAACATGAGGAAGCACTTCTTTACTGTGCGGATGACAGAGCACTGGCACAGGTTGCCACAGAGAGGTTGTGATAACGTCTGCGGATGAAGCAACGCAAAGGTCTACAACTACAGGATAATAATGTTTTTTTAAAAAAAGAATGTAAAATAAAAGTACAAAATGAGAAGATGTCACATACACAACAATGATGCCCTAAAGACTGTAGCAAGCACAGCTGAAAAGAAATTGAAGGCAAACATAGAGCAAGTGATGCGCTGGAATGTAGACGCTGTAACGGAGAGGTGTTCTTTCGTTCTTAGTCAATAGCAGCAAGACCACTTCCAGAATAATGTGCATGTTTCCACATTTTCAGAAGAATCTTGGCTAACTGAAGAGGGTTACCAATGAAGGCATAAAAAGAATAAATAAACAAGAGAAAAACGACTTGCAGCATGAATTCAGGAGGTCACACTCTTCACCTTATCAAGAACAGAGAAGAAAAAAAAAAAAAAG
>VXAV01005671.1:1419-12280 GCA_013399715.1 Alectura lathami | reverse complement strand
GCCCGCTCGCGGCGCGGCCCAGCCCCGGCTGTGAGCGCCTGTGCTGCCAGCGGCGGCCGCCTCCGCCCTTCCCTCGCCGCGTGTGCTGGGACGGCTTCTTTCACAGGGGCTGATGTGCTTTGTCTACACGCCTCGGACGTAGGTAGGGTGCACTTCAACCCGGGGCGTACCGAAGAGGCCATGGCCCGTGTTTGCCCAGGCTGTTTCTACAGCAGAGCTTTCCATAAGCTGCTGCTCACCTGGGGAAGTGTGGACAGTCCTTGCCTCGGTGGTTGGTTTGCTCTTTAATTACGCTACTCTGCCCTGGAATGCTTCTAGAAGAAAAACAGCTTCTTCGTTCTCTTTCCCTTTAGAAATAAAGGGATCAAAGTCAGCTCTGGCAATTTAAGAGAGCACAGCTCCCCCTTGTGATGTGCTGTGTGGCCTGCTGCATTTTGCCTGCTTGTGTTCGGAAATGCTACTAGAGAATCCCTAAAAAAATGGTGAAATGCGACTGTTAAATCTATTTCAGTTGCAGCTGTAAATTGCTCATACCAAGCAGCTCATGGGCCTTGGATGACTGAGGAGATGAAACTTACCACGGAGAACAGAGAGCTACAAGCAGAGACTGCGGAGTGAAGAGGTAAGTATTCGCGTACATACCTTATGTATGGAACTTTCTTTCCTCTGGGCCTTTCATGGTGGCCAGATTAGGACCACCGTGGATCTGAGCAAGACCTCAAGTAACCCCAAGAAAAATAACTGTTTAGACTCTAAACTGGCAGCCACAGACTGAAGGTGCTCTGAGCTGTGGAAGGTAGCCTTAGGAGAGCTACTGCCGAGCACGCGTTAAGCATTTTGAGTTGGTCTAAGGCTAGGTAGAGTGGTTGAAGGTTGGCTAATGAAGAATGTCTTTGGCCATTTTTACAGTGAACTGTTTACTAGGGCTGTAAGGCTGCATTCGTTCACTTTTTAAATTTAAGTAGCTGTTTCTTTTAAAAGTTTTCTGTTTGTGGCCAGTAGACTAGAATTCTCAAGAGTTACAAGTGGAGATTAAAATACTTATAAAGAGGGCTTGAGTGTGTGATCCTTGAGCTATACATCCCATGTTTTTACATGTGTATGTTACCTGCATGTAGCCCCAATAAGTGCTAGTTACACCTACAGGGAAGGCTACATGTTTTAAAGCACTGTGAGCCTGCAGGATGAAACGTGAGCTGCATGGACAACCCATAACTTGTTCTGCTATAATCAAAATACTGTAAACATACTTTACTAAAACCAAGATGTCAGTGAAATAAATGTGACTAAATCCTGGAAAATCCTTGAAAACTAATGCTCTGGAGTGAATGTGTTTAATTCTAGCACTTCTGACAGTTCAGACTACATTTGTCCTTGGCATACCTCAAAGAACACTGCTGTGTAAGAAAGTAAAGGGACAGACTCAGTGAGTAAATCCTGCTTTAAACTTTCCTAAAAGAAAGTGTCTGCAGTACTTCTTAGAACAGATTCTGAGAGGTTTCTTCTAAGTAGCTGAAGAACTTGACGTGGAAAATATCTTTATATATAGTTGGAAATCTGAGAAAGTTTCAGAAAAAATGTACAGCAGCAGCATTTTAATCTGAATTTAGTGATTAAGGGTCTCAGCCATGATTCTTAACTTCTTTTTGTGTAAATAAGCTTGAGGATTATAAGAAACTCCAGATGTATTCAAATGGACTGTAAAGCAGCGATGAGGCATTGAATTTAATGGCAGAAGCTGTCTGCACATCTGACATTTTGCCTCAAGGAGGAGGGCATTTTGTGGACAAAACCAGGCCACCTGAGGAGCTGGCTGTAATATGCCAGAGATTTCTGGTGCCATAAAATGAACAGATAATGAACTTTATTTTTATTTTTAAATGTGTCTACGGTTAATAAGCGAGCAAATGTTGACAACTATTTGCTAAGAAATCTATCATATTTGATCAAAAGGCATCCAGTCTCTGGTCCATTGTGAGAGGTAGTCTTGGAGTATTCTTCCAGTAGTTGTGACCTGTGGCTAATAAATCTCATGAGCTAGAGCCTGTGTCTCTGCACATTTCATATAATTCTGTCCAAGTGATTTCTGAAGCTGGAAAAAGTTATAGCATTCACAGTATTTGGTGGAAAAGTGAATAACAGTGAATCCACGTGCTGCAAGAAGAGAGATTTGTGTGTGTGTGTGTGTGTGTTTAAACTTGCTACTTCATAATTACATTTGATGGGTATTAGACTTTTTTTTTTTTTTTTTGGAGAAGATGGAGAATATCATTACTGTGATAGCTACAGAACTCTCTCCTTCTCTTCTTTGCATTCTTTGTGGTTGAAGAAGCAGAGTCTTTTTTTGTACACCTGGTGGTTTGTACCTCTTGCCATCCTCTCTTGTACCTTGCATCATTCACCTTTATTGTTGATAAACAATATAACAACTGATAAACAGAGGTCTGCACTATTCACTATATTCAAAATGCCCATGCTTTGGCAGGGCTCTAGGTGGCCCTGCTTGAGCAGGGGTTTGGACCAGATGACCTCCAGAGGTCCCTTCCAACTTAGACCACTCTGTGATTTCTGTGATTCTGTGATGCAGGATGAACATAGACTAATAGTAGTATTTTTTTTTCTCCAATGTTTTCTATTATTTGCCAAATATTTCCAAGCATTCTGTCTGGATTTTGAGCAGTGAGCTGATCTTTTATGCTTACTTACTGTTGAGATCTTTTTGAGATGATAACAGGTGTCTTGGAGACCATCATACAATGTACAGTGTTAAAACTTAGAACCCTCAGCCCCTGTGCCTGTTTGTTTGTCGCATTATGCATTATGAAATTCATCTGCAGCTTTATTGCCTGTTTCCACAGCATTGTTATTCCCTGCATCTTCTCTACAGGGGCATTATGTTTTTTTAACTACCCAGAACAAGGACATTGTTAGAAATCACTGTCACCTCAGCATTCGCCTGGCTTTCTCAAGTCTTCTGTAAGTATGGTTCGCAGAGCTGGACTGAGCTGGACAGAGATCTCTGTTGGTGATTTTTGCCTGACTGATTTTTTTTTTTTTTCAACCTTTTAACAAGTTGCTTCTCTTGGGAAGAACTGTTCCTGTGGTCTCATGCAACATAAATTAAGAGTCTTTGGTGAGGGTCTGTACTAAACAGTTTCTGGAAATACAAATACAGTACATCAAGTGAATTTCTCATGTCTATGTGCTCATTGATTCTTCCAAATAATTCTAAAACATTTGTCATGCATGAATTTCATTTACAAAAACTGTGCTCATGTTTTCTTTGCATTTAATTCTCACTCGTATACACTAATTTTAACCTTCAGAATTGCTTCTACTAGCTTGACTGGAATGGACACATGCTTGTAAACCTGAAGCTTTCTGTAATGTGTACAAAAATCTGTCATGTAGGTACTTCCAGCTCTGTAGTACAGAGGTAGAACATCACAGCTATGAAGTTCTTGAGTTGAGCATTTGAGGGCAATACCATATCGTCTAATGACTAGTCCATTTTGTTGGCTTACTCCCTACTGTAATCTATCCTACAGAACCTTCAGTTTATGGGAGCTGTATTGTAGAATATTTTAAAGGTAAATCTTTTGGCATAGGAACTTCTCCAAGTTTGTTTGAAATAAAATGAGCGCAAAAATCACTTTTGGTGCCCTCCTTATGTTTTGAACGTCAGCTGGCCTTACAAACACTCTGATAGTTACAGTTCCTAGTATGACTGTGGAAGGAGTTTCAATTCTTTTGCTGTTTGCAAGTTGTTTTCCCCTAGATGTATTTCTGTCCTGCTCTGCTGTGTTTTAATATGACAGTTTGTAACCACTTCCATTTTCTGTTTTTTTTTTTTTTTTTTTTTTTTTTTTTTTTTTTTCCTCAGCATAACTTATAACTTTCACTTCTTGAGGGGTATCATCTTTCCCCATTATCAGAATAATTATTTTGGATGTGTCTTCTGTAACAGACAGTAAAACATCACCTCTCATATGATGTCTTTAATGTTGTCCTTTCCTGTCAACAGAAAATTATTTTTGCTTTTCTGGCTGCACTTCTGTTTTCTCTTTATGTAAAGATAAAGAAGTTTAACTCCTCTTTTGAAGCTGTGCTCCACTATAGCAGATATGTTGGTTTTCATTTTTGCTCTTGCAAGGGTCTTAAGCTTGTACTTTGAAGGCAGTTCTATGCTTTACTTAAGAAAATACAAAGGTTTTACATCTTTACCCTTACAGTAGGTATCACCCTGAACCATGTGCTTTCTTTTGTCGTTGTTGGTTTTAAAATCTCCTGTGCTTTTTTTTTTTTTTCTTTTAAATTGTAAACATCAGCATTTCCATTGCATGTGGATTATGATGAAGGGCATGCCTCTTGTATAGAATCCATCTATTTTTAAAAGGTTGTTTTGCCCACAATGTTTTGCCAGTTGACGGGGGTCAACAGAAAAGACACTGGCACCAACAAAAATAGTAAGCCTATTTTACTGTCTGCTTTGGGATAGTACAAAAATAGGCTAATACATTAATCAACAAAGATAAGCTAATTATATGGCTAAGCAGCAGCACAAAGGTAGGCAATGCATCTGATCACTACTACATAAAGTTAGCGATAGAGATTAAGAAAGAAAGAGAAAAACATCACCAATTAATTGCCCTATCATTATGTTACCATCATCCAGACCTGCAGTCGCTGGGGTCACCCGTCTTGCAGCGAGGGTTTGGCGAGCCTGTCCCGGCAAGAGGGAAATCATGCGCAGTGCGTCCACTCTCAGGTGAGGCTACCAAAGAGTCACTGTAGCAGGTCCCAGCTTATATAGCGACAAACGAACAAACTTGGCCAGCCAGGATGGGTTCGCATTTTATGTATACAGAAGTCTAGCAAAATATCCTACAGATTGTTTTCCCCCTAAACTCGGCCAAGGTTCAGAACACCAAGGGAATGGTGTTATACTGCCATCTAGTGTTGCTTGACCAATACCCCAGTCCTTTTATGGCTGTTCAGGACGGTGGTCTCCCTTACTTCCTCAGAGGTTATTCCATACTCTCCCTCACTCATCTGTTGGCTGAACTTCTCACATAGGCACATGCTCAGTAAGTAGATGTCAATTATAAGTGATTTACAGGTACACAGATGTGCTTCTCAGTTCTAGCAGCACGCATCCTGTCTTCTAGATAAGGTGCTGTCCATCTTTGGGATGATTTCATCCCTGCATCCTGCTTTTAACAAGATGTTTTCTACACATCAAAAGGTCTCGGAAAACCTAACTACAATGTACAAGATTCAGCTGCTTTCCATAGTTGTTAACCACAAAGACAAACCTGCAGCTACTACACTACAAATATTATATAGCAAATATAAAATATCATGGCAAATATAAACTATTATAGCAAACATAATCTGACAGGGTCCATCTATAGGTCAACTATTGGTCTGGCCCTGTTGCCCTGGCCTTGGCATAATAAAGGTGTATGTAGTTTCTAGTAATTTTGAATCTGTCCTCCTTGCACTGTTTTTTTTAGCTATGCATGGTCACTCTGCATCTCTGGTCCTTTGTTGTAGTAGTGGGAGTATTTTAAAAAAAAATTAACTGTCAACGAGGCCTTGGTCTGAATACAAATAACTCATCCCTGTTTTATTTTTTTAACAGTCAAAGCTTTCTTTCCAGAAACTCTCTCCTTTTTGCCCCTGTGTCCTTCGTGTCCCCACAAATGCATCTTGTGTGTCTTCCTTTGGTATCTTCCCTAGCATTTCCCAAAAATCTGTCCAACTCATCCTCATTTCCTATTTTCTGCAGTTGGTTGGCAAGTCATAATCCTAGGTAGTCATGTTGCCAATAAACACACTGCATGTCACTGGAGCCTCCCTCATGATTGCATTTGTGCCTCTCAGGTGGTATCCTCAGTGACAAAGCCTTCGCCTCTAGAGGAGAATCTGCCTTGGAGTTGTTTGCTGTCATCAGATTTTCACTTCCTTGCCTCTGGACTTTTGCCCTCTTTCACTGCACAGGTGTTGCTAGCTCAAGTTGACAATGAAGGTGTCACTGAACAGTCTTCCTGAGTTCCCTGACCTCAAGACATATACTTTTCCCTGGTTAGCCAGCACAGCCTGCGTTTAGTGTCCCTAATCCAACCGCCCTTGTTACAGTAGATTGGGAATCCCTCTGCCAGCTAGCGATGATGGGGATGATACTGGGAATGGTAATAACAATTTATTTCCCCATTGCACAGGTGTCTATTTCGCATCAAAATCATTTAGATTATCAAGCTATGATAACAGAAGTTTGTCATCAGAGCTAAGGTTTTGCTCATAATCATTAGAGAAAGTGGGTGGGTTTATAAAATATTGCTTAAACAAAAATCTGCTCCAGAAGGGAGGGCTGGTCAAAATATTAGTTCTACCCAGAATAAGTAAAGTAAATTAGACGAGGTATTTAAAATTGTATACCTCTTCCTTTTTGCTAGCTACACATTTTGCCATTTTGCTATTACTTGTCTTGATCTGAAGATCCTATTTTGCTTAGGCAGAATTTGGCAGGGTGCAAATATACATAGGTTCCATTAGAAATATGAAAACAGAATTTTCTTGCAAGGTGGGTTTTATAAGCTCTTTCATCTGAAGGAGACAAATACTCAGAAGCAGGGAAAAATGCCTCATTTTGTGAACCAGAAATGATAGACAGAAAAAATAATCTTTTTTTGGTTGGAGGAGGGGCTATTTTTATGCCACTTGTAGCAGGGCCTATAGCGATTCTAAGCAGAGGAAAAGGAGAGTCGTTCTAATGCATGCCACCAGTTCATGGACTTGGATGGCTGGCTGCCTTTCTGCGGCGACTGGAAAGCAGATGCCACACATCTCTTTCCTGTTTTGCCGTGGCAGGGTTTTTGTGCTTTTCTTCTAGGAAGGTGGTAGCTGATGATTGCTTTTGAGGATAGGCATGGTCAAGTGGTATTAGATGAAAGAATTATACTGAAAGTTCTTTGTACAAACTTTAGAAGTTTCTGGTAACTTCTCAACTTTAGAGAGAGCAGCTTGAGTCACACTTCTGTTACAAAGCTCTTTAGCTTTCTTGGTGATGCAAATAGCCTTCAGATACCAGTGTCCCTATGCTGCCACCTTGTGTTTGGAAACAAAAACAACTTCGATGTTTTTCTTATTAGGAAATACCTATGTCAACAAGTGACCTTAAGTGACCTTGAACTAGCTCTAGTCTTGAGTACGAACACAATCGTACCGAGCTATGCAGTCTGGGTTCCTTAATTTTCTTTTAGGAATCTCAGACTAGGGCTCTTGGACTTCTTATTTTTATTTTTGAGTGTGCATTGTCCTTCTTTCCAGTTCCTGTCTGAACTGGCAATGGGTAGTAAGCTGCTTTATTGTCTAGTTAACTAGGGTGTGCTTGTCTACGATGTCAAGGACAACAACAAGGGCTTCTGTAAGTACATAAGTGTCAAAAGGAAAACATCATGTATTGTGTCAATTTAATCAATCAACAGATAAATGCCACTGCTCCAAAATTCAAAGTAGTATATCCATTTTTACATCTAACTTATCTCACTTTGATGCTGTCCCCTGCAACCTGTTATGGACCTTCTAGGAATATGATCCCAAACTGACTCAGAAGTATTAAAACTTGTGGTTGCAATGAAAATCTCTGAATTTGAAATCTCTGAATTTGAGGAGGAGAAAGGGAAAATAAAGCTTTTAATTATTTTTGGATGATCTTTTTTCATTTTTTTTTTTTTTTAATATATTAACTAACTATTAATTTTTCCCCAGCTGAATTCGTTCATGCATTTCTCCATGAGCTTCACTCTCCAAAGCATAAGTAACATTTTTTTTTTTTTTTTTCTGTTTAGGAAGTAGGCCAAAACAAAGAATCAACACTTCTCAGCACCTTTTCCAAAGAAACAAAACACCAAATGAATGTGTGGTGCCTAATGGCAGATCTTTCCCTTACTTGCAACTTTCAGAGTCTGTGGAAGGTCATTTTCCATGCTCAGTGATCCAGCATATATGCATACAACAGTGTTTGCAAGTTAATGGCTACCCTGACAAACAAAACAGTTGTGAATGTCCTGACACACATACAAAAATAATTTCTACTGAGCCACCTAGTGCTCCTATAGGAATCCAGAGAAAAGTGAGGCAGTAAGCTGGTAATGCTGACACGGTCTGGCATGGTAAGACTTACTGTTCTGGGTGCCTTGTTGAGATGGCTGTAACTTTTGTTTAACATCTGTAATATCAATAGAAAACCATTGCCTCATTAGAAATGTTTCAGCAATACTCCACACAGCACATTTCAGTAGTCCTTTTAGTACAGCAGGGTGTCTTGGGATATGCTCTGCACATGTGTTTCCTCATAGGCAAATGGCCCAAATAGTACTGCAAAGATAGTCATTTCTTCTGAGCAGAATTAAAAATTAAAAAACCACTCTGTGCCTGCTGTCACATCCACGTGCAGCTTTACATTTTGAAAAATAACTTGTTCTTGTCAAGAGAGGGTGAAAACATCCAACAATTACCCAAGAAGGAAAGTAAGCAGTCTTATGGCTCCTGCAAGAATTTCCTTAGCTCTCAGCTCTTAATTTACACACCCCCAGTCCTTTGTTTTATATTCCAGTTTGGGATGAATCGTCTATCCAGAGAGAACAAATGGTGCTCAGCTCCTTGTTACCTCCTCCAGGGTGAGGGAAGCAGTTTGGGCAGATCAATGCGTTACCTTGGGCAGGGAAACTTCTGCCTCCTCGCCGCAGGCACCCGCTGGGGCCGGTGCCTCCTGCGGGTGCCGGGGATGTCTCCTCTCCTGGTGCATGCAGGGCTCCGGGAAGGGCCGGGAGCTGCTTCCCTGTCTCCTGCCAGCCAGCTGCAGTGCATCCGGGTGTACCGACGGTGCACGCGGCTGGAGGAGGGCTCTGCACACAAGGGCAGGGGTTAGTCCCCCAACGGCCTGCATCCAGCAGGCAGTACCGGAGTTCAGCCGCCAGGCGGCAGCAGCAGCGGGGACGGGCATGGGCGCTGGGAGAGCTGAGCCGTCTGTTTTTTTTTTTCGCTGTCGCCACCTGGCGGCTACGAGCGGTACTGCAGGCTCTGTCCGCCACGCATGCGCAGTGGGGTGCAGGGTGGCTCGCGGGCGCCGCGGAGCGGCTGGGGGCTGCTACTGCGATCGCTGACCGAAGCGCATGCGCAGTGGGGCAGCTGAATGCCTCGCGGGCGCCGCCATGCGGCTGGGTTCCCGTACTGCAGGCGCTGTCTGCCAGGAATGTGCAGAGGGGCAGTGCAGTGCCTCGCGGGCGTCACCATGCAGCTCGGTGCCGGCACTGCAAGTGCTGAGCAGTGCGCATGCGCAGTGGGGCAGCCGTGTGCCTCGCTCGCGCCACTGTGCGGCTGACGGCCGGTACTGCAGGCTAGGTACTCTGCGCATGCGCGTTGGGAAAGCCGTGTGCCTCGCGGGGGCCACCGTGCGGCTTGGAGCCGGTACTGCAGGCTATGGACTCCTCGAATGTGCCATGGAACATCCGTGCGCCTCGCGGGCACCACCGTGCGGCTTGGGGGCGGTACTGCAGGCTGTGTACTTCGCGCATGCGCGGTGTGGATGACGGGTGCCCCACGGGCGCCACCGTGCGGCTGGGGGCGGGTATTGCAGGCTAGCTACACTGCGCATGCGCAGTGGGGCAGGCATGTGCCTCGCCGGCGCCACCGTGTGGCTTCGGGACGGTACTGCAGGCAATGCACTCCGCGCATGCGCGGTGTGGACGCCGTGTGCCCCACGGGCGTCACCGAGCGGCACTGAGCCAGTATTGCAGGCTATGTACTCCGCGCATGCGCAATGAGTCAGCTGTGTGCACGCAGTCGCCACCGTGCGGCGCAGAGCCGGTACTGCAGGGTAGGGACTCCGCGCATGTGTGGAGTTGACTCCGTGTGCCCCGTGGGCGCCGCCGTGCGGCTGAGGGTCGGTACTGCAGGCTAGGTACTCCGCGCATGCGCGGTGTAGACAAAGGATGCCTGGCGGGCGCCACCGTGCGGCTGGGAGCCGGCAATGCAGGCTATGGACTCCGCGCATGCGCAACAAGACAGCACACTGCCGGGCCCCCTCTCTGGAGTCCAACCGATGACTCACTGTGTGCCGAGGCATCCCCAACGCCACCCGCCCTTCACTACCCCTCCCTGTGTCCCCGCTTGCCGCGCAGCGCCGGCTGGGGGCCACTACAGCAGGCTCTGTACTCTGCGCATGCGCAGTGGCGCAGCCGTGTGCCTCATGGGCGCCGCCGTGCGGCTTGGAGCCGGTACTGCAGGACATATACTACGCAAATGCGCAATGGGACAGCTGTGTGCCTCGCGGGGGGCAACGTGCGGCAGCGGTCCGGTATTGCAGGCAGCATGTGCCTTCCGCCCTCTTGTGAGTACGTGCAGTCCCGCTCCATCCCTCCCAGTCACCTCCTAGTCTCTCTCAGTTTATGCCAGTGCTTCCCAGTCCCTCCCACTGCCCCTGTATCCTCTCCCAGTCCCTCCCAGGCGCAGTGCAAAACACGGGCGGAAACGGCCCCTGCAGTACCGCATTTCAGCCGCCAGGGGCAGCAGCAAGCGCAGCAGCTAGTGCCGCAGCCCCAAAGCGCATGCGCGGAGGCAGGTTGACGCTCCGGCGGCCCTGCACCAATCAAGCGAGGGCTTCGCGACAAGCATGCGCAGTGCCGTCCCGCCTCTGCGGAGCATGCGCAGTGCCGTCCGTTCTCTGCGGAGCATGCGCAGTGCCGTCCCGCCTCTGCGGAGCATGCGCAGTGCCGTCCCGCCTCTGCGGAGCCCGCCTGACGCCTCGCTGTGGGCCGCGGCGCCCCCGGCGCCTCCCGCTCTTCGCCCCTCCCCC
>VXAV01005669.1:8467-19022 GCA_013399715.1 Alectura lathami | reverse complement strand
TTTTTTTTTTTTTTCTACCTTACATTCCTGCAGAATCTTACAGTCCCTGAACCACAGTTTTTATCCTCACATTATTTTTAGTCTTTGGTTAAAACTAACAGCTTTGGTTTTCCTATATTTTTAAATATTTTATTTTGTGTTTAGAAATGTTTAATTGAAAAGGAGTGGGAGATCATGAGAGGAAAGGGAATCATATCATTCAAAAGCCAGGCTTTTCAACTTTGTAAAAATTATCTTGATCTGGCTGATCATGAGTCAACAGTGCCATTCTGTTACAAAAACACAGATATAGTAAGAGGTATAAAGCTAAAAGAGAACTACATGAGGTATTCCTTTCTGCTTGTCTTTGGTAAAACCTCAGCTAGACAGCTATGTCAGACTTGGGCTAACTGGAAATCATCAGCAGGCCAGAAAGCCCGATAGAAGGAAATGATTTTATTTCGTCTAGAGAGGGAGTGAAGTGTAATGGTCCTTGGATGATAGGTAAAGGACTGTGGCAAAAATGTAGAAAGTTACCTGTTCTTCATTCTCATGCCCACCCCCCACAAAAAAAAAAAAAAAAAAAAGGTAGAGGGATTGAATTACATAAAGAAGGACTTTGGGTGCGTATTCAACTAACTTTCCTAGTGGCATGAATAGTCATGCACTGGGATGGATTGTCTGGGGAGGTGGCAGAATCTTTGCAGATCTTTTGAAAAGTCTATGTCTTTGGTGGTCTTTTCTGAAATCCAGCAGACAGAGATAAGAGTCAAGGAAGAATTAATCTGACTCAAAAAATAGGAATAGATCAGATGATGTCTGGCAGTCTTTTCTAGTTGTATGTTCTGTAGGTCTGTTACATGGGTTGCACTCCATAATTTGTTGTAAAGCCAACTATACCCAGTGTTGCGTCCAAGCCTGGGACACAGGAAAGACGTGGAGCTGCTGGAGCAGGTCCAGAGAAGGCCGCAAAGAGGGCTGGAGCACCTCTCTTGTGAATAAAGGCTGAGGGAGCTGGGCTTGTTCAGCCCAGCTGGAGAAGAGAAGGCTCTGGGGAGACCTCACTGCAGCCTTCCAGTATCTGGAGGGGGTACAGGCAAGATGGGGAGGGACTCTTTATCAGGAAGTACAGTTACAGGACAAGAGACAATGGCTTTAAACCTAAAGAAGGGAGATTTAGGTTAGATTTAGGTTAGGAAGAAATCTTTCCTCAGAGAGCACTGAGCCAGGCTGCCCAGAGAAGCTGTGGATGCCCCATCCCTGGAGGTGCTCAAGGCCAGGCTGGATGGGCCCTGGGCAGCCTGATCCAGTGGGTGGCAACCAGCCCACGGCAAGGGGTTGGAATTAGGTGGCCTTTAAGGTCCCTTCCAACCCAAGACATTCTGCGATTCTATGTCAGGCTTGAAAAGCAAGTTGAAATGATGGAGATTTTGTTTATCCAGCTTCTAGTAAATTCCAATTTTCACTTCATTTCAGCCTTGTAAAAGACTTTTTCCATATTTTCTTCCTCACTATCTACTCAAGTCTGTTAGATTCTGAAGCCTGGACAGGAGAAGTAGCTACCATCATCCAGTAATTCAACTTTTTCTCAGCTTGTACTTCTTATGCCCCTGTTAATTTTAAGTGGCTGATATGGCAGCAACAGTCTCAGCTAGTAGAGTTCTGGATTTCCAGCTGCCCTAATGTCCAAGTACTTGCATAAGCATTGATTAAACAGTTCCTCATAGCATGCCTCCACTTCAGTCAACTGTAGCTAGGCATACAACACGCTCCATTCAAGCAAGACAGCCTCAGTTATGCTTTCATAAAACAGTTCAACATCTGCCTTGTATGTCAAGTGAAATATTAAACCTACTTAAGAAGTTGTCGTGGGTTAATTAAAGATTGTCCCATGACAGGGCCTAGCCCTTCCCCGCCCCTTTTCATGGAGCTGGGTATAGGAGTGAGAACGGAGGAGGCGCAATTGAGGTAAAAGATAATTTGTGTACTAAAAACAGCAAAGAAATGCAAGATAATACAATATGAAAGGAATTGAGAGCAATACATCTAACAAATTGGAAAGTATGGGAGTGTCTCCTGACTGTGTGTCCGCAATGGCGATCAGAGGTGAAAGAGGTGGGGAGAAAATCCCAGAACCCGGAAGGGACAGGAGCATTCTGGGGGCTGTGGTCTCCCCCCAGCAGCCCTCCCACCTGTGTCAGCTTATTACATGATGTCATTTTGTGGAATACCTGTGAAAAACCATGACAGAAGTTTGGACTACTTGTCTGTTTACACCCTTAACAATGCTGATGGCTTCTTTTACAAGCCAGAGGGGTGTAGTGACTCCTGTATTTGGCTCTGTACTGCAGTGCTGAGCTATCCCGTCCACAAGCTATACTTGTGTAAAGCATAATGCAGTATGAAATATAAATTCACCTTTAATCCCTACTGTGAGTGCAAAAACAAGTAGCAGTTGTTCCTTAGCTTAGTGATGCTAAGAAGATGTTCCAGTTATTGTTATGTCAAGAGGCAAAGACTGCCAAATCTCTGAGAACAGAAAAGTGGTTCAGTGAAGTATTTAAAATATGAAGGGCAAGATTTATTGCTAGGCTGCTAGGGATATGAAGGAATTGAGGGGGAAAAGGCTCTGATTTGGAAGAAGAATATGATTCCTCATTCAGGGTATGCGGGTGAGGCAAGTGGGAGAGTTGAAGGAGGAAAGAGGTTTTTTGTCTTGTGTTGTTTTGTTTTGTTTTAAAAAGAGAAAGAGGTTAAAATAATAATAATAAAGGCTATTCGGGCAGAGGGAGGAAAAAAAAAAAGGGAAAGATATTAAAAGGTTCTGGTGCATTTTTTTAGTGTTTCCTTGAAAGAATTTAGGGAATCTCTGTGCAGAGAAGAGGTTTATAAGAGAATTCAGGGAGTCAGTTCACACTGGCAAAAAAGTTGTTCAGCTGAGGGTGTAAATTATTGTGTTACAGAAATAGTTTGAAGCAGTAAGAAGTTTATACTTAAGAAGGAGCCTGGTATGTTAACCAGTTTTCAGTCCATTTCACTGGCAACTTACCTGTTCTGTACTTCACTGGTTAATCTGAGGATTTTACAGAAGATGATGTTGAAGGCCTTGGTAAACTCAAGATTGATAATATCCACTATTCTCCCCTCACCAACCAAACTAGTAATTTAATTGTAGAAGACTATCAGGTATGATTTTTTCTCCATAAATCCATGCTGACTGCTCCCAGTTGCTTTCTTGTCCTTTGTATGTTTCAGAATGTTTTCCAGGATTATTTGCTCCATCACCTCCCCAGGGATGAAGATGAGATCCCCAGGGATCAGGATAATGATGACCAGCCCTTAGTTCTCAATGTTCTCCATCTTTCCCTTCTTGAAGTTAGGACTGACATTTGCATCCTTCCTGTCATCTGGAGCATCCCCGCGTTGCCATGTCCTTTGAAATGTCATTGAGAGTGGCCTTGCAGTGACATTGACTAGCTTCCTCATCACCTGTATGTTCATCTCTTGAAGTCCCATGGACATATATACGTGTGTGTGGCTCATTACAAGGATTCAGTTGTTTTTTTATAACTAAAGATCAAATGTATATACATGCCTCCTCTGATTTTAAGCATTAAGCCAATTTTGTTTTGGTTCGGTTTTTTTTTTTTTTTTTTTTTTTTTTTTNGGAAAAAATTTTTTTTTTTTTTTTTTTTTTTTACTGTTCTAGCTTTTACGTACATACCTATGTAAGTGTACAGTATATAAGCCACCCTGAAAATTTCCTCTGGGTAATTCAAGTGACCACAGGTTATTGCTGGGCTGTAGAGCCACGGTAACTGTGTGTACATTTTCAGCCCATAGCCTAGATCATTCATCTTCATTTTTAGATTCAAATTTGATGCATATGTCAAGTGTCCTCATAAGTTATAGCCTTAGTATGTTTAAGATCAATTTGAATAAAAAACTGTAATATATTGTCAGCGTGAAAGTGTAAATATGAATGTATGCACATATCTATAAAAAGCAGGTGCATCGTACTGTGCATAAAAGCACATACAGATGAACTGACACCACTTGGTATCTGTCTGGTCCTAAGGCACTGTCCCTCCCCTTTCTCCTGTTGGGAGACCACACACTAAAGTGGAGAAGGGCAATAGCAGTGAGCATAAAAATCTGTGCTAATATGTTCCCCTTAGCTTTTCAGTCTGAGGATGAAACAGCCTTGATCAAGTTAAAAGGGAAGCTTGAGCCTGCCCTGTTCTGGGGTAGTGAGGCTGCACATTTCCCTTCCTTTGGATGACTTCCAAGGCATAAGGCAGCATTAGTGCCATCTCAGCAGTGTTGTATTGAAGCAGCTCATTTGGTTAAGGGAAGCAGTGGGTTACATATACAGTGAAATGTCCGCCTTTCAGATATGGCTGAAATCTTCTGGGAGCCAAGGTTCTTCCTAGGCATTCTCTTCAAGCAGTAGCTTAGTTACGGTTAGCTCCCTACATGAGGAGCAGGTTCCTGCCTTCATACCCCATGGAGAATCTTTTTCTGCCAACCTCGAGACTGACTGCAAGATGCTTTCACAAGGATGGGATTCATTTTTTTCCAGCATAGTCTTTGTCTGGGGATTGTTTTGAAGACCAAAACATCTTTTGACACATTTGGGTCCATCTCATCTTCTCCAGTGTGTTATTTTGTGGTAGGTTAGGTGCTGAGGAGATGAGATGGACACAGATCCTGACATCCCAATAAAGAATTGCATCTGTTTTTAGTTAGGAAGCAAGGAGTGCTGGAGGGGCCCTATCTAAATTCAGTACTGCAATCCTTTTCTTTGCCACGTGGGTGTGGTGGTTTAATCCACGATAGCTCCCAACAGTCACTCGCTCACCACCCCAGTACCGCCAGCAGCCGGTATCAGTGAGATGGAGGAGGGAAATGAGAGAAAAAGAAAAAGGTAGAACTCGAGAGTTAAATTGAAAACAATTTACTAAAATAGCCAAGGAACAAAAGATAATAAAAATGCAAATAGGGTATAAGGGTAATAATACTGATAACTGGAATAAAACAGTGACTTAGGAGAAAGGCAATTTCTCACCCACACGCAAGCCCAACCCAGAAGTGGAAAAAGGGACACTCAAGCAGCGGCTTCCCTCCCCTTACTGGAAAGCAGGGGGAGGGCCATGACATGATGTATTTGGTACGGAATACCTCGTGGGTCAATTTAAGTTAGATGTCCTAACTTAAGGGGAGATGTCTGCTCCCCCCCTCAACTTCCTAATCCCTTCTCTTCCAGCATTCACAAATTCAGCTATGCTAGAAACCATGACAATGGGTTAGAATAAACAAGTGTGTTTCTGATGAAAAAAGTGCCTATGAAAAAAGCCTCAGCTGTATAGTTTACTCCTGGTAATCTATGTTCTTTTGCTGAAGTTGTAGTTTTCCCAAGAATTGTTGAAAACATGGCTGCTTGACCTTTAAGCATTTAGCTAGTTACCTTGTGTGCAGTACTGTCTCTTTTTCACACATGATGAAGTGTCAGAGCCAAGTGCAAATATGACTGTCTTCATGCTTGTTTGGCTTGTTCTAAACTGCAATGTTGCAAATAAATAGTGTCGCTGCATGGAGTCTCTGTGCTATCACCACTTGCTACAAAGAGGGAAACAAAATGTTCTGAGAACAATTAGGTAATCAGAAATTAGGACATTTCCCTTCTGTTGCCCATAAAGTAGCTATGATCTTTTCTGCTGCTGAGCAGGATTTCAATATATTTTGGAAAGACTACTGGAACAATTTTGCTTTTGTAGTAGGATTCTGACTTTGTCACATGGAGATCATTTCCACTTGCTAATACCCTACCAAATGTTTTGAAACAGGAATTTGTCAGTAGGCTTGTTAGCTCACTTCAGTCAACGGCTGTCTAAGACTTTACAGCTTTGTTTCAGTGTGAGCTATCCTTTATTTTTGAAAATGAGAGTTGTGGGTCGTGGGTCAATTATTCTCTGCAAGATTAAGAGAAAATTCACAAATCACTGTAGGACTCCTTACAGAATGATTTAAAATGGGGCAGTGAGATTCTCAGCCTCATAAAACATGAGTAGGCACTTTCTGAAAAGTGGGATATTAGTTGAACGTATTACAAGGCAAAAAGTAAAGGCTGACCACGTATGGACCTATCTAATCAACTTGTTCCATGGTATGTGTTGGTGGAGAGCCGTGATTCCAGGTTTCACTTCAGCTACTATGCACAGAATGATTTATTTTAACCTTGATTGGTATTCAGTATTATTCTTGTGGGCTTGTTTTGTTTTGTTTTGTTTTTTTCATGGAAAATTCCTTCTTTTATTGTCAAATACTTCTTCGATTTTGTTCTATATTCAGCTCAAGGATTTTGTCTTCTTGCAGTTGTCTGTTGTTGCTTTTTTTTAAAATGTGATTACAGAGCTGTCACTTTGCCTTTTACACATTGCACTAATGAAGATTTTCTGAGAAACACAACATTTACACTGTCTGTCCTGTTCTGCATTCAGTTCCTCGCTTTTTCGGCATCTATCTATACATTAAGACAATATATGTAAAAGTATGAAAATTTGGTGGGTATGGATCAAAAGAGCTGCCACTGTTTCGTAAGCCAGTGCTAGCACTCAGCTGAGGAAAACTCATACTAACTACTTCTTTTTAAGGTTAGTGCAGTGTGGCCTTGTATATACAGTGTGAATGCATACAGCATTTCTTTGGTTGTTGCTTATATTTTTTTCACAGGCTGCTTCCTTTTTTTGGTTATATGAAGTGCCTAATACTGTGAAATCAGGTCTTGAGGGAGTCTTTTCATAGACTCAACCACTAAAAAACAAATTATTGTGAAATAATTAATTAATGAGGGCACCACTGCTGACTTTTCAAAATACTAAAGAGTGCTTGCTTAGAATGATTTTGGATGAAGAAGACGGTTAGGACCATCAAGTCCAACCATCAACCTAACACTATCAAGTCCACCACTAAATCATATCATTTAAGGACTTATATCCTTGGGAAGAAATAAACTTTATAGAATCATAGCATGGTTTGGGTTGGAAGGGACCTTAAAGATCATGTAGTTCCAGCCCCCCTGCCATGGGCAGGGACACCTCTCACTAGACCAGGTTGCTCAGAGCCCCATCCAGCCTGGCCTTGAACATCTCCAGGGAGGGGGCATCCACAGCCTCTCTGGGCAACACGTGCCAGAGTCTCACCACTCTCACAGGAAAGAATTTCTTCATAATATCTAGGAAGAAGTTAATGTTGAATTCATAATTATCTTTATTTAATATAGAAGTACTACTAATTCAAGACAGTTTTAGATGCTACTTCTGTGCCAAATATTAAGGCAGTGATAATGGGCTTAGGAATTTTAAACATAACAAATGCCATGCTCCTGAGAGTGCTCTATACTGTGCGTTTAATGAAAAAAGCAATATTGCTTTCTTGAACAAGTATTTTGTAAGTTTATACACTAAAAAATATTGTCTAGAGTGTTATGAGTGAGGTACTACTCATCCAAAACCTCTTCTTGATAATTCTGCTGTTTTTTTTTTCGCCCGGTTGAACTGCCATAGAGGTACATTGACAACAAGTGTTGATAGGTCTTTCTAACTTCTCTTTGCCATTGAAATCCATGTTGTTACATTTTAATGTCAAGGTTAGCATCGGGTACTGCTGCTTGGCAAGCCCCCAGTGACAAAGGGCTTGCAGGCAGCTGCTGCTGTTTGAGTGAGAAGCCCAGGTGCACCTCTTGGGCCATTGTGGAGACTACCTAGCTGGGGGTCTTTCCCAAGACACTTCCCCAGACAAGGACACTGACAGGACACCCGCTAGGATTATGTTCTGTCATCTTCCCACTACTGTGAATTTTCATCATACCAGAACTCACCCATCTTTTTTTTTTTCCCCCTGATTTTGTGTAGGTGCTGGAATGGCTGGAGAAGATCACATTTTGCAGTTGAGCTGAGGGACGCGTGAAGCATCATCCATCCCCTGCTGACATTTGAGGTAGTGTGTTAACATTTGTCTTACCTGCAAGTGACTTTATGATCAATGTTGGCTAAGCAGAGTGATCAATAGAGCCATGTAGTGCTATGCAGGTAATCCTTACAAATCCTGTGATTCATGGCTACAGAAGACCATAATGGTAGCATGCAGTATATAGAATTCTGACTGAGATTCCAGTCATCATCTTTTAGTATCCCACCCCCCATGGGAAAAAAAAAAAAATGAATTAAGGGTATCCAGTGCCATCCTGATGTAACTTAATGTCTTCACTTCTGCAGAGCTTTAGTGTCAAGCATTTGAGACAAAGGGCTTAATAACTGATAGAAGTGATTGAAAGCCATTTTTTCTTGCCAGAGCAAAACTATTTTCCTATATTTTAATGGGACACTTTTCATTTTTGAAGTTATTTAAAGTGTTGGTTGCCTGATTTTTGTAATGCATAGTATTAAAACAAATGAGAAAACATTCTGTGTTTTTCCAGTGAGGGAGAACTTGGAAATGCGTGTTGGAATATAGTAGATAGAAAGTCTTGGTTTAAATGAGGCTTAAATGACATTCAGTATGAATTCATGTAGTGATTCTGATTCATATCTGGAGTGCACTTCTGCAAACGCAATGAAATTACAGTAGAGGTAAATTTGAATCAAACACATCACAGAAATATGCAGTGATGTAAGGTTTCCAGACTCATGATTACTTCTGCTGTAGAAGTGGAAAGCTGTTATCTAGCATTAAATGATTACGTAAGACTTTACAGCTGCTATCTGTGTACAGTAACAATTTTCTGAGGCTTAATTGGCTATTCCTGTGTATGTGTACATAAGTATAGCATTATTAAATAAAAGAGAAATTCAAGAGACTATTTGTTTTAGCTGTGATATACTAAGTAGAACTTGCCACTCCATGTCCTACTGTTAATGTTTCTAAAATCAGATGGCTGAACTCTAGATGCATTCATTTTACCATGAATCTGCGCTTAAGAGACTTCTATAAGGATATATCAATTCCATTAAGAAAATAAAAAGGTCAGAAGAGTGAGAAGTTGCTTGTAAAAAAAAAAAAGTAGGCATAACTTACAGCCAAAACCCTCTTTGTTGTGGTTACCGTGCATTCTCCTATTAAGTTGAGCACTCTCGAAAAGCAATTTATGAACGCCTTTTCTCAATTTATACCTGAAGCGTGGCAATACAGCCGTACAGAAAGGTACTTCTGTACTCTGTTCTCCTGGCTTTTTGTGCTGAACAAGCCAGTCATTCCCTAGCTAAGCTGGCTGATCTTTATTCCTCTCCAAGCAGCAGAGCAAGAAGTGTGTCTTGCCCTTAGAGCGCCTGGCTTGGACACAGGGTCTGGACTCACTTCTCAGCCCTGGCTCACTCTGTAGTTCTGCCACCTTGTTTAACCTCTTTACGTTTCAGTTTCCTATTTGTAAATGAAGGCTAAAAAGTTTTAACTTTCAGGAAGGACCAAAGCACTCTGATCCTCAGGAAATGCTGTTACTCACACAGCATGTGTCACATTTGATCCAATATTAACACTGTTAAGAAGGGAGAGATCAAGCTCATTGCATTTAAGTGTGACCCTGCACTTGGAAATTTGTAGTGGGTCCCTGGGTGGTAAAAGTGGTGTTCTCACTTGGTATCTTCCACTAACTAGTCCAGGCTAACTAGACAGAAAACATTTTGGCATGGGGAACAGGGACTAGCTTACTCCAACGGTGAGTGAGGGGAGATCATGCTGGCCAGCTATCTTGAAAATGACATACCTGTGATTTTTACTATCTATGCCAACTTAGTTTTAGATTACGCATTGGAAATGTGGTAACTGTTCTCATGTAGATCAAATAAGAGCCGAGCCTTTATGTATTTACTTCTGGCAGTACCAGCCCTAGACTTGGTTTTCTGGAGGAAAGTTTACTGCTCAGCTCTGTGGTTAAATTGATACATTTAATGCATTATGCACAATGGGAAATTTTCATCTGCACATTTTCTAGACTGAGATTAACAAGGTATTCTGCTCTGAATATGGATTTTGTTTATCCTAAAAGAATGTGTTGTATTCTTTCCTTAAAAATTGAACAGATGCCTTGTTATTTAGAGTCTGAGATACTGAAAGTGACCCATAGATGTGTGAGAATAATTTGTGCCTCATTGACATTTACAGGCCTAGTGGAAGACAACATAAGGCGCAACTTTAAATAGGTTTTGAGAGTGCTGGTAATTCTGCTGAATATGCTGGAAAAAAAAAAGAAATTAATATCTGGCCAAAAGTAGCAGGGATGTTTGTAAAATAACTGCTGTGAGATATTCCAGTAAGTGGCATTTCTTAAGCTAGTAATGCTTACCAGCTACCAGGTCAGCACACCTCTCTGTCTTTTAAGTAAAGCTCTGCTAAGTTGCAGCCATATAACATACAGAGTATGGAAACCATTCATGGGCTATGAGTGCCTGAGAAAAGCTAAGGGTATGGAAATAAAATTGGCTCTGTTCTATTCCTCCACGATCTGGAAAAACTTAGAGGTGTACAGGGCTTCTCTCTTTTGAATGGCGTTTTAACTTTGGGGAAGAGCTCACCTAAACTG
>VXAV01005668.1:195012-220187 GCA_013399715.1 Alectura lathami | reverse complement strand
TTTTTTTTTTTTTTTTTTTTTTTTAAACCATCTTTTAAATCAGAAACCATTTTTGACTTTGGAAGATTAAAAAATCAGATTTGACATTCTCCATAAAATTCTAGACTACTTCTGAAGGTGCTAAGTAACCTAAAATCACTATATTTTTATCAAAACAAATATGTCTGTTTATTCACTATATTTCACTTTCGCATAAATACTTTTGAAAGGTAAAACCAAAAGCAGAAGATGCGTATGTCATTTACCTTGAAAATTGCTGAGTCAGATTTGGTTTTAATACACAACCTCTCCTAGTTGGAAAGGTTAAAAGTTACAGGATTAGGTTTTACTTTATACTGTTAAGCTCAGACTGAGATACCATTTTTAATTATTGTCATCTGGATGTAATGTATCTCCTGACCTAAAAGAAGAAAACACAAGCTAGATAAAACCACTAGAAATGCATGGTGAATATATGAGGAGGAAAATTTCCTTTGCACAGGATGTCCTTGCTTAGTTACTACAAGATATGAACGGTACTATTTTTGCCCTTGCATATTACCTTCTTGTGAAACTCTTCTGGCTGGGGAATGTGCAGGGCTTGAATGTCCCTGACCTTGAATGGAATTCCTCTGTTGGGACTCCAGGACTCCAGCACTTTCAGGCATTTGCAGCTGCCCTGTACCCATGTATGCAGAATTCAGCTGTTTTCTAGACAATCCAACAGTCTTGATCACTGTTAGTGAATAAATGCACCTCTTTAGAATGAATATAAGAAGTGGCAGTGTGTTTCACTATTAATTGAAGAGTGGCAGTTACTCCAGTGTTCTCTGTTGATGTAATATTTTTTTTTCTTTTGCTTCTATATCTTTTGGTACCTGATAATTGTGACTAAATTTCAGTAATGCCAGTAGGAACAAAAACATAAGCAAAACTATAACAAAATGAGCATGCAAGGCTTATGGATAGGCCGTGACACTGAAAAAGTGGAACTGTTTGAACTTGTTTTTGGCTTTTTGAACAGAGACCTCCAATGTCTTTTATACAACTGAGGTATGGCTTTAGAGCTGACAAATGACTTTCTAACCTCTAGAAACACATTCAGGGAGATACCATTGTGGAGAATCTTCTTCAGAGATCACTGAGGAGGTAATCAGCCTATACGTAATTACTGAGAGTTTGGTGCTTAGGCAGAATCACAAGTGGAGGGAAGATTTCCCTCCTAACCTTCAGTCCCACTCTTCATTTCAGCTGACATTCAGCGAGATACAGTTCATATGGTGCAGAGAGAAAACATATTGTTCCGCGTCATTTCGTATGTTTACCCAAAACATACAGTCTTTTTCAAAATCAGTTTGACTATAGCAATTAGTAGCCAAATTTAGATAAAGCTGTTTGCTTTGAATAACTTTGGAATCTCTTAAAATTAGTATTATAGGGCACTTGGGTTTCTGGGAAGGTTTTATTTTAGTCTCTAGTGACGTGATATGGTATGCTGTGCAATCCTGTAGCAAAATAGCTGGCACTATTTGAAAAGTACAGTTTAGTAGTATTTTCCATTGTTCACAAACAAGGCTTTCTGATTTAACAAATAGTACTTCTTTCCTTTGGAAGACTGCAAATACTACAATTATAGATATGCAGCAGAGCTAATTCAAGTCTTCTCAGAAGCACAGGCTAAACTTACTTCTGTCTCAGCCTCAGGACAGCAGTGTTCCAGTCTCCACTGTGCAGCCACCCAAAATGCTGTGCCTGGGGCTGGTGGCCTTTCTGGTGTCTTTGAGTGGAAAAGAAGTGTGAGAGGGCCAGCGGCCTCTTACACGAGCTGAGACAGATGTCTGAATTTTTGCCAGGCCAGTATTTTGCTCTTTCTTATAGATCATTTGCATGTTTTGATGGCTTCCTAAAACATAAAGCAAGCAGTTTGATTTTAACAGAAGATTGTGTATGAAGATAGAAGGACATATTTATTCATATTACTTCTATAATGACTTTTTAAGATAAAACTTCTAGACAGCAATGATAGCGCCATAGGCCAGAACCAAAGTCAAATGGCTTCTAGCAGCTGGAAGCTCTATACAGCAGTGTAAGATGGTTGACTCCTGCATTTTACAGTGTTGAATGAATAGTGGGAAAAGAACAGATCTGCCATCTTCTTAAGTGAGGATCTGAAAAAACAAACAATGTCTCACTTTGAACACATAAAGATAATTTATTACTTGCATGCATGCCACAGAAGTTGCACATAGCCTGAACACATTCATTTTCTAGTTTGTAATAAATAAATTGGGGTTGTATTAACAAATCTTTTGTTTAAAAAAATAAAAAGATACCAAAAATTTGCACAGAAGATTAGTGGGAACAGTAACTACGAATCCACACCTGCATGATTGCATTCGTACAGTTCTAATGGTTTCCAGAATCTCATAAAATAAAAAAAAAATCACAAGTATTATTAATCACACTTTTAGGGATGATATTAGTATAGCAGTCATGGCAAATATCAGAGACTGTTGATATGTCTGTAAACTCCACAGGCAGGAAGTGCCCAGGAAGGAGACATTTTATTGGTTTAATAAATTCCCCTTATTGGCCTGCTGTATAAAGTGTTTTGCATAAATTATATTTGATAATTTTTTATACATGAAATAGTGAAGCCTGGGAGAACTAAGATATGTAACTCCTGTCAGCTGAACTTGTTGAACTCCCTGCAGTCCTAGATAGAGGGGGAATACATAAGATGCGGACTCAGTAAATCCATCCAGGACATTCTGATAATTGTCAATGTAGCTGGCCATTCAATTGCTTTTTATCACCCGCTGATTCCTCTTCTCCGACTGTTACCTTGGCATCAAAATATATGGGCTACTGTATCCATTGTACTCACACATTTTAAAAATCTCTAAAAATATTATTGTTTTGTGAATTAAATAAAAGTTTTTGATCTCACATACAGTTATAAAGCCTAGAAAGCGACTGAACACGGTAAACTATATATATGTATATATATTAAAACCGGTAAGCTATACTTCTAGAAGCTGTACGTTTACATTGCCTTTTATCATTAGGTCATTTTCAAAAATTGTACTTAAGATAACCCGTGGTTTTAAGCAAGTTAATCCTTTAGTTCCTTTCTCATCCTCACACAAAAATATCTGAACAAGACTTGGAGGGATTTTGAGTAAAATGAGCAGCCCCCAAGCAAAGTCCAGACAGGAGCCTGCCTTGCGGTGTGGTTGGTGCTGAGCAGCGGTGCAAGCCTTGTTCCTCGGGGCAGATGCAGTCTCACAGATCTGACTGAGAAAAAAGTCTCTCCCCAGGGAAGCACAGCATGTGTCCTCAGCTCGGAGGGTGGGGGAGTGGGGGAACGGGAGATTTAGTACTGGGAGACAAGAAGGGGGAGGAGGGAGATGCTTACACTGGAGCACTCGTGTGTTCCCTGGGTAACCGGGTAGACAGACCTAGTAACAAACGAATTGGATGATGAGCAGAGAGCCCAAGCTTGGACTACAGAGCACAGTTCTCAAAACAGAGCAACAAAAGAATTACCAACCATTTTATCGGATAGGTTGGGTTCCCATTTATGCTATGGCCAGTATATTAACTGGCTGAGTGGAGGCAGGTGTAACCTATGCTCCTTTAATACAGTGTTGGTGTAAAAAAGATTTTGGTGTAACAATCTATGTTACTTTCCTGTGTATGTTTGTTCAGGGTCATGCTTGTCTGAGAAGTGCCTTAAAGCCTGGATGCAGTAACAAATAAGGCCTCCTTGGTTAACTCAGGTTATAATCAATTGCAAAAGGTGAATTGTAGCGCAAAACAAAGCACGATTGTTTTCGACATCTCAGAAGACTGCAGCATATATGCGCTTTTTCTGTCCCTGTCTCTCTGGCTTTCTCTTTTTTTTCTGTTCTGCTCACAACACGTGTACGAGATCAGCTTTTTATGTCATACTGCAGAAGCACCATCCCACACACTCTCTGTCTCTGAAGAAATGTAACCCTTCTCCCATTTATCTTCAAGTAGATTTCAATGATTTGTGAACTGAATATCTTCTGTCTGAAGGAGCATCTATCTGCTTAACCCATAAAGAAATGACAGCCTAGGCTTGAATCAGTCACTCAAATACAGGCATCTAGTGTCATCTGAGGCACCTGCGGGTGCCCGAGACACCCACCCAGGGCTGGCAGATATGACACAGGACCTGCAGGACACCTGTGCTCTTCTGGAGCAGCAGCTGGGGACCAGGTGAGATACTCCATGGCATCTCAGGTGGCACTAGATTCCTTTATTAGATAATGGGTTTGAGCCTCCTGTTTCTGGGCATGATGTATGTTTAATGTATAAGACGACTGATCAGAAATTAGCATCCTGGGTATTTTTTTTGTTTTGTTTTGTTTTGAGGCCAACTTGTGCAAGTCTGTAATTACGTTGTCTCCCTGTTGATGCTAGTGGAAGTGCTTATCCACGTAATTGCTTACTGCCGTGGGTAAAATGTAGATGAGCTCTCCAGCTCTCCAGTCTGGCTATGCAGCAGCCGTTCTTGAAAGGATTTGATAAACGACAGGCTATTCAAAATTTGTCTTGTTCACATTATCAAGGAGCAAAGACACACATCCTGTAGAGCTAATAAATAAAAATGAACATGTATATTTACACAGAAGGCTTTACACTTTAGGGCTTGTAAAATCACCTGTCAATTCTAGTAGTGTGAAATCTGTGAAAAAAGAAAAAGACTAAACTATATAGAATCTCTTTCTGAGACTAGATGTATGTTTTGTGTGCCAGAATAACATTAAGCAAATCCTCTTCTTCCTGCTAATGAAGATAGCCAGTTTGTAGCTCTCAGGATTTTTTTTTTCAATGATAAACATTACTCTGAAAACTTTTCCATGCACCTGGGTACTGACCAAAGACAACAAATAACGGAACAGGAAACCATAATTCAGTTCTTTACTGTATAGAAAGCTTTGCAGATGACCTAAGCAGCTACATGATTTATATGCACTGGCTTTTGAGATGCTGATATGTTTATTTGGCTGATGGAAATGGAAAACTTGTTTCTTTTGGTGTATTCTATGTACATTTGACTGGTTTTTAATCCTCTCTGTAGTTATGTGCCTGCATTCCGTTTCCTTCTATTTCAGAGAGCAACATAGAAAAACAGGCATAAAGCATTCCCACCAAGATTCCTTTCAAACATGTAAATGTTGCACACTGAACTGGCTGCACAGTGTTAAATGCTGAAGTCTTAGAGCAAAATGAGTACAGCAGGGACCTTTCTGTTATGAAACTTTTTTTTTTTCTCTTGAAATGGGTATTAGTGGCACTTGTGATATGTTATAGTTTTATTATGAATGCTGCTTTTTTTGTCTTTTCCATATCTAAAGTAGATTATCCTTTTTATTAATACATTTAAAATTCCGATTATTATCTTAATAATTGAAATTTTAACATGCTAGCAGAGCTGAAATGTGTGCCAAGCCTCAAACCCGAAGACAGCACGGCTTACTTTGAAGGTTGGCTCCTTTCCTTTGACCTATCTTGCAAGAGCTACAGGCAGCAGAACTGCTTTTGGCACTGTTTGTTGGGTCATGGGAGGAAGCCAATTCTTCCAGCACATCAGGTATATGCCATTCCTTGGAAATATTTCTGTTGCAGTGATATGTAGAAATACATCTCAAACAAAAGAGATGCAAAGTAAAATGTTCATTTACTGTGGCAGTAGTTTTTCTTGATTTTTTTGTGTGGTCAGGTCCCAGACATCTTCAGCTACATGACCTCTCCAGCTGGCATTAGTAGACAGACAGCTGTATTGATACGCAGCTGAAAGTTCAAGGGATCTTTTGGTATTATGCCAGTTACGATTCTTCAAGCAGTTTAATAGTGTTTCTTTTTGTCATTTGTAGATATTTCCAGTTGATATGTGTCTCTCTAGAGACAAAGAGCTGAAGCTGAAATTTCCTATCATTCTGTCAAAAACGACTGAAAAGAACAAGAACAAAGTTTACATTGTGCCTTCATGAACTTTTAAGATTTCTGCATGGTACATAGGATATGCTTCAGTTTTCCAGAATCTTTATCTTTTTTAATCCATCCTACATGCCTGTCATGAAAATTGGTCTTCTAAACGTACATTGGTAGTATGGGATCAAAACCTACTAAATATTGCCGTTATTACTTATTGCACTTCTGGCAAGAAGTTTAGTATGAGAGAATACGAATCTGTTGGAGTGAGCAGAACTTTAGATCAGGTACTTTTACACAAAACAGGTTTCCTGCTCTTCTGGAGAGATGTCAGTCCAATCCACATGGCTCCACAGATTCCATTGGATCATGAGATTCAGTCTTGACTCCATTAATATAAGTGAATGTTTTTTTTCTTTTTTCTGTTGGAAACTAGCTTAGGTACTATAGTCACAATGTATATATTTGTGTATGAATAGCTTTTATGATGTGGTCTCAGTTTAAAATGAATAATTTGGAACATTTTACTGGAGCTGAAAACACTTCCACAGCCGTTTACAACCATGCTGTTGATAACTTATGGTTAGTTATAAGAGAAAATTTAATTTTTTTAAAAGGAATGTGAATGGGAACTTAATAGGTTCATTTATTTCCCTTGTGAATTTTCATTCCCTACTTTGCTACCTGCTCCTCTTTGAAAAGATGCTGTCAATTTCTTCAGTGTGCACAAGAAAAAATTACAAAATTGTAAATTCAGATGCCCATTTTCATACCTGGAAATCGTGGTTCCTACTCTATCCTGCTGTCCTAGCTGGAGTGGTCATGAGCAAAATGGAACATAAAATCACGAAGACTAGGAACCAGGAACAAACTGCTGTTTGTTGTTGGGTTGGTGAGAGTTCCGCTGATAAAACAGACTTTCTGGAATTGACTGATAAATGCTTACGTCAGCTATGCAGAGGTCTAATGTGCGTATTGATTCAGAGGAGCAGAACAATCCTTATCAGATGGCCCAGAGGCTGATGCATATGAGAATCAGCCGCACTGAGGACATTAAGCTGTTCTGTTATGTACCAGTGCAAACATGCAGAAAAATGCACAGTGACTGCAAAATGCTTCCACTGTTCTGTGTCCTACTGATAAGAAGTTTTTGACAAAATACAGGCTTGCTTTTCATATGAAAATGCTAATTATTGTAAACCAAAAGCTTTTCTGATACTGTATCATCTTCAGTGACATTTTGGTTGAGAAAAAGATCCATATTTATCACCTACTTGATTAAAAAAAAAAAGAAGTTATTCAGAAATAAATGTAGTTTTCTTTGTAAAACATATTGAAGGGTCTGAGGAAGTTCATGTGCTTTTGTTTACTATGTTAAGTGCTATGAATTCCTATGGCATTAAGTATAAAAGTTAAATATTGAGAATATGTCAGATCTGAATTTAGAATAGAACGTGCAACCTTAGGAGAACCACTACAACTCATTGGCTTGCTGTGATTGCCACAAAATAAGACATTCTCATTTCAGTTTTTAGAAAGTTTGCTAAATCTAGCAGCTACGTTAAAAGTGTCAATTTCTGCAGATTACACTGTCTGATCCAACAGCAGAGAAACTGCAGGGACATATTTACATTAACAGAGGAAATGCATTAGAACAAATCCATCTTACAATGGTGTTTATATTTTTAATAGTTATGAGCAGCTAGTTAACTGCGATGACAGGTCCACTAAACAGAGATTCTATAGACATTGTGAATAGGATTATCATGATATATTTATCTTCGTTTCTTTTTAAAACTTAAAATCTCTAAGAGGTCTGAAAAACCCCTTAGCTGACTTTTATGGGGTTCCTATAATCCTGTTTATAAAAGAAAACTTTCTGTGTTCATTCACTGATGTAGGTCTGCAAAATACTGTTTCAAGATTTTTCTGGTTAAACAAATTTATGAGGCAATATGTTTTGGAAAAGTGCCATAGATTTACAAATGTGGGACTGGGAGGTGCTGACAGGATTCAGTAAGGCAGCTCAAAAACTGCATTATTCATCAAAAGAAAACATTGGAGCAATTCTGCAGAAAAAGTAATTCTAATTTCCAAAGCAGACCTAGGCCTCAGATGCTTTAAATTAACAGTGTTCTAAGGATGCTATAGAAAAACTTTGTGATGATTAAGGTACCATTTAATTCCAGCCCCATCAAACAGAGGAAATTTTGGATTGTTTGATAGACACCTAAATTTCTTAGTTTAAGACATAACTTCTAAATCCACTGCCAGCAGCAATCTGGTGAAGTTAAGTGGAGTGTACATAAAAGGTTTGCAAAATCAAATAAGTATTTTGTTTCCCTCTTGGAATATTTTAAACCAATTAAATGTCATTTTGCCATATACCCAATTTATAATTTGCAGCTCGAAGGAGTCTATAACAGAAACATCCTGATCAGGTTTGTTCCTTGTAGGTAACAAGAGCAGCAGAGAGTAAAGGAAAGGTTGTTCTCAGTAAGTTCCAGTAATCTGGGTGTGTAGGTGTGGATATAGTGCAAGACAGTTTGATGCTTGTGTTTGGGAAATACTGGTAGGGTGTATCCTTCTGCTGTGTGTGGGAGAGCTGCTCTGTCTCTCGAGTCCCAGAGTCCCACCTGCTGACACCCAAGTCGCTTTGCTCAGCTGGCTGCTTCTGTGGTTCTGCATAGCTCTGCTCCTGCTGGGGCTTTCCAAAGGATTCCTTCTCAAATTCTTTGTGAGCTCAGCCTGTAAAGAAAAGCAGATACACTACAGGATTTGCCATCTCAAACCAATATAATTTAAAATTCTTTGTATTCACAAGGCTGAAATATTTCTGGAGAGCACTGCAAATGGATTGAGTGGAAAGACTGTTGGAAAAGCAGGGGAAAAGATACAGGCTTTGTTGCTGTAATCTTTGTGCTCGTTTTTATGCATCTTTGGGCTACGTTGATCAGAGTATTGATGTTTAAAATGAATCTGAATTGCTTTACTCAGCAACTTTCACAGGTTTCTGAAAGAAAAGGGTCTGTAAGTGCACAGTGCAGCTAGACTTGTGAGGTTGATGTGATTAATGAAGAGGAATTGCAGCCTGCATTTTCAGCTTAAAAATGACAGGATAGTCTGGTTGAAACCAGAGATGGTAAGGCACAGGGGTAAAACTCACAAATCCTCCTCGAAAAGAAATTATTCCCACAACTATATGTTGTCAGATTTTGGGGCTCGCATTGATTTATGTTCAAATTTATATCTGCATGTTGAAGTATTCTTCCTCTGAGAGGATTTAATTAATTCCTCCTACTGCAAAAACAATTGAAATCCATGTCAGACAGCTAGATAGCATAAATGAGGTCATGAAAGTTTAGTAGATTTTTATGTCACTTCTGTAACCATGTTTGTGGTTGAGGTGCCAAGATGTCTTTTCTGAATATATCAGAATCTAGCAAAATAGCTCTGGTTGAGTAATCTCCTCCAATTCTATTATCAGAAAATAATTATCACTGCTTCTGATTAATCATCTTCCAGAGTTATTGTTGTTGTTCAGTGAGATAAGTTTTGAAGTGTTTATTTCTTTGTACGGTAGGAATATCTTATTCTTCTGTTTTCTGTGTTTGTTCATTTAATGCTGCTCCAATTTGAACTTTGGTAAGACTGTTGCAGAGAAGAGTCTGAGATTAACTATTCTGGATTAAAATTTGAACTAAATGCATCTGACATGGCCTCAAAATAATAATCATAGTGAATGAAAAGCTTAAACAAGTACTTATGTACTCATACGTTTTGAAAACTAGAGTAGAAAACAGGTCTTTTATGGCAAAATATACTTTAAATTACTCCATGGATTAACTTCACATTCAATCTGATTCACAGTAATACAAATGCTTTTCTTTAATACCTGACCCAGGATCTACAGGAGAGAAATTATTACATTGATTTTAGTTTCATTTCTTCTTCATGTAAAATGCATTAACCTCTATCCAACTGTATAATAATGTCAGCATTTTAAGATGTATGCTGATCTATGCAATGTTAGAAGCACATTTGCCAGGCAGTAAATTTAAAAGATAATAAAAACTGAAGATTAATAGAAAAATAGTCTTCTGGTCTCCCAAAAGTTATGTCATGGGCCACACCTTTTTCTGAATGAATGCACATATACCTACTTCTTCATAACCATTAGCTGTTCTGGTAATCTCACTTTAATTTCATGTTATTGAGATTTGGGCAAGTTTTTTCATAAGAATGCATTAATATTTTTGCTAGTTAAGTTACAGTATTGAATGTCAGTGTCTCTACTCTGGCTTGTTCGCATTTCGTTCATATTTCTTGGCTGACTGTGACAGAGAAGGGCTTTAACCTGACTTTTTTGCATACTCTCAATTAATCAATCAGGCATTTCAGCATGAGTTTCCATAAAAGGAAGCAAATCCATCTTGTAACATGTCTTTCTTCTTGCCTTAGTTGTTTAAAAGCTATATTTAGGTCTGTTTGTTACTTGATTTAATCCCCCAGCCTCAAGGTGAGTGCACCTTTTTCTACGCCAACATGTATTTAATTAATTTATCTGTGGCAACACCTCTAACAATTTTGTCACAACAGAATAGTTAATACACTGGGGCATATATATTTATTCACCTTCCATCTGGGTGTTTTGTGATCCTTTTGCTTTTCCATAATTTTTGTTGAGGTGCATCCCCACTATGGAAATGTATTTTATAATCTTCTCTCTCTCTTTCTTTTTGTGAGTATCATTGCAGAAAATGAAAACCTCTGGCCAATGTTAACCCTGAAATCTCTCACACATCTTTCCAAGTTGTATCCTTGAATCCTTGGGCCAACTTACAAATCTCTTAAAGGCACTATTTTGATTTTCCTTAAAACAAAATTTCTAGTCCAAAATAATTGTAAATTATGGCATTACAAAAACCCCAAACCCACAGAACTAATGTGCTGAGACAGATATGAAAAGCTTTTATGGCACACTTGCAAGTATGGTCAAACCAAGTGTTATTGAACATTGCATAGCAAATAGCCAAACAGGGTCCTGACCTTGGTATTCAAACCATATAGGTGCATGGGCAGTCTTCAGCCGGTACTGTAATTGCTGACCTAAGAAAGAGTGGTTATCTGCCAAAAAGATGATAACCATCTGATTTGCTGTCATTTTCAGATTATATTTCTGCAGTGAATTTACACTTCAATGTGATTATTCTCAACCTGTAACATTAGCAATAAAATCTTAAGTAGACTTTTCATCACAATGATCACAATCGAACAGGCTGTAAACACTAGTCTTGTTAAAGGACAGCTCTTTCTTTTGTGGTTAATTGATCAACGTACACATACAAAACCATATTCAACAAAAAGTAATCATTCTTTAGCATTGTACTTTGTTTTTCTATGACAATTGTCCACTCAAAAACATCCTGCGTTGCCTAGATTTATATCACTGAAGGGCCACAATGAGGTCTCCACAGAGGCTTCACTTCTCCAGGCTGAACAAGCCCAGCTCCTTCAGCATTATGTAGATATCTGCAGGTGAAAGTAATATATTGATAGCAGAATACTGAACCAAGCACTTTGCCATTTCCATCAACTTATAAAATGTTACTCCTCCATACTTTGCAGAGGTGCTTCTCTGTGCTTGTTACTCAGGTCAGCACTCTTTCACGATCAAGGCCTGGATTGATTACAGTGAATATAACAGTTTGCTTGTTCTTCTTGAGCAAACTACTGTTTTCTGTCTCTGAGTGATGTTGTTTAAGATTAAAATGAATAATTTGATTTAAAATGAGGATTCTGATAAGAACAGAAAGAGAGGAGAGTCTGAAAAACGGTGGAAAACACAACATGTTGTTTCAGAGTATGACAGGCAAATCGTGGTATGCAGTTATATTTTCTAAATCTTTCTAACAAATTGTTTTACTGACTATATTGATTTCAAGTCATGTTTGCTTTTTCTTATATGCACAGGCTTTTCCAGAATGCTTAGTAAGTGTGTAGATGGACACTGTATTGTAATGCACACCCAAGAACTTTACTGGTTTTCTGTTTCAAAAATCAATTGTAACCAGGTTCTCACTTGGAAGGAATGTCATTGCAGAGAGACTGAAGGATAGTGATTTATCCAACCGAGCTACGTAAAATGAAGAACTACTCAGTGATTCTGTTAGTCATGACCATAAGGGAGCTGAACTTTTCAGATGATGTTTCACATCCCTAGAGAAGTACATGTAGGAATGTTGCACTATTATCACCCTGAAAAATTATTTTAGTTTCTTAGTCCTAGAAGTGCACAGAAATAAAGAATAGAATTCTATGTTATAAAGCTGCTTTTGAAATTTTCTTATAAACAGTAGAAAAAGAAATCTAGGTAATTCTATGGCAAGGATAGTGGCCTCTGCCATCCTGGTGTCCTGTAAATGAGAGTCAGGCTGCAGTTTGCTACTCTCTGCATAATGGTCTCACCATTTATTAACCTGTTTTTATTAAATATGTCCAGGCAGGTGTAGATGGAATAGGGGAGACTGTACCAGGAGCATGAAATAAGGCGAAGGAGACACCAGCAACTAAAGCCTCAGCACCAGCCTCTAATCCAGTTTACCTTCCCAGATCTACCAGGCCTGAACCCTGTGTATGGAGGTGTCAGGCACTTCCCGGGCTGAGAAAAATGTCAGCTCTACATCAGGCATCACTATAGTTCTTGCCACAACTGTTTGCCGAACCAAAGATAGTATGCATATAGCACGTATACTACATGTTGGATAATGGGTTAAAAGTGATATTATTCAAGAATAGCTTTTTTTGAAACATTCTTCTTGACAGGTTCCAGGGACTTGTTTCTGTTTATACTCTTACTGAAGTATTCATGATGAAGATATTCAAGGACAGATAGTAAATTTCAGTTTCATTTTGGTCTTAATTCAAATTTAGTTTCTCGTGGTGGCAAACCCTAGGTCAAGCTCACATGTGTAAGAATGGTCATGTTACATTTCATCCTACTTAAGGAATACAAGGAAACTTCATCGGCTTGATTCTTTTCTCTTTTAAACATTTATACAATTCTCAAGTGCGTTTAAGCTTTTCTTGTGTTCTACTTCTCATTACTAAGATCTACTTTCAAGTACTTTGATTTGGCAGTTCTTCAGCAGAACATTTATTTTTAACAATTTGAAATACTAGAAGTTAGTTTCACACATTACATAGACTGCTGGATTCTAGCATCTCCTACTTTTTTCCTTTTCTTCATTTTGATTGCAGTATTACAATTTTAAATAAAACCCTTGTTCATATTTTTACATTGTTATATACATTACATGTTCTCTATCCTTTCTTCAGAACCACTGAGATGGCAATGATTTTACAGCAAAATTGTACTGTAATTGCTACAGTTGTGCTAAAGCATTTATGTCTTGTTTTGTCTTTGGAATGAAAAAATCTTTTATTGAAAATAGATGTGTTGAAGCTGTTAATTATTCAGTAAAAAAAAATCTGAATTACGATGCTGCTTTTTTTTTTTTTCCTACAACATTTTAGGCAGATTAGAGTGGCTCTTACATGATTTTAGATTTTATTCAATCATCCGTGATAGTTCAAAATGAAAATATTTGTATTTTTTACACTTCATATTTATTTCCCAATAAACAGAGATCTATGCTTAGTTCCTTATTGCATCCTTTAAAAAGAGAATTCAAAAGAAATTGACTCTGTTGTCCCATCTGGAAGGCATAATTAGCTTATATATTGAGAGAATAACCTTTATATTCTGGTACTTCAAGTTCCTAAGTTTCATTGTAAGTAGGAATATAAGACTTCTTGTAAACCAAGTGACAAGTTGAAGCTTGAATGAAGGCAGGTTTACGTTTGTGATGTAGGCATGGTCACGCGCAGTGCTCCCGTTAGGCCAGCTGAACCAACTACCCTGACAGCAGAACTGCATGTACGAACAAGTTTATATGTTGCCAGAAGTTTTGGCTGTAAAGATTTGGCCCCACATTTCAATATGTTGTCCTGTGGTATTCAGCAGGGAAATTCTGCCCTAGTTCTAACTGTTTTCTTAGAGAAATCAAAACGTTAACTCTACACAGAATATGTTGTATTTAATACAGTTTGATTCAATAGAGAAGTTGCAGAAAAAGAGTGTTTCAATGTTAATGAAGGATGTTCCCCGGGCTGTTTGCTCATACTTGACTTTATCAGGGAGAGAAAAGGATACTTATGATAAGTGTCATAGATGAAGATTCTTCAATCACTGGCAATTATGTTATTTTTAGTGCCTAGCCCTTACCCATCTTGTGCCCTTAACAATCACAGAAATTGCTCAAAAATGCTTTCAAAAGCCATTACAATGACAGCAACATATCTTCTTACTAGTAGTCTAGAAAATATTTTCATTACAAGGCTACCAATTCTGATTAATGCAGTCTTAAATGAAGGAATATCAGTTGGCTTTTTACATGATAGCTTGTTCATAATGTTTCTAAAAGGACTTTCTGCCTCTTTGCATGCTGTTTTCAAGGGTGAGTATCAACATTCTTCAACTCAGATGTGCTGATCCTGAGGAATGAAAGAGACTTTTGGTATGTTGGTTCAACATGAGTGTACTGTTGTATGGAGAAACGCTTTCTAGCAGGAATTCTTTTAAAACAGCAGACACCTTCCATCCTATGACTCTGAGCATCCATGGGTCAGAAATAGGCCGTGGTCTTTCTTACAAGTTCGTGAGATGCAGTGGCCTTGAAGGGCTGCTGTGAGGCAGGGATAACTGTGTTCCCTTGGTGGACAGACAGCGAGCTCTGCCAGGTCTGCATTCCCCTGATAATTTCCAGTGGTCCAGAGGTTTGGAAATAAATTTTGTGCTGGAATGTAGAGCCGACACACAAATGTCATGGGAGGGACAACTCTGTGAGGTAATCTATTTGGAAATATCCTTCTCCTGCCATGAAATCGTTATTAACAAGAGTGCAGGGGACTGCTTAGGAAGATTTAGAGGCTTAACTTATGCCTCTGAGCAGCTTCTTCAGTCCCTGTGCTCAAAGCTGCTGTCTGCAGCAAAAATAAAGCTTTTAAAACATCTACAGGGAATAAGGGATTTGTGCCTTTTCTATGAGTTTATCACATTAACTTCAGCAAGTAAGACTTGCTGAAAGTCTTCCATCATAATCAAGCATGATTTTTTGGCAGGTGATGAATTTACATTTGATTTCCCAGCTTGTTCTTGATAATGAATTTAGCTAGATTATGATGAAGACTTTGAGACATACAGACTGTTCAAGGGTTTGGCACTTTCAACATTAAATAGCTTTAGCTAGCAGTCTATGTAATGTATATGCAATTCAGGGGAACATTATAGATCAAATGTCAGTCTTCAGGTAAAGATTTATCAAAAGCCATTCAAAGGATAATTTAATAATCCTATAGAATACGTATTATTTGTCTTGAATTCATGAATTGATTGTGAAATAGGAATATGAAATAATGGAAGTGGAAATTGAAACCATAAAGATACAGAGTTTTGAGTACGGATACACTTATTATTACTTGTTGCATCTAACAGAAGACAGAGAACACTTGAATGTGTGTACGTTATTTGAAGATATTTTCATTACATTTAGATTAGGAAAGCAATTGAACAGAGAAACCAAATAAACATTAATGATGATTCATTGATGGAGGTGAGAGAAGTGTTTGAAAGGTGCTTAAAGCTTCTCTGAAATAGGTTTCATTCTGTATCTTTGAGAGAGAGACAGGGAGGGAGAGAGGGAGAGAGCAGGGAAGAGTAGCACAACAGGATCCCAGATGAGTCTCCTCCAGGGCAGCTGGTGGTGATGATGAAGATGATGGTGAAAGTTTACAGAGCTGCAAACAGCAGATATTTAGCATTACTGAGTCGTCGTGGGCATTTGCAGCAGGTTTGTTGAGAGTTATGCAAAAATTCAGAAATGCTTTACAGAGCTTAGATCAATTTATGATTTTAGGTGGAAATCATGTAAGACTCTTTGGCTTTGTGTGATTTCAGCTAGATGATAGAAAAAACTTGTGAATTTTGGCTAAATTTTTATTAAGCCTTTAAACACACTTGACCTTGATACTAAATGGGACCCAAATGGCAATATTTACACAGTACTACAGTGTTAATTCTATGAAAGTGTATAGAGTGAGTAAGGTAAAACGGATTGAATTCTGATAGAGAATGCCTGCCTGAAGGAAACCACTTCATCTTGCATACACATTATCAATGTTTAAACAATTCTATCACCATGAAAATGCAGGGTTTTTTTCACTAAGAAAGTGTAGCGTTCAGTGTCTGTTATGTAGCTGCAGAATTTCTATTTTAATTCTTCAATCTGGGATTGAAGTTTTGCTATATCAAAATGCTGGCTGAATTACCAGCATATTCAATATTTATGTTTTCCAGTGACTGAATCATAATTGCAGATCAGCGTGTACCACTCATAGTGCTTAAAATAATCATGAAATGAATTGTAATTTGTGAAACCCTTAGCAACCGCAAGGCTTCCTGTGCATATGCTCAGACGCAGGAGTGACTGAGAAGTGGTTTCATAAAGCATGTTTGCAGCACCAAAAGCATGATATATCCTTCTTGAGTTTGTCAGGATCAGAATTTATTGAGACACAGCACCTCTAATTCAATGAAATTTTAGGTAACTGCTTTTAGAACTGCATTATTTTGGTTTCAGAGAAGTGAAATGCACATCAAGGTCTGGATAAGAAGCCATCCATTCTAATCCTTACTTTCCACTGACGTGTTGGGCTCTGCCTTGACTGGCAAAGCATCTCCGTGTCAGCACATTTTCCTTAGTGTAAATGACCTTGAAGTAAAGGTTGGCCATCTTGAAGCCAACTTAGGTGGCCATGTTGTAACTGCAGGTGGGAGTGGGGGAAGAGGAGTGGCCAACCAAAGTGATCATTCCTGAATCTACTGGCATATATAGGATATTTTCCTAGCGCCTCTCATCCACTTATGTGACCTAGTCTTTCATAGCCATGTATTAAAAATATTAAAACTATATCTGTGATTTTCCTGCTTCATAGATGATATTTATCTTCCATCCTGCAGAAAATATGCAGAAAGGGAATTATAGCCTTTGCCATCATAATAAAAGATTTCTAGTAACCCTTCAGTTATTTTGATTTTTGATCTGAAGAAGTGAGAGTGTGGACTTTTATACACGGCTGAATGTTATTATTACAGGGGTTTTTTTTGTTTGTTTGTTTTTCATTTCTGATCTATGTAATTTTAAAGGATTTGTCCTTTACATTGACTGGATTATTTAGAAACAGATTTATTTTTTACGTGCATGTTCTTCATAGGAAAATATAAAATTCAAATGATACTGAGTCACATAAATAATTGGAATTTCGTGAATTTATGTAAAGAATTTTGGAATTCAAATGGTATAGTGATATATTTTTATTGTGACTTTGTCAAGATGCAATTTTGCCATTTCTATTTTGTATTTTTCCTAATCAAACTATTTTCTTGAATCTTAGATGTGCAGGCATGTAAGATTGGATTCTGGGACTGATTTGTTTTAAATAAACGAGCTTAACTTTCCATTGCTGGTGCTGTGGAGCTGTGGGATCTTGGTCCATTTTCAGAGTGTTTGTGTTTGAATAAGGATGTCACTTCTGCCTTTGAGGATGGATGAGCAATGGTTTGCATGTGTTGTAAAAATTATTCAACTGATCATCATGAGAATTGCTGCAGGTAGCCAAATTGGTTTCTGGTTTTGATTTGAGATAGATTCAGAGATAAATTTCCCACTTCTCCAAAGTTTTTGAAAAACTTCTGGTGTTTAAACTGTATCTAACCAGATTGCCAGAATGTGGTTACTCTCCTCCCCCTTACTTTTAATTTCACGTTACATACCAGCCCATTTTTAGTTTGTAATGTTCATTTAAAGGGTCAAATCAATTGTGTAATAGCAATCAAAACTACCAATTTAATTTTCATAGTCAGTATTAAATTGTCCAAACAAAATATAAAATTACCATTTACGGGAAAGTAATTGTTCTGTCCTTATTGATTTTAATATGTCAGTACTTGCTCATAATCTTTTCAAGGATGAAAGGATTATGCATTTGGCATACAGTGAGGATTTTCTCAACCCGTCCATGGGAACATAATGATTTACAACTTGTAATTGTACTTGACTTGAACAACGTGTGTCATTTTTTAAATGACATTGTCATTATTGAATATTAATGCAAATAACTTTTTTCCCCCTGAAATTAGCATAAGTGTATTTAGCATAGAGTTATTAATTATCATATTTTATTTTTGAATAGTTATCAATGTATTCATTGTCCATCCCTTAACAGTGGCTTCCATCAGCTTCAAAAGAAAATAGGAAGCCAGGTTTGTTTATGGTTTACTTTTACAGTTTAATTCACTTCCCATTTAATAGGATCTGTTGCAAAAGCCAAGTATTATGTACAAAGTTTCCAAAACAGTTTTAAGTTAAGTCCAGATGTGTATGTTAGAAAGCTGGTTCTTTTGTGGTTCTTGCCAGTGGGGAAGATCAACTGACAGATCAGGGCAGTTGTTGGGAAAGCAGACGAGGGGGATTCTGTCAGGTTAGGAAGTTAACTTCAGATTCAATTTTCCTCTTCTGGTTTCTGAAGACTGTTAAGCTGAGTCTTTGACTCTCATTTATTCTCAGTGATCGTTGGTAATTTTCCCTTGAAAAAGGAAGAGGCAGTCTTCAAAATCTGAAATTGAACTTGTCATTTGCCTATCTACCTAACAATTTCCCTTTTTAATAAACCTGTCCCTGGCACCTTTCTTTTGTAATATTTTCAAACTTTGTTTAGGATAGTTTTTCAGTATCTCCATCCATGTTTTTTTGTACTTGTTGAATTTTCCTTAATTTCGTATAAGAAAACATTTTCTCATGAAGATATTGCAAAAAGCCTTTTTTAATCACTGTTTCCTTATCTTCCTTTTTTCCTCTTAGTTACTGAAACTATTGTAGGAAACCTTCTCAGGTGACCTAAAATCTGTCCTCACCTAATCCGGTACAACCCCTGCAAGTTACAGTACATTTCTCAAAGCTTCAATTCAAAGATGGGTTAAGGAGAAAATTTTGATGGGAACAACAGAATCATGTTTTTTATACGTTTAATCAAGAGTATACAACTTCTTCTCCCAGCTGAACCCTCATTTTCTCCTGGTTTACACATGGAGCTGGCTGGGCCTCAGAGCTTGTTGCCCACAGCTGGACAGAGGTGCCAGAGGCACAGGGGTGAGGGCTGGGCAAGCACTGCCCCTACCCACTGTCAAAAGGAAGGTGGGAGCAGAGTGTGCTTGCGTTGTCCGGTAACATTTTTTACTATGGCAGGGCTGTTACTGGTGTTTACCCAACGAGACAGAAGATGGTTCTCCACCCACTCCCTTTATTACTTGCAGATGTCTCTTTCACCCTTACAAACTGGGACTGCTAGTTTTAAACTGCGATTGTTAGTTGTCCTGAGAGAAATATGCAGTTTCTTTTCCTCCACAAATCTATTTATTTCAAGTTGTGTTGTATTACCTCTGCATACAGCTTTCTTTGTACCTCAGAAGAGGTCATTTTTCCTCTTTCAGTTATTTGCTCCGCTAGTTTTTCCTAGTTGCTCTTTATTACTTGTGCTCTTAGTAGCACGTTTCACAGGCAGGATCATACAAATAGCTCCAATTTTAAGTAGCATGTCAGGCTTTCTAATGATATTTCTCATGTTTCTTTTCAATTTATTACACTTAATTCAAAAAAAAAAAAAAAAAAAAGAAAGAAAAAATACAATCCTGTCCCATGTAGCTACAGTAATCATTAGTTTTTAGTGCATTTTCTTCTCCTTTTTATGAAACTTTTATTGTCTTGCAGAATGCTGGGCTATAAGGATTTTAACACTTGCTGTTTTGTCTTGTAAATTGAAATACTTTTTATCAAAATAACGTTTTTGGTAATGAATATTCAGTCTCATTACTGAAATGTCCTCTCTGGATCTTTGGCTGTTTTCCTTTAATGCATAGCATTTTGAATGTATATAGACCATTCACATATTGCTATAACGCAGTTAATTACTGTGACTGCTTAGGAAGTCCCTTATTCTAGCTTTGGGGTAGACCTCATGACTATCGCCAGACAGAGTTCCCAAGCGTCTGATCAGAAACACTATGGAGGGATTTCACTGTTGTCTCCAGCTTGCTGGTGGTAAGTTGCACCACAGACGGAGCCAGGCTTTACTTGGCAGTGCACAGCAAATGATGAGAGCTACTGGGTACAAGTTGCCACGAAGTATATTCCAGTTAGATGTTGAGGATAAAATAATCCACAGTGAGGCGGATTAAATACTGAAACAGAGTTAGTAGAATCCCCATGCTTGAGGGTACTCCAAGCTCAAGTAGAAAAGCACGGTTGCAATTAAATCCAACTCTGAAGTTACATCTAACTTTGAGGTTGGCCCTGCTTTGAGCAAGGGCTTGGACCACTTCCCCTCCAACCAAAATTATCCTGTGCTCGTATGGCAGAGCTGCATTGTGTCAGCTGCAGACACTCTCAAGGACGTGCCTGCCCAGTGTGGTTGTGTGAGGTGACCAGGTCAGCACTAAATTGTGTGGGCTTTGAATTTTCATGGCTCTATAACCTCTTCAGAATTACTTTAGCTTTGCCTGAGCAGCTTTACCTTTACCATGTTGTTTGGTCTGTTGTTCTGTTCTGCATTCTTCCTAGAGTAAGAATGATAGCCACAGGGCAAGTGGCATCAGCTGATTACCACATTGTAAGGTCATCATGGCTTATGGTTCCCTCCTTTCCTCCTGCAGGTGTAAAAACATTCTGTGTACTTGTCATTTGATCTATGCACCAAGGAAACTCAGAGCCACGTAGTTAAGAGCAAAATACACCACTGGAAATCATAGGGTTTGAAGCCATTTGGAACCATGATTGTTTTACTCTAGCCTGGTTCCCCTCCGCAAAGTGTTGCATTTTTAACTCAGTTTACCCTTCCACCTTAGAAAGTGCAGTTCAAAGACATGTTCAATCAGACATCAAGGCAACAGTGCAAACAGTAAAATGATTGGCAAGTTGTGGCACTGGTGCTGGCAGCCTCACCTGGGCGTTTTGTTGTTGGTGCCCAGGAGAGGGGACGTACACGTGTACGCACATCACTGAGGAGCAGATCTCTCAGGAGAGTTGCTGTGCATGTGCTGAGGACTACCAGCTTCCTAACTCAATGAATTGGCTTCTTCAGTGTATTCTGCTTCATTTTTTAAAAATTCATACATTTTAATTAGGTCAAATTGAATATGCTAATAAAAATAAATGGACATTAGGCTGACATAATTTCATTTATCTATTGCTTCTATTCATTTACTCATTATTTCTGATAATTTCTGTATTGTTTGTATTAATTTTATATAATACTTCTTTTCCTTGTCAAAGACTTTTTGTTGAAGATAGTCATTTAGTGCCCACTTAATTTCAACCAACTTTTAAACTAAATGTTTATTTCATGTTTTTCACATTCATACACATAAAACAAAGATCATACCAAGAAAATTGAAAAAATAATAATGTATCTTTAATTACAAAATTCTGCCTTGCATTATACAAAACTGTAGATCATTTCAGCTCAGAGATGTAGCACAGAAAGAAAAAAATACCCCTGCTTCTCTACATCCTTTTAGTCACAGCTCTACAGAGTAACTGATCAATTTTTATTTCACTACAGTGCTGTGACTTCTCCATATGGTTAAGCTGAGCAGTGTCAGAAGTGTTCTCATCAAAAAGTTTAGCAGCAATCTGGTATTCAAGTAGTTTATCTATGTAAGTGTATTGCCACAGAGACATGAGTCGGTGCATTACAAAACCTCTTTTGGGCGTTTCCATGTTTGTAATGTAAAAGAATGTTCTCAAAACTAAAAGCTAAAGCACACTTGGGAAAATATTTGGATTTTTTAAATGCCATAGTCACCACCTTTCTTCTGGTATAACGATGAATTTTCTGTAAACACAGAGAAATGGAGCTCCGCATTAGCTCATGCTAATTCATATTCTGCAGCAAAAACATACTGGAGGCCCAAATAAAAATGAAGACATTAAAATGAAGCAAAGTCTGCATGTGCTAAGTATTAAAAATATGATCAACCTTTTAAGCAAAGAAAAATCATAGTATGACAACTTGCAAACGTTGTTTAGTATTTAAACAAAATAGGAGACTCAGGCATCATAGTGGTGTCACAAAATAATATAAAATAGATCTGATCATAGTTACTGAGTCCTCTCTGACTTACTGTCTTTTCTTAATGGACCTTTCATATTTGGCAATCTGTAAGAATGGACAGTTGATCGTTGTTATGTGTGTTCTAAAATGAGACTATTTAAAAAAAAAAAAAAACAAAAGATTTCTTTCACCTACAGTGGCTATTGCATTGCTTCCAATATTCCAAATAGAAAAAGTTCTTACTAGAATTTGATGTAAGCAATACACTGACATATTTATTTTCTTTTCCACAGATTACGATGCTTGGTGAAGCAGCTGGAGAAAGGTGACATTAATGTGGTGGATTTAAAAAAGAACATTGAATATGCAGCATCTGTGCTGGAGGCAGTTTATATTGATGAAACCAGGTAAGTCTGAGAGAAGCATAGAATCACAGAAGGGCTTGGGTTGGTTACAAGGCACCTTAAAGCCCACCTGGCTCCAATGCCTGCTGTGGACAGAGTTGTCACCCACTGGATCAGGCTGCCCAGGGCCCATCCAGGGCCCTGGATGGGGCCATCCAGGTTAAAGCAGGTAAGATTCCAAAGGTCAGATGTAACCATCATCTGGAGGGTTTGCTAAGTTCTTTTCTTCTTCACTTGTCAAATGCCCACAATATGAAATCATAAGAAATTTCTGGAGGATGGATGATGGATTTTCTTTCTCTCAAAAGCCCCATACTGATGATCTTGCAGAGGACTGTGTTATTGAAAAAATGAGCTTTTTGGGAATGAAATGCTCACAGAGATGAGTCAGGATATTATAATCTGGCCCCTAATTACATCTTTTCATGAATTTATGTGACTTATTTTATAATATTTGATGCCTTGTTTACGATCATTAATACTGGCAGTATAACTGACAATCATCTTTAATGTAGGTTGACTTCAATGAAATTAGAAGTTCTAAGTATTTAGCTCTCTGAAATAATTTTAATTTTTTAGTTGATGTTAACCAGCTAACTTACAGTTTTATTTCAATGAGCTGACCTCTTAAAGTTTTTTTTCTAAGCAGAATGTTCTTGTAAAATAGTCTGCCAAATCTTGTTCAGTACTGCTGGAGCATGCACGCCATGTCTAGTCACAGTTCCATATGACATTTAGGAAGTCTGCCATCATACTAATTATTCCTCGGACCTAACTGTCTCATTCGCTCTTTCTTCTTGCAAGTCTGCAAATGTGATACAGTACCTAAACTGCAGGTTTAAATTTTTCCTGTTTCCTTCCCTCTGATGTGTATGATTTACATACCAAACCTTGCCAGTCTGTAATTTGGAGTGTCAACTATTGGGCAATAAAAGCCTAACTATTTAGAAACAGAAGGATGAAAACAATAGCAAATGAAGCTGGTACCAATGCCCTGCTTTTCCCAGATTATACTAAAGACTGGGCTGGCAAAATCACTTATACTGGTCTCCTGCTCTTTGAGTTAATGCCTGTTAAGTTCTGTAAAAGATGATAAAACTGTGGTAAATGAGGAGACTTCCTGAGCAGGCTGTCAGCCACAATATTGTTTTTAGGAACACTGTCAGACATGTTGCTAGTGATCCCGAGTTACATACACAATCTGATAAGCAGAAATCTCAGAGGCTTTGAAAAAGGCTCACACGTTAACAACCTCTGTTAAATTAAGCTGAACTGAACAGATTTGGGCAAACCAACTTGTGTGAGTTCCAAGGCACCTGGGCCTTGTGAAAACTGCATGAAATTAAATACTGGTAGTTAATTCAGATTATATACCATTGTGGATGTAATTATTTCAGTTTTGTTGACTGATTTAAGTTAATCAGACTTCTTTTGTATTGAATCAAGTGTTGCTTTGTGGATTTACATTAGCTTGTGTTTGCATTTGTAGTTAAATTTATAAAGTTCCTTAGGGAGATGTATAAATAAATGATCAGCAAACTTCTCTGTGGGCTTGGATTACCACAATAGCACCACAGAATTTGATTTTCCAGTAGTAGTTCTAAACGTAAATTCTGTTGACACAGCTCAAGTTCTCAGGAAGCTTTGGAAGGTCTTGGTCCTCACCTCTGCCCCATTCAATACCTTAACACCACCAGGGAACAGATCTTCTCCGTGTATTTTGCATTAACAGCCACAGGAGCTGTGTCATAGCTGCACAGTCAGCTGGGGCAAGGATGTAAACCATATATGAGAACTCCTTCCACACACCTCCCAAGCACTGTGATTAAATGGGTTGCAGTACTCGTAGCTCTTTTTGAGTAGTAGCACCAGGACTGTGAAAAATTTTAGTTTCTAAAATGAGGCCTTTATTGAAACAGATAGTATCATTATAATGAGGAATCCAGTCTTTCTGGCTCGATGTGGGAGTATCAAGAAAAGTAACAGAAATTTCATACACAGGGAAAGCTAGTACACCTGAAAATACATAGTATTCAGCAGCAGCAGGTGCATTATTTTTACTGTAAGAAAATCTTTAAATAAGCTAATTGCCCTCATGGGACTTAATGGCAGGATTATTAAACTGCCCAAATNATACACCTGAGACAGGTGTATGGTTTTGTTGTAACTTACTCAATACTTCTCCAGTGCAACTGCAAACTGAGCTCATAAACCTACCAAGTCTGGGTATCATACTCTTAGGTAAATACGCATTAAACACATGGTTTATGTATCTCCTTTCATACCTATATTTCCAAAGTATATGTAGATATATAAAGCAGTTTTCCTTCCCCATGTTACTTATGCTATGAGTTATAAATGAAATAACTTTAATGAAATCTATTTTTCGCCTTTCTTCTCATATTTCTAGTGTTTTGTGCTTTATACTCCACATTCTTCATTTTGGTTTATAATGTTTGAACTTGTTTTCAGCCTTTGGACTAACGCAGTCTTTGGACTAGCTTCAGATTTGGAGTGATGCACAGTTTAGACCTGGTGGTCTTTGTTTTAAATTTATGGTAAGAATACAGAATGAGCCTCCCCTTTTTTTTTTTTTTT
>VXAV01005668.1:137799-178957 GCA_013399715.1 Alectura lathami | reverse complement strand
GCCAGCAGCCAGTACTTGATGTTCCTTGGCTGTCTTGTTGGGTCTCTGCATGACCTATTTCATTGTCTTCACACAACTTACGAATTTTCTTTCTTATTGAAAAACTGATTGCTCTTCTGGCATCTTATAAATTGCGTATGCATTCATATACATCTATATGCATATACAGGTGCATGAGGATGAAGAGCGTTCTTACATATTTAGCACAGAATCTAACTTGTACACTGAAAATGGAAATACCTGACTGTCATCTGAATTAATCAGTCCTATGACTGTGGGCTTAATTTATCATATGATGTTTCTGCGCCCATTATTAGATGGAGTAAATTTTCTCCTGGAGCTTGACTTACCATTAAAGAAAATATAACTTGAATGATAAAATAACAAAGATGGCTTTACAAACATAAAAGGTGTAAAAGTGCATGAAACTCTAGGGTCTGTATTACTTTGTACAGAAGATGATCTGCCTTGCCTTTTACTGTGTGTAATTGTATACTAACTTTATGCACCATGTTTCTACCTTTCTGGTTAGCTGGGTGCCATATGATAGCACATAGTATAACATAAGTTAGAAAAGAAAAATCTCCCGTGGGCCTAATTTCCATACTACAGTTGTACCTAGAAAAGTACAGTGAACTGTGTAATTTTTACACTAAAAACCAAACTACAGCCTTAGCTTTGTGCCAGACTTTTAGATGAACTTACCATAATTTGGCAGGTGTCAAATATTGGCTAATTGTCCAGCAAAGTACACCATGTAATTTTCTTAATCAATTCTTATGTATTTTGGCTGACAATATTTACTTTGCTAGTGACCATGAAGGCTTTAACTTGGTTTTAGAGGCACCTTAATAAGCACAAGGAGTTGTTATATAATACTTAGGTGTTATGGCAATATGGTCACCTGGAATCAGAAAAGGATGAAGTTTACTTTAGTTGAAGGTAGTGCTTCCAGTACTGCAGTTGATCTGAACTAAGTTGCTATAGAAAATAGGACTAAGATTTGTTTTTCGTTTACTAGCACTGGCTCACAGAACTGGAAATTTTAGCAATGATCTTTGCAGCTGCCGTCCATGATTATGAACATACTGGGACCACAAACAATTTTCATATTCAGACAAGGTAAGCAAAGTTGTCCTGAAAGTATTATGTCTGGAGTTTGCTGTTCATTTGTCTGAGCTGTTTTATACCTCTTAGTGATACTGCCAGGAAGTAGCCAGGTCATTCCTGATATGATGAATTGACTATGCAGGGAGAAGCCTTCAAGCACAGTTTTAGAAATCCCTGCCAAGGGATCCCCACCTAGCATATTATGACAACATCTGCAATAGTTACGATAAAGAAATCCAGTTTGAAAGTTAGGCTAACTGCATTCTGATCCGGGCATAGCATGTCATAGCATCTGGTCCAGAACAACAGCATACACCTTAAAATATTTTCAGCTTATCAAAGGAAAATCACTGACTACTCCATTACTGGGTGATAAGTGCTACACCTGATACTTACCCTAGTAAAAGGCATTTTATTGTTCTCTCACTCTGGATTGTCCTTCATTTGCAGTATCGTGGGCTGCAGAGTCAGCTTTACTTGCACATCAAAAAATAGAAGAAGAAAAAATACAGCAAAACACTGACATATTCTTACAAAACATCTCTGTACAAGAAATACTACTACTTTGAACAGAAGTATCCTTGCACTCACCTATACAGATAAAGTGCCCAAGGGTTAAGTTTAGATTAAATCCAAGACATACTTGCACCATGGATTGTGCCCTTCAATACTGAAAAAATCCAGATCTGCAGCTGGAATAAAGGAATAATTCTTTTCTTCTTCAGCGAAGTCCTGCTAAAAATAAACTCCAGTTTGTAGTTCCAAGTTTATATTACTTTTCTATTTTTGTCTTTAATATTTTGCTCTGACGTATTGCAAAAGTGGAAAAATAAATTATTCTGTTTGACTTTTACTTGGGCATACATGCAAGCAGGTATTTGTTTTGTGATGGAGCTCATTCTTACTCCTAGTGGAATTGGCCCTGATGTGACATCCCAGAGTGTTATTCCAGGATTCTTTTGCTTGCAAGATGCTGAGGAAAAGGCTATTATAATCATATAAAATCTGAGTTCTGATTAAAACTAGGCATGATTAACCATGTGGACAAAAGTGTCCTTCATAAATTTATGTGACTGGTAAATCATTATTTTTTTTTCCATGATTTTAGTAAGATTATGAACATAAACATAGAACCATAGAATCATTTGAGTTGGGAGGGACTTTTAAAGGCCATCTAGTCCAACTCCCCTAAACCAAACAGGGACACCTACAGCTGGATCAGGTTGCTCAGAGCCCTGAGGTCCAGCCTGACCTTGAAGGTCTCCAGAGATGGGGCATCCACCACCTCTCTGGGCAACCTGTGCTAATGCTTCACCACCCCTTATTGTAAAGAACTTTTTCCTTATCTCTGGGCGAAATCTCCCCTCTCTCAATTTAAAACCATTTCCCCTAGTCTTATCACAACAGGCCTTGCTAAAGAGTCTGTCCCCTTCTTTCTTGTTGCCCCCCTCCAGATACTGAAAGGCTGCTATCAGGTTTCCACAGAGCCTTCTCTTCTCTAGGCTGAACAGCCCCAGCTCTCTCAGCCTGTCCTCACAGGGGAGGTGTTCCATCCCTCGGACCATTTTTGTGGCCCTCCTCTGGATGCGCTCCAACAGCTCCATGTCCCTCCTGTGCTGAGCACTCCCCATCTGGATGCAGCGCTCCAGGTGGGGTCTCACCAGCGCAGAGCAGAGGGGCAGGATCACCTTTTTTGCCCTGCTGGCCACGCTTCGTTTGATGCAGCCCAGGATATGGTTGGCTTTCTGGGCTGCAAGGGCACACTGCTGGCCCATGCCCAGCTTGCTGCCCACCAGTACCCCCAAGTCCCTTTTGGCAGGGCTGTGCTCAATCCTTTCATCCCCCAGCTTGTACTGATAGAGGAGGTTGCTGTGACCCAGGTGCAAGACCTTGCATTTTGCATCGTTGAAGATCGTGAGGTTCTCCTGGGCCCGCTGCTAGGTCTCTCTGAACGGCATCCCGTTCCTCAGGTGTGTCAGTTGCACCACACAGCTTGGTGTCATCCGCAAACTTGCTGAGGGTGCACTCAATCCCACCATGGATGTCACTGATGAAGATATTAAAGAATAAACATACTCATTGTTTAGGTAGGATAAGGTTTGTTTCCTCTAAGTAAATTTTCCAAATCTATTTTAATTTTTTAGATTCCCCGCTAGCACACCGTATGTGTGAGTGGTTACACTGAGTATATACTGTTGTTCATCAGAACAAGGGATTGGATTTACTTTGTTAACATCAGAGTAAGCTACACTGCTAAGTCATTACACTTTTCTTCTAGTACAGACTGCTCTGTTGGTCAGATACTCAGGAACAACAGAAGTGTAGCAGAGAGGAGAGACACAAGTTTGCCTAGAAAATCATGTCAGGTCTTGGGGAAACAAGTTTCCCAAGAATTAATGAAGTCTGAAGCATGATAAGTCTATATTGCATTAAAATTTCTGAAAAATCGATATGTAATTTTGGTATTTGAAGTTAGTCTCTAATTATGAGGGAAAGGATATTGTTGAGGTTGCTAACTTTATGGTGAAGATGTGGTTTTAGAAAGTATGTGAATGTAACCAAAATTCGACTGCGTTTCTTCAGTTCCCTTGTTACGAGGCTGAAGGTTTAGCTGTTTTTCTGACAAAACACGGAATCCATTTATAATGTATGCAATCAAAGTTTTAAAATCTTTTAACATTTACGGCTCTTTCTGTTTATGACTGACGAGAGCAAAAGCAAAGTTTTAAAATCTTTTAACATTTACGGCTCTTTCTGTTTATGACTGACGAGAGCAAAAGCACATCTTTCTTAGAATAGAGGTGGTAATTTCTTAATACCCATCCTTTTTGTAGAACCCTTCAGCTGTGAATGCATTGCATTTTGAAAGGTTGTGTTGTCGAAGAATGCTTCTAAGTAGCCTAATTAGAACATTTCTGATGCTCTATGATCCTGTCTACCATCAATAAGCTCTAGGATTGACTCACAGACTTTTGTCATAGTTTTCTTATATAGATAAAATGTTATAAATTTAAAAATACGACTTTCACACAGAAAATATATATGATGGTAGTAATGACATTTTTATACATTTAGTTTGGAATGTTTATCTGTATTTGATAGAAAAAATAAACATAATTGGATACATAGATATATATACATATAAAACATATAGTCAATAATTCTCATAGAGAATAACATCCTGCCTTCTCCAGTGCTATCATTGGGATGCTATTAAAAATTGTGCTTTTTCTTTTTTAAAACTAGGTCAGATGTTGCAATATTGTACAATGATCGTTCTGTTCTTGAAAATCATCATGTAAGTGCTGCTTATAGACTAATGCAAGAAGAAGAGATGAACATCCTGGCAAATTTAACCAAAGATGACTGGAGGTAAGTCACCTTTAGACTTTCAAACATAATTCTGGTATTTAAAAATAGAAAAAAACTCTGTACCTTCTCTACGAAGTCTATTTTAAGTGTTCAAATTACAGGAAAAAACTTTTGGCACTGGAAGAAGTAATGGATATTTAGAGCTTTGAGAAAGCTGCTGTGTAGTAAAGAGCTGCTGTTTGGAAGATGCCAAAGGATTTTCCAAGTGGGGTTGTGCTTTTTTGAGGCACGTTTGTGGAGTGTGTGGGCAATGTCTCAGACAAGATAGTTCTTCAGGAAAACCACAGAGCTGCTGCCGTTGAGATAGGGTACCCTTGTCTAGCAGTGGGCTAAAACCACAATGCAGAGTCACACTCTGCTGCCAGCTTGACCACTACTGCCTCTGAGATTTCTGCTGTGGGATGTAGCACTGCATAATCACATCCTGTTACTCATTAAAAAATGAATTATCTGGAGGGTCTCAAAATGATAAGGTAAAGGTTCAAGAGCTACAGAAATCCCATGGTTTCTTCTTCTTTTTATTATTTTTAATGTAATTCCTGAAGAAAATTTGACCAGCTGAGAGAATTAGGATCATAACTGACATATTACAAATATCAATAACAAAATCAGTTTTTCTCAGTTATTAAAAAAGGCACGTTATCTTTGAATAGCATAGATCACCACATATAGCCCTTAAATACAAGTCTTCTGAGTGTTCCTGTAGCTATAGCTGTTATCATTCAGAGATCCTAAAAATAACTTTTAAATAGGTGGACTATGAATCCAGACAGAGATGTTTTCTTCCAGGAAGGTCTGCCACTGTAAACGATGCCACAATAAATAACAGAGCTATGTTTTGCTTTATTTATATTTTCACAAAACTATACAATTATAAATAAATAAGTGAATATTAGAGCAAATTTTGACATGGTGTATGTTTACAGATGAAGGACTGATTTGCATGGTAGATTTAAATGATTTTACTTATCTACATGATCAGAACATTCCTGACTGCAGATTTTATTGAATGTCTCCTGATCCTTCTGGCTTTCACTTCATTGTTTCTGTATAGATGCACCACTATGCTTAATATTAAAGCACTTCTAATTTTTTATTCAGTAAATATTAAGAGAATAAGCATACTCTTTTTCGTTCTTATAAAGGATTTCTTTTCAGTGGATACTCGTTTGGATTTAGTTGTCATACAATTTGTACTGTAAATTTAGTTCTGGAGAAATATACCTGTAAATTGTTAACTTTGGCAATAATTCCTGTATAAACCCAGATCTTCACTGCCAACATGAGCAAGAATCTTGTTCTGTGGAAATTGGTTTAGGCCTGATGGGTCACAGGGACCTATCAGCCCTAAGACTTTTTGAAAAGCTTGTGTGTATTCCTAGCTATTCTGTATGGAGAAAGTGATTGTGCCATAGGCAGCGATCAGGGGCTGGCATTTTTTGTCTTTTAAAATCATTGTTGTAGGAGAGAGAAATAATTTCAGTTCTTTAGACTAGTTGCTTTGAACGTGTGTCCCCAGATGGTGTCATTTCACACATTCTACATATTAATTGGTAGGACAAAGTGGCAGATGTTCTGATGCAGTTGAATTTTAGTTCAGGATTGGACCAAAGATGGCTTGAAGACACTTCAGTGCTTCCCCAGTCACTAGAAACCCCCCCCAATAGGTGTACTATGGGAATCCCTGCAGCAACACGCAGTTGCTCCAGACAATAGAAATCTGGATGCCAGATAGCACCCAACATTCCTGTCATTCTCTTTTGCTATGGCATGAGGATAAGATTGATAGGATGGAAGAAAATATTATGCAATGGAAAGAGAAGCCGATGGTTTCCAGGTGTGTGATGTTTATAGTATATTGCTCTGGTAAACTGCAATAGAGTAAAGGGAGGAATGTGACAGACTTTCTTCACATTTTTGAAGTATTCTTTTCCCTGAGAACACTCTTCATTCTAGTCTCGTCACAGTTCTTTTATTTTATATTCTGGACCCTTTACTCTTCTGTTGCATTTCTTTTCTCCATGTTTTTTGAACACATGGCATACTACTATGTTCCTTTAGACGTTGCTGAATTACACGTTAGGTGTGAAATTTATTGGTTTACAGTGGCTGCACAGGACCAGTCCACTATTATATGCAGCCAATTTGATGTTGGTGGGATTTGGTAACAAAAGAGCAGAATTTTCAGTCCTCTTTTTGAAGCTATTCAGTACAATTTAGAAGAGATATATGAAGCCTGATTAATAAGCTCAAGCAGCTACAGTAGGACAGGCAGATTCATGGTTTGTCACTTAGATGGACACTTTCAAAGAAAAGTGCCTGACTGTAGAAGTCTGATACTTAATTTAGGTAGTCAGTCATGGAAATCATGATTCTTTGGTATTTGTTTCTAATATTCAAAAACTTTCCTATTACTCTGTCATCAGATACAGTTGTTCATTGGTGCAATGACAACTCTGTTAGCTGCTTAAGAGAAGCTCGTCAATTTTCTAATTATTTCGAGTGAACTTGGATCTACATAGAAAATCACGCTATTAGGCTAACAGTTTTGAAGTTTGCACTGAATGAAATTGGCAGTAAATTGAAATTATAATTTGTTCAACTTCTTAATGTACTTTCTTGCACAGATTAATTTCTTGACTTCTGTCAGATCTGTTTTTTATTTAATTTTATTTTTTTAAATGAATACCCCTGCCTACTTAAACTGTAGTTCTGCTAATTATTTCAGCAAGATGAAGTAAAATGAATATGAATGACTTTATAGTATTACACTGTATTTTCGACATGTTAATGTTAAGAAGATAAATGAGCTAATAAACTGTCACCTTCAATTAAGCTTAAAACACAGGATTTGGGTCTGAGCAGTGAAACACTGCCAGCATCCTAACGAAGATGTCCTCTGTGGATAATGCATGTGACATTTGCAGTCATTTCTCACTCTTTTCTCAATTCTGAAAATATGTTCCTGTTTTCCATATTCACCTTTTTCTCACTCAGCCCACACAGGCACTAGAGGGATCCCTTTTTCTCCCCCTTTGTCCTTTGATTTACTAGGTGCCTGGTGTTTTACCACTCCATTTATTATGTCAACAATTACAAGTGGACAGGCAGTATTAAGGTCTCAGACCATTCCAGTCATAAATCATATATTGATATATTTCCCAATTTCATAGAAAGACTGACAAAATACAAGCACCATGTGCAATGCATAATGAACAGCTTCTCAGTCACAACTTCCCTTGGGAGTCTTCTGTCCAAGGAAAGCAGGGTTCCTATAATTTGCAAGATGAACACCAGGACTTCAGTTCCCAACTTGCTTATGCTCATCCTAGCCTGTTCCTGTGGTTTTAATTCAATTATCCAACTGTATCCAGCTGACTAAATGTCATTGTCACAAATGAATTCAGGTGAAATTGGTTTCTGTTTATAAGTTGACTACTTTCTGGAGAAATTCGTGTACCACTCCTTGTCTCTTGTTTATCACAACATTATTAATGTCATTTTTTCACATCATATTACATCATATTTCATCTGCTACTTGTTTATAAATATCCATAGGATATGTGGTTATGGGAGAGTTTAGAAAGGATGACAACGAAGGACATGGCCAATTGAGAAAAGTGGATGCTGTATACACAAAACAAGTATTCTTCCAGCTGTGGGCTCCAAAAAATTGCTATGTGCTGTAAATGAATACTGTTACACTTCTGGCCACAGAAGGAAATGTGGCAATGCATATGTATTATTTTGCTGTTGTGGTGTGAGCAGCTGTGTTATCATGTGTTAACTGTGTTATCATGATGCATTCCACTGTGAACTGCTTAAGGAAGTAGGCGGTATTTTCTCTCCTTCGATATGGAAGTTGACAATCTCCATGGAGATAGTTTGAGAATGGTCTGAGCGCAAGAGTAATCTTTTGTGCAGCACTAGTAGACTGAGCACTCTTGGCTCTAGTAAAACTTTATTTAATGTTTCCCTGCCAGTTCTGTGTTTTCTGTCTCTGTTGATGACGAGTGGGAGTGCAGGCAGGAAACAATTTCAGGCTGCAGGCGGAGAGCCTGTCCTTTGCTATTAAGCAGTGTTGCAGTGGCCTAAAATCTTCAGAATTGTGTGAGAAGGACAGTGATTAATTATTTTCTCCTTCTTCAGGTGTCATCTACCAGAATCTACCAGGATTTTGCAGCATTTTGCTTGTGTTTGTGTCTCCTGTGGTGGGAGTGGGCTTATTTCTGAGTGCTCCTAGAAGAAAGTTCAGACAGGGAAAGTCCCGAGGAAAATCTTCCGTACAAATTGAAGTGATAATTATTTTAGTTTTACAAAAAAAAACCACAATATTTAACAATGCCAAGCTCTCAGTTTTCATGCAGTTAGGCTTTCATTTCTTTTTTTTTTTTTTATTTTAATACATTTGGCTATGTTTGAAAGGTACAGTTTCAAAGCAATGTGGAGGAGAAACAGTTGGGATGCAAATTAATTAGACTCTTATTATGAGGTCAGATAAGTTAAGGCATTTTCTAAACTCAAGTTGCTATGGCTGCATATTATCATTTGAGTAGAAGTGAGAGGGCTGTGTCATTATCTGGTTAACATCAAAGCAAGTCAGGAACAAATAAACGAAAATCAATGAGGGTTATCAGCTTAAATTTGCAGTTAATTTGTCTCAGAAGCAGTGTTGATAGTTTATTATAAAAACGATTCTAACTATCCTAAAGAAAACTTACCTCTTTAAAATGTGTTCCTTTGAAAAACTGCGTTGTTAAGTCAAGGACTGAATACAATATCAAAGATCAGTGGGAATTGCTTAAGAAGAACTCTACTGTTGTAATTGATACTTGGAGACCCTTAAGATTGGATGTGTACTCATCAAGATGTATGCTACATAAACAAAGATTTAATGTGGTGAATTTGCCCCAATGTATATATAGAGGGTGCTAAAAAAATATACACAAAATTTAAGAAAGGAAAAAACTGTATTAAAATTGTAATAATATATACCAATAACAAAAGATGAATACATCACATATGATTTCTGTAATTACAAGAGGTGCTCAGAGTGGTTACCATCAGCATTTTGATTACTTCAAAATGATCTTGTGCTCCTCGAGTGACAACCATGCTTCTGCCGTTTTCTTTCTGTCCTGCCTGTGGTGGCACCAGCATTAATTTGATTAATGCGATCTTTTGAGTGAACATCATGTTACACGTTGGTATTGTAATTCAATTCAACCTCAAAAAGTAATACATAGATAACATCTCTTAAAATGTGAAAACATTTTTTTTGGCACCCTTGGTATATATGAGCAGTACTCTTCTGCGTAAAACCCCCTAGGCCATTTAAAATCATGTAAGTAAAGAACCAGTAGGCCCCTACAAGGTCTACATGTGATCCTTCTACCTCATGGAAACAGTTCTCCAAATCAGAAATTATAACTGACAAAAATAAATGGATTCCGTATACAATGAGAATTAGTACACTTTCTCATATGATTAGTGTTTTACTATTTTCATATTCATTTAATAGAAAGCTAACGGTCAAGCCCATATGTCCATGCCAAATACCAAGATAGAGACAAACTATAAAACCTCAACAAGTTTTTACTCACGTAATTAGGGCATTAAGGCATTTTTGAAATGAAGGGTAGTTAGACATAACGTTCGTATATTGGCATAACGTTCGTAGTGTTTCAGATGTAATACCTTTTGCTCTTTTGAGTGTTTTCAATATCTTCTTCCTACATTTAGTGTTGTACCTACTCGGCACTAATTTGAGGGCAGTAATAAAAAACACCAATATATTCTTCTGTGTGGTAGTGAGACAAAAGACTGACTCTTTTTTTTGAATACTCCACTGCTGAAGAATAAGGAAAGACTTAAAATGGGTGACGAAATGCCTGTAATTTTAGTTTATACATTAGAAAAGAGAAATTACAAAATAATGTGACTCTGAAATAATAATTACTGAGGGTATTTTCTGAAGCATGTTGCTTCCACAGAATCCCTTTATGATACAATGGTCAAGTTGTTAATTATTTATTTAAAATGTCATTAAAAAATGATGTGAGAAAATTAAAGTTAACAAGTAACGAGTAAAGAAATGTTCAAGTTGTTAATTATTTATTTTAATGATTTTTAAAATGTAATTAAAAAAATGATGTGAGAAATTTAAAGTTAACAAGTAACGAGTAAAGAAATGTTCCCTGCATAGAATAAATGGATTATAATCAGTCATTTTGCTTTTAATTATTCTTAGGGAATTGCGTAGCTTGGTCATTGAGATGGTCTTGTCTACAGATATGTCGGGTCATTTTCAACAAATTAAAACAATGCGACATACTCTACAGCAGGCAGAGGGGTAGGTTATTTTCCATTCTGTTCATTATCTGTAGTTTTTAAATGAACTCATGTACAAGAAAAGACTTCAAATAGTTGTTTTTGTTCTGAGATAATTGGAGCATGTCCTTGAATTGACAGGGTAGACAAAGCCAAAGCCATGTCTTTGATTCTACATGCCGCAGACATAAGCCATCCAGCAAAATCCTGGGAACTGCACTACCGGTGGACCATGGCCCTGATGGAAGAATTTTTTCGACAGGTGCCATTTTAAAAATCTTTTAATAAACTAGTTCAGTAAGAAATTGTTACAAAATTAAGTATTTTTCTAAGTCTACCAGCAAGGATACTGTTGGTTGTGACTGAGGAGCAAGCATGGTCAGTAGAATATAATCCTTACTCTCAGTACATACCACTGACATAAAAGTTGAATTAATGTGAGTGAATAAGATGAAATTGTTATAGCTTTGTACCTATTTCAGCTGATACCAGGATTCTAAGTGTTGTAGAATTTTTTTTCTTTCAATAATAATATAACTTGTCAAGCAGTTTTCCTTCTGTAGACAGAGGTTTATATATGCTTTGAGTTAAAAGGAAGCACTGATAGGGTAGGAAGGAGGGACGTGAAAATAGGAAGGATTTGTGTTCAACGAAGAAAGCAAAATGCTGTCTCCATTTCACATTTCCTAAAATCCTATTATTTCTTTTTCTTGCCAGTGCTTGCCATGCGTATACCACATCATTATGAAAGTTTTGTTTTTGTAACAACCTAATTCAAAGCCAGAGATTAGAGGGAATCATTCTGTTAACCTTGTGGCCGTATATTCTAAACAAAAATGAAGAGGCACTGTTTGTGAAGGTCTTTTCATTTCTTTGAGATACCGAATTCAAAGAGAAAGCCCAATAGGTGTTGGTGTCACCGTTGACATTTCCAGACTCATGTTAGCAGGTGAAAAAAACTTTTATCCAAAGGGGAAATGTTATCCCTGTAATAAGTATCAGTTATCATACACATTTTTAAAGTAACCGTTGCTAAAGCACAACTGATAAGCAAAACACAATTTAGATATCACACAGTTCCTACAGCTATGCACGAAAGAGTGTATGTCTCACTCATCTTGACTGTCATTGTTTTGCTATATATTAACGTTTTCAAATCAGATAGGTCATACTGGAAAAAGGGGCAAGGGAGTAAACAAGTCAGTAAGTTAAACTATGAGGTCATTAGGCTGATCTGCCATAGAAGACTCTTGCTGAGTTCTGAGTTTCTTTATACAAATTCTTAGTTGTGAGCTTCAGGACATCCTTGACTCTGGGGTTTGCACTGGGGAGACAGAGTGGAGAGTTGATGCCTTAATCTACAAAATGAACAGACTACATTTTGTGGAAATACTGAGTAGAGTCATGAGTTTCTAAATGGAAATGATGAGGATTTTGAATTTGTGAGGAAAAAGGAGGAGCAGAATGCCACAGATATATATTACTTGAAAAGGTCAGAAATTACAAACTGAAAAAATAGTTTAGGCACAGAGAGACAGACTAGACAGAGCCCATGGGACAGTGAGGCAATGCATCCAGTCAAGCGAATGTCGCATTAACAGTAAACAGTATTACATTGGTCTTTGCATCGGATCAGCTAATGTTTCAGCTATTCCCTTATCCTTTCACTAGAAGAAGTAACTGGATTGTAAATAAACTGCTCAAAGACATGAGCAGGCATCTAGCAATAGAATCTAGTCACCAAGCATGTATTTCTGCAGCTCAGCTGTATAAAATGTGAAAGTCTCTTAGGCTGTAGAGGAATGTGCAAGGAATTGAATCTTCCTGTATAGGTGTGGCTAAGAACAGCACACATGGAGCAGTTCCAATACATAATAATTGTGATGGAGTAACAGTACATTCAGAAATGCGGTGCAGACACCAGCGTATAGGAGGCCTCCTGTTTCTTAGATACTCTGGCACGGTTGTGCCTCCTCTGGTCCGTTGATCCGACCGTGTGTGGGGGAAATCTCTGGGATTTCCAGATCTATGTCAGCCAAGACGATGTAGTCCAAATGTATACAAAACCCATCAAGTCCTCCTTTTCTTTAAAAATAGTAATTCAAATACTTCTACTGCCTTGCAGGAAAAAGCAGCAGAGCTTGAAACTACAACCGAGAAAACAATGTTTCAACAGGCAGTTTTCAAAGTAGTGAGCACTAGAAAAAAAAATGTTCACCTAGACAAAAAACTTGGTTAACTGCAGCTAATAACTAAAACATGTGCCAGTGTTAACTTCATGGAAAAATACAAGCAACCTTTTAATTTTAAAAACAACAACTACAGAAAGTTTGTTATAATGCCAAGGAAAATCTGAGTTACTTGTTTAAAATAGAAATACATCTACCCATTTCAAAAACTTAAAAATTAAGGAATATGTAGATCAAGTCACTCAAAGAAGCACTACAATTCTGAAAGCATTATGCTTTCATGTTTGTATAGACCCAAAAGTGCCAAAAGAGAATTTGTCCAGTGAGTTCACCTAGGAAAAGATTTTATTTCAGTCTTTATATTGATTTTAGCTCTCATGAGATTCTAGTTATCAAGTTAGATATCAATACTGTGTCCATTATTACAATTTATGATAGATTCAGTATTATATGACATTTAAGTACTAATTATTTATTACTTTAATTGTGACATAATTCATAACTGGTATAAAGAACAATTTGAAAACCTAAAAAAAATCAAATGAATTCCTCACAAATGTGGAATTTTCTCTTTTTTAATAGCTAGTTAAGAGGAGATTGCAATTAATATTGCTTTAGAAATTCTGTGTTCAGCAATGGCCGAAATTGTTGGAACCACCCAATTTTATATTAAAACAATCTGGCTCCAGCATTTACATTGAGATACCACTACCACTGCTCACAGTAGTAAGTTAACCTGTGTTCTTCTATACTCTGAGGTCAAATTATGAAAAAATGGGTGTAAAATTTAAAGGCTATAGGTATAAAAATGTCTGCTTCCACATGAAACACAGTCTGTATATACAGAAGTAGATGTAGGCTACATCTATTATTGTGGTGGAAATGGTTTTGTTGGTATTATTGCTCTAAACTTTTCCCAAATCTAGTTCAATGATATATAATAGAAACACTAAGGAGGGTTGGCACTGATGCCTTCATACATGAGCTTCTGATGATATCTTTGCAAAGTGGTATGTTCAGGTACCCCACCCCACTGGATGCTCATGAAACAGCAGTCTGCACGACTAATGTAACATGTAGAATCATGTTACCTGAAAGACCAACTTTTCCTCAGCCTATAATGTTAGTTCTTTTGGGTGCCAGGTTTATCTAGCAACACAAATTCTATTCTCCTTCGAAAGATCTGTCTCCAGTTTTTTCTACCTCTACACATTCTTTCTGTGCTTTTGCAAGTCAGTTGGCCTACCATGCTGAAGAACAGAGATAGCACTACCCTGTCTGTCAAGACTGTTATGACAAAAGAGTTTTTTCAGGTGTTTAATGTTCAAATACTTTCAGAACTAGGTTTGTACAAGTCATACTACTGATGAAACTGAGCTTGTGCTTTTTTCTTTTTGTCTTCAGCAGCAGAGAAATATCTGCTGGTAAGAATGAATTACAGTCAGATCATGCCCTTTACCTTTACAAATCCATTGAAAAAATTTTACATGTTGGATAAACCAATGTAATAGAAAAACATGCTTATAGTTTTGCATACTATTACATATATGTCTAAATGTCTCCAATCACATCATATCTGGGATCAGCAGAACTAAATGGTGAATGTTGAAGGACTTTGTATAAAATTAATTTTCTTCCCTGGCAAGTGTTATACCTTGTTGGCAGATGCAATAAATTTGTTTATATAAAAATTGGAAAATGTAAGCTATAATTTTGAATTTTCATTTGATTCTAAAGGTAAATGGTGATTTTTTTTTTTTTTTTTTTTTCCTGTGGCTTATTTTTGTTTAGGAATATAAGTGAAGAAAGTCATCTGTTGAATAAGTAGTAACAGTGTTCAGATTCATATGTCTCTCTTTCCATCTATTAAGTATGTGTTTATAATACTGAACATTGTTGTTTGCAGGGAGACAAGGAGGCTGCTTTAGGTCTGCAGTTTTCCCCACTCTGTGACCGCAAGTCTACTTTGGTAGCTCAGTCCCAAATAGGTAATGACAAGTTGTGTTTTTCTTTTTCTTGTATGTGTAGGAGCATGTAAAATAATGTGGGCCTTTCCTACACCCATTTTGAACTTTAAATGTTCCAAATTCCATCGTATAGAACCTATTAAAGCAGCAATACACTGGTCTCAAAAGGGTATGAAGTTGTTACAGTACGTGTGATGACAGGGAGGTGTAGGAGGGGGTTTTATCAAAGTGCTGGACATGAGCCTATCTGTTACTGTACACACTTTTTAGTTTGGTAGATCATGCCTTCAAAAGGTTGGCTCTTGCTTAAGAACTCAAAGGTCTGTTTGTGCTACAATCTGAAAGCGGGTATCATTCGCAGATGCATCTCAACTAAGGCTAAAACATACATCAGATATCTGGACTGCAGAGATCTGCTGTGGCATGGTCAAGCCTCCCTGGGCTGACAAGGACCTATTCTCATCTTTTCCTATTCTCATCAATTCTAATTGCATTTTGGTCAGTAGTAGCCAAACTTTCTTCCCATTTTCAGAAATGCAGGTCTTAGCTCTCTCTACTCTCTTCAGCAATAATAATGAAATAAAACTTGGTAAAAATCACTGGGCTAGTAAGAAGGACATACCCAAGATTGATACTGTATAAAGCCACATGTTGTATTAACAGCTGTACCTGTTATGCGAGGGAATGCAGAACTCCTGGAGAGATTCAACAGGTGAAGGTGTCTTACTTTTGAATGGAAGCATGTCATCTTGTCTGACCTTGTCACTCAGAATGTGCTTTATTCTGTCTGAGTGGGACTTGAAAGGCAAAGCATTTGAGCATCTTACTTACTGCAGAAAAGAAGCTGGATCCTAGGCTGAAGGACCACTGCTCACCTTTGTGCTGTATAAAGACTCCTGGAAATCCATTGCTAGTTCATGAGTTCATGTTTTACCTTCTCTTTTTTTTTTTTTTTCTTTTTTCCCTTAAGTGCTCAGCAGAGAATAATGCTTCATTCTCTCACTATGTCATTCCATACCTTGACAAGCGCTTTAAAATGTAAAAGACATTGTTCGGAGCTGACATCTCAGAACTGTGGGAAGAATGCTGTCTCCTAGGGATATTACTTGTTCTCTTCACTGATTTGACAGAACACTCCTACATACTGTGAAATAACATTTTACCTCCACAGAATAATAAACAGCATTTTGAAGTATTAACCCCTTGGCAAGAAGCTCTGAATGGTAAAAGAGACTGTATGACTTCTAGACCCTCGGCTCATCTTTGTTTCCCTTCTGTTCAGTAATTAATATTCATTTCAAAATGGTAGGTGTGTTCTGCAGTGCATAAAATTTACAAGAAAAAGGAATGAAAAGCTGTAATTATTATCGTCTAGTTATATCTACACAGATTCAGTAGCTGATTTTTTGTTGCTGTTTTTTGTTTTTCTGTTTAGTTTTGTTTTTGTTTTTTGTTTTCTCTGAATCGCGCTAGTGCTATCTAGTATATTGAATGACTGCAGTGATAAAATCAGCCTCATATATTTATTTTTAGTATTGACAGCTGTGAAAATTAAATCTGACTTTTTTCTCTCTCTCTCTCTCTCCTTTTTTTTTTTTTTTTTTTTTTTTTTTTTTTTTCTTCAGGTTTCATTGATTTTATAGTAGAACCAACATTTTCTCTTCTTACGGACTCAATGGAGAAAATTGTCATGCCTCTTATAGAGGAAGCATCAAAATCTGAAAGTCCTGCATTTGGGACACCCAGGTATGAATACATTACTTCTTTTCTGAACTGAAGTAATTAACATAAAGTCCTTCTCAGAATTATCACAATTCTTTTATCAATTGGAAAAGTAACATAAATAGCTATACAGCATTGCCATCATGTGGTGCTATCTTGTATGTGCAGTATGCTATTCCTCCATTGGCTGTGGATGATCATGCATATGAAAAGGCAAAATCACAATAATGAGCAGAATGCACATGTAAAATATAAGTTCATTTCCTACCACATATCTAATAACATTTTTTTTCCTTTGAGTAGAATCTTTGTACTTACTGAAGTTCCTAGTTCTCTTATCCTTGAGCCTTTTTCAGTAAAATTTTAACTGAAAGTTCTTTGATTTCTGTGAGACAATTGGAAGTGGAGGTGGTGAAGGCAGCTTTGTTGTTGTTGTTGTTGTTATATACTCAGAGAATCACAGAATGGTTTTAATTGGAAGGGACCTTTACATCCAACCCCCCTGCCATGCGCAGGGACACCTTCTACCAGACCAGGCTGCCCAGGGTCCCATCCAGCTTGACCCTGAACACCTCCCAGGATGGGGTATCCACAGCTTCACTGGGCAGCCTGTTCCAATGCCTCACCACCCTCTGGGTAAAGAATGTCCCCCTAACATCTAACATAAATCTCCCCTCTTTTAGTTTAAAGCTAGTAATCATTGTCCTATCACTATACTGTATATTAAAAGGTCCCTCTCCAAATTTCTTGTAGGCCCTCTTTAGGTTCTGAAAGGATGTATGGATGTCAGGGTGATATTTTGCTGCTCCCTGTCTAGATCACTGTACTGCCTGACAAAGGCGCTGTATGCCATTGTCCTTCTTCACTTTCCCATTTTAGTATTATTATATATATACACTTGAGTCAAAATTGACTCCACTTATATTCCACTTGAGAGATTAAATATATAAATATATTAATATATTAAATACATAAATGTATTAAATATATAAATGAGATTCATCATGATGAAAGATGTCTACAAAACAAAATATCATGATGTGATTACCTGTGCAAAACCAGAAATAAGTTTTAATTTTCATCCATAAAAGAAAAGAAAAAAGAGAGAATTTATTCTTTTTTTTACACCTTGACATTTATCTGCATGTTCACATATAAATAATCAATTTGGCCTGTACCTTGCCTTACTTGTAGAGTAGCTTTCAAGTGGTGGCTAATGCCAATTTTTTCTTGTTGGTGTTAATATATTTATGGCTCTTAGTATTTCCATTTTCCATATTAATTTGAAGTGTTGCATTTTATTGCCACTGTACCATATCCTGACTATACTGGAAGGCATGTTGTGGTGGGACTAGGGGAAAAAAGTTTTAAACTGAGAGAGGGGAGATTTAGATGATCCAAGAAAATTTTTTTTTACAGTAAGGGTGGTGAAGCTCTGGCACAGGTTGCCCGGAGAGGTGGTGGATGCCCATCCCTGGAGACGATCAAGGTCAGGCTGGACAAGGCTCTGAGCACCCTGATCCAGCTGAAGGTGTCCCTAGATATCTTATCCCTAGATAGTGATTACATGTAGGTCCTAAATACTTTGATTCAAATTAACTGCTTGTACATTATTTAAACTGCCCTATTGTGTACATAATATAGGCATTTTTTTTCCTTATGCAGCCAGAATAATCTGGGAGAAAGACGACACAACTTTAAAAGTACAGCAATTGATGGAGCGGTGCACACAGAAAATTCCCTAGCAACTGTAGACCTAGCAAGCTTTAGGAACAACTTGATGGAGATCATTCAAGCAAACAAAGAAAGATGGAAGGAATTAGCAGTAGAAGGTATGACATAGTAATAAGGAAAGTTTTTATAGGTTACTTTCTAAGTTCTTCCCTAATTTCATTTTTGAACTTCCCTCAACCTACAAAGGTAGTTGTATGGTATTCATGTTTTTTATTTCATGTTTGTTTAGATTGCCCTCTTTTGTTCTCTCGAGGTACAAGGAGATGTAGGTAGTCAGCGAATGAGAGGAAATCCCACAGCCTGTACAATCAGGCTTTGTGTTGCTCAGCTTACTTTTAGAGAGCTGGCTTAGAAATGTACATTCTTGCATGTTTAGTCATAACTGATACTGACAACCACCTAAAATGCCGAAATTGCCAATTCAGAGTATTATGTGCCGCCACATTTCTTAAGAAACGTAAAAGTTATGCTTTGCTATTAGAAATGCTATTTGTTCCCCACTGTATGGAACAGAATTGAGTATTGCAGACTTCTTGGGACTATGCTGTAAAAAATTATTTAAATGACACAGTGGATCTAAAGATTTGGGAATCACAGAGTGTATTAGACCCAAACAAGGCTGAAAGTGACTCTTGATTTGGCGGCTGATAGCTAATAAAGCCAATCCCACATCATGCATCTTAGTTTATGAGCCATACCTGAAAATTTGGGTTGCAGATATCGGATTAAAATGATTTGTGAGAATAGTTGCATCAACACAGTTGGTAACTTTGATCCATATTAATTGAATGCCTTTTGGGAATATATCCACACAGTCTGTGCTGTTTCCAGGTAAGTACCTGGAACATTTTAGTATAGTGTTTCTCTGCTGAGACTTTGTTTCTGTGTGTGATCTCACACTGATTGAAGGGAATGGTACACTGGTATCCAGTGCCAGCCTTGTCTTTCATCCCATCATCCAAAGCAACATCTTTTTTCTTTGAACGCGCTGTTGAGCCATGCTAAAATCTCATTTAGTGCTAAGTTGCAAATGAATATTCTCGTTAAGAGAATATTAAGTAAGAACAACCTTCCATACATATATTGTGACAATGACATGACTGTTAGGTAGAACGGACATCTGAAGAGGAGGTTTAACTCATATTGTCACTCCTGCATGAGCAGTTTCAGATGATAGATTGCTACTTCTAATACTGTCCAACTAATACTGCTTGTCAAAAGGACAAAACTCCTATTTTTATGATGATCAGTAAGAGCAGACCATCAGCGTGCCAAAAGCCACCTGGCTACAGCCTGCAGTAATCAGGCAGCCTTGGGCTATCCACATGCAGCATTCTTCAATATGGAAGAATGGAAAACTTGCATCCTGGAAGTTTGCCACATCCAATTGCATCTACTACTAACCAGCCAGTTTGATTTTTAACATCTTTTTTTTTTTTTTTTTTAACATCAGTGTTCTGGTTTATTACTATGGCTGTGTACAATGCTATCAAAAGGATAATTTCTCTTTCACTTCCAGTACTTTGTAGTGCTCTATAAATTATGGGTAGATTCAGTCAAGTAAAACTGGATTATTGACAGCCATCAAAAAGACAGATCTTCTCACAGCAAGAGATTTAAGAATTCTTTGGGGTAAATTATTGTTTCTCTGTACAGTCAATATTATTTTGAGGCCCAAAAAGATCCAAGAAATCAGGCATGTTTTCTACTTTGGGAAACAGAGTTCTCAAGGTTCAAGATCCTCTTCTTTTCCTCCATCAACTAACGAAGTATGTTTAGGTATATTCTGAACAGAATTATAGAATTACAGTAGAATGTTCATTAGGAAAATGATGGGTAAGTGGAAGAACCTGTTGTAGAGGCTAGACTAGCAAGAAAATCTTCAGGATTCCTGGCTGGATGCTAGAGGGACCTTGCAAATCATGCAAATACTTTTGAGTGCAGGTTTTCATTTTGTTAGTACACAGATACTAACTCCTTTCTTATTTATTTATTTATATATATATATTTAAAATAAAAGCCATGGGAGGACTGTAAATGTTTTGTAAATGTTATTTTCCATTCATGTTTTTGCAAGCTAGTAATACTTTACTCCATGTTTGGGCACTAATGGTTACTGGAAAAGAGGTTTGCACTAAGTGAATGTAACCCACTATGGAGCGCTATCTGAGGTAGCACACTATGTTCCTTGTCACATAACTGAGGAAGGAATTTTCTGCATTTGGTCTGGATTAGCAATACACCTGCTCTGAAGCAGTACTCTGTTAAGGCTGAAAATCCTTAATCAGAGTGTACGAAATTACCATGTAGTAATGAATGAAAAAATGTCGAACTCTTTCCACTTGAAATTCCTTTTGGATTGCACTGAAGTTTGACTAAGCTTGTAAGTGAATAACATGAGACATTGAACCTGAGGTAATTTGTCCTATTCTGTGTGGATCTCATGCTAGTTTGTCTGACTTTGTCGCTTGCTGAGAAGTCTTGAAATTGTTCTGGGCATATGTATGAAACTGTATTTTACTCCTATGTTGGTATGAACACCTACTGAGGGAAGAAATACTTGGCAGTAAATCACTGCCAGGTGAAAGGAATGCTATTGTTGCTACATTTACTCCTAGAGAGGTAATTTATTATAACCCATAAAGAGCTGAGGCCGCTGAGAGGGTGACGTGCATGAGGACAGTGTGCCATGGTGGTAAGCAGGCTGGCTGTCAGCACAGACCGCCAAACACTTCCTGAGTGGACTCTGACAAGAAAGATCTGCATACTTGTCTGTAGGTTTGCAGACAGTAAATGTTGTTCTCAGACCACTAGGTCAGTTCACAGACTCAGGAGAATTTGTCTCTATAATATAAAGCAATACAGATGCACAAAAATACGAAGAGAAAACTAGCAAAAATCCTTACGATTTCCTGAGCATGACTTGCACTTGCTCCAGCTTCTCATCTTACCAGGATAAGGCTGCAGGTGCAGGTCTGGCTGGGAGGCAGTTCTGTGGAGGCCACAAGCCTGAGGTAATTATTCAGCTCCTGTGCCCAGCCAGACAAGGGCAGGAGACCAGGACATCCTGACAAGGCTGTTGATGGGGCAGCTTTCCTGGAGATCCAGAAGGTCCGGCCGCTGGTGCTACCCCTCCCTGAAAAGATGCTGGTGGAACTGACTCAGAGCAAGCAACTTGCACAAGGAGCAAAGTGCTTTTTGGGAAAGCCTGTGTTAGCAAGAAAAGCATTTATCTACCTGGGCAGCAGTTTGAGATCTTCCTTAACAGAAGGGTCTCAAAATAAGATGGATCCATCTTGCTAAAAAAAAGCTATGTCTTGTGTAATTGATGCGGAGAGGCTCTATAGCCTAAGGGTCCTCAACCTTTCACCACTGGAGAATTAGAGGAATGTTTCTCAGGCCTTTCAGGGAATTACCATAATGATCAAACATCTGGGATTCTAATTCAAAAGCCTTGATGTTTAATTAATATTCCAAACCCCTAATCACCAGATAATCTGTCTTTGTTCAGCTCAACGAGTGATAAAGAGACTATTCCATCCCCTAATTTTATCAATGCACTGGTGATGACTGCTGCTGCTTGAAATTGTGATAGCTATAGCAAATTGGCAGTAAAGATGAGTCTGAGAGGTTGTTTCATTAGAGGAGATGATTGCTAAATGGATTTTAAGTTCTGGGATTTATTGACCTACTGAGAAACCAGTAAGAGCAACTTGTTTGGAAAGATTTAAGTGTCATGCAGTTCTACTCAGAGCATAGAAAAATAATCTTGACTTTACATTTGAGCAAAAAGAGGCATAGGCAACTTAGGGTACTCACCACAGGCCATATAATAAAACAAGGGAATGCAGTGTACAGACCAAGGGTCCAGCTGCTGATCGGATGGGCCCATCACTGAAGCGTGCTAACATTGTTCCACTTCAGGATAACATGACCAGTAGTGTTACTCATTGTTCCCAGTTTGTGCTTAGGTGAAGACTTAACTGTTACAGGACCTCAACAAAAGTTGTGTATAAAGTGATCAGTAACAAGTCTTATCCTCATCAACTTTTTCCTGCACGTGGTACTGCACAGCTTGAAGGTGTGGTTTTTTGGTATGGCTGTGGCAGGACAGGGGGAAAAATATGTGAGGCTGAATGAGGCTTGTACACTGCCCTGTGCTTAATTTTGAAGGAAAAAAGGAATCAACTTGCATCTTTGCAGTGGCAATCAGCATTTTTTTTTTTTTTAATTAATTTCCACAGACTGCAACTTTGAATAACAAATGCCTCATCTGAGACCTAGGCATGGTACCTGCAGGCCCCCCTCAGGCACTTCTAATCCTGCATCTTTCCAGTCACAATAACCACAGGGTTTAGCTCCATTTTGTCTGAAAGACCATCTCTGCAGACTCCCTAATAAGAACAGAGTAACAGCTGCTGAAATGCAAAAATCTGATAGCATGTTAATGTGATTTAGCAGCCGCTAGGAAGGGCGGACAGTGGGAGGACGTGTGTGACAGTCATGGAAACCGACTGACAGTTTGGCACATGAAATCTACTCTAATAGACTGTTTTAATTTGTTGGACAAAAATAAATTCAGAGGGCTAATGGAGTCCCATCTAGGACCAGAGGCAATGATTTTAATTGCAGTGCAAAATGGTTAGGTCAGAAGCAGTTTTCGAGCTAACTCAGAAAAGTGCTAGGAACAGCAGGAGAATAATTTTTCTGAGGTCTGAGTCGGGACAGCAAATGAACTGAGACAAGAGTGGTAGGAAATGCTTTGTGTTGGTGGTGTGTAGCAAATCAAGCTGAGGAATGGTAGCCGAGCCTGACAGCAGGGCCTGTTATATGTCCCCAGCAGCATGTCCCAAAGCCATCCTGCCTCTACTTGTGGCAAACTGTGTGACTCAAAGCATCTTTCCCCTCTAGCAGGCTGAGTGTGTCCTTCCTGTCCTCAAACCCCAAGGATCCAGCATTCAAATCCCTGCACTTACGGCTAAACAGAAAAAGAGTAGTTAAAAGGTGGAGGATTATTTTTAACCAAGTCTTTAAGTAAAAAGATTTGATGGCTAATGAAGCTTTTTGTTACGCTCCTTGTATGACATAATGCAGTGACATCAAGTGCCACTGGATTACATGGTTTGCTGTAGTTTTTTACACTCCTGTACCTGTGATGAAATATGCATGAGGAGATGAATGTGGAATGAGTTGGTGTCTAAATTGTGCTGTGGGTTGCTGCAATCTATTCTTGGTTTGAAAGTGACAGGAAGCCAGTCACTGTTGTTTGGGAACCCTTGGAAATTCCTTTAAGAAACCCCAGGGGCACCAGAATCCGTCCTCTTGTTTTTTGCAAAGTTTTGGTGTTTACAGTTACTCTCTTCTTTCTCTCTTTAAAATGGCTGATGTGCGAATGTGTCATTTGGAAAGATGCAGTTCCTTCCCATGTTTAAAAATCTCAATTTAAAAATCTCAAAGTAAATACGAGGTCACATTTCTTCCACCCAAACAATGAGTGAGGCTCTCAGCTGCTCTACAGTGCTCACAGCTACCCCAACCCCTTTCTTGTTCAGCTCTGAAACAATCCATGAAGGACTTGTGATCAACAAGTACAATTTTTATTTAAAGAACCCACTTCAATTTTTAGACACTTATTAAGCCAGAAAAAAGAAGGTGACTTAATGAAAGAAGAACAATACTTGGTGAAAAAGGTAGAGAAAAATGCATCATCTTCAGTGATTAACATGTTTTCTGAAGATGTAATAAAAAAAAACCAAGCAAACAAATAAGCACAAAAATCTACAGCATCCTCAAAATCGAGAGCTACTGAGTACCAGAATTTTTAAAGTGTTCTGAAACCTGGCTGTTACATCATAACTCCTGCCAGCTTTCCAAACAAAGCATGACAATTGCTTTGCCAACATTCCAGCCTAAACACATGAGAAGAAACACACCACTTATGCCATGCTTTCTTATCAGATGACATTATTTCTTCTCATGATGGACAGTGATTTAGAGTAGGAGTTCAGGAATTGGAACAGAAGTACCAAAGAGAGGGATATGACTGAGCCACCCCTAACAGACCTGTTAGGAGAGACAATGTTTTATAGATGGATGAGAATAAATTTTGCTGATAACACGGGTTCTTGTAAAGAAAACAAAACCAAACAACTGAGAATGCGTAAATAAGCCTGGCTCCAGTCATGTTTACCAAATTGAAACAGAGAGAAGAAAGAGTAGCAACAGTAATTTCTGCCCTAATTTCACTGTACAGCATGCTCTTGTCTGCCTTTATCTGAATGAGATCAAATAAGTCAGTGTTGTGACTGGCAACTATCAAATTAATTTAATGCTTATTACAAATTATAGACAAATGTGTTCTAACACTCTCTGGTCAGGTCTGTTGTTACCTCAACCCTTCGTGTCCCACTGCTGTGGTTTAACCTGGCAGGCAGCGCAGCACCACACAGCCGCTCACTCACTGCCCCGTCATGCAATGGGGGAGAGAGAACTGACAAGTGCAAGAGCTTGTGGGCTGAGATAAGGACAGTTTAAAGATAAGAAAGGGTACGTTGACAGCGTTATTCTCATCCTAAATCCAAAACACAGCACCATACTAACTTCTAGGAAGAAAACGAACCCTTCCCCAGCCAAAACCAGGAGAGAAGGCCAAGGTGAATTTTATTACTGTTGTAAATGCTATGTTAGCCCATCCATTTGCCATACCCTATTTCCATCCCTGGCTGGCTGTGGTAGGAGCTTGCTCTTTCCAGAAGTGCAGTGCAGGGCGCAGGCTGCAGCCCCCTGTCTGTTGGTAGCCAGATGGAGCCAGGCTCCTGCCCAACCCTCGTGCCAGTCTGCTCATCTTACACTAGTGGTATTAACTCGGCAGTGCCTCACTTGAACTTCATTTATTCTCTCACTGTCTGCTCTCAGCTTTTCTTATAGTCTCCTGAATATTTCTGTTTCAACTTTCATAATGCCAGCTAAGTTGATGCTACAATTTTAACAAAAAATATCTAAATCAGTATCAGATTGTTAAAGAAATCAAAATATTAGAGAGAGAGGTCAATGTAAAGTCAAAGGCATTGAAAGAAAGCTTTCGACAAACCTGACTTAAAGGTGGAGCATCATCTCAAGTTTTTTGCTTACATTAAGCACAGAAAAAACATCTCCAAGAAAGTCTAAAGGAATTCAAATATGTATATGTATAGATCTACACAATTTTAACATCTTTTTATAGAAGTATTATTTTAATTGAAAATTTCCAACCCTTCTTTTTTGTGTGTGTAATTATAGTTCAGCTTTGCCTTCCTCAAATTGCTAATGCAATTTAACAGCATCTGAAATTATCTTATCTTGGAATTGCCTTGGCTTTTTTATAAAGTTAAGGGCAAATTTTTGTAGCTCTGCCATATGGAGGGATATACGGCTTGTAAATCAGTTTCTTGGGACAAAAGTCTTAGGTAGGTAGGTTATACCTCACATGACAGATGCTTTCATTAACATATCTGGGTAGAATATCAGATTGGCTTTAGGCTGTGCTTCTTTATTTCTCAATGTCTTTATCCCAACCAGTCTTCGTAAGTGTGTATAAAAACAGAACCTGTCCAAGTGTTAGGAGATTTAGAGTCCAAACCAAGCAGGTTTCTAAATTCTGTAGGAAAACTGCCCTAACAATTTTGAAATGTCTCAAATTTGCAAGTTCTTGATTTTCTTAGAAGCATGCCAGAAAGTGTAAGAACTGTCAAAAGAAGGAAATTATTTAATGTTCTGTGCTTCTGCACCTCAGCTCAGATTTCAAAGCCTTCCTTTCCATCCCATTTCACAGGCCAAATTGTACCTCACAGGGATATTTCTTTGGATTCAGGAAAGTGATGTGACAGAGATGCCAAATGCTGACTGTAGTGGAAATGTGATTGCAGACCAAGCTGCAGAAGTATTTCTCGCCCTCAGTTATCATATGTGATCAACTTTGGTCTGGATTTGGACAGGTCACTATGACCAAAGTTTCTTTCCAAGGACTTAGCTATTGAACAAAACAAATATCTGAATGTTTGGTTTCCTTTCTTAATACAGAGTACACAGAAAAGTTAGGAATTTTGTGCAATGACGTGCAGCTGTTTTGTGGAGGTGTTGTTCAACCTGCAATGCTTTCACTTTTTAAATTGGTAGTATTTGTATCTTCTGAAGTAGTATGCAGATTTTAAAATGTGAATTTATGAAACTGATTCTAATAACAAGAGAAATAGTCCCTCCTTGAAGGCAATATAGGTTATTTTTCAGAATTTTCACGCTGTATGACAAGGTTTCCATTCTCTGTTTTCTTCATTTTCTGGTTTGCCCCGATGCCACCCCTTTGTGCTACTCTGTTCTGTCTCCCTTCACTCTGGGCCATTTCATTTGTACTTTTCTCCAAGTCTCTGCAACAGACCATGGAATACAGCCTTCCATGAGCTTTTTTTTTTTCTCCTGTAGCTGCTGTTCCCTGAAGCACAATTTTTCCGATATTTCTTCCTTCCCATTCTATATGTGCCACTAGCCATAAAAGCAGCAGAACAGGATTGCATGCATATAGTCCTCTGATATTTGTTCCAGCCGCCATGGTGGGTTTTTTCACGAGGGACCAACTCTCTTCAGGGCTTCTCTGAAGTGTAATCAGGATCAGAATCTGACCCATAGTTAACTCACCAGTTCACCTGTCCTCATGTAGAAAGCTGATGCTCACAGTGTTCCCATATGCAACTCAGTCACTACTCTGAAATCAAACAACTGTGGCGTATCCTTCATATCTAATTCACGTGTTTTGTTCCCTCTTTGTAGAAGAACTTGTGAAAAATGTTGATGAACAGGAAAAAGACCAGAGCAGAAATTCCACAGATGCACAGTTACAGGAAGAGACAAGAAGCATACAAAATGAGCATAGTCAGGGAAGCGATGGTACAACCTGTCCTCCCAGACCCATCGTCCTACAAGTAGTCTCTTCCGACACTTCTCTGAGTGATGAATCCAACTCAGAAAAATGCACTAATTCTGATCCGAACCAGAAAGATCTCACCGATGCCCAGCAAGGAACACAGAATACAGACCCACTGAATGGTAATACTTCATGACAAAGCACCAGTCAATCTAATGAAGCTGTCCAGGGCGAAGCTGCAGCAGTGTCTGGTATCTCCCTGTCAAACATCGACAGTGGTAAAATATTGAAACAAGGTGTTGTAAAACCTCCTGCATGAGAAAATTTCTTCAGGAGTGTGTAGAAGCAATAGTGTCCTAAACCCATCAAATAAAAGACATTTGAGATAAGCAAATATCATCTTCTTGATATTAGTTATTTGGTATCTAGTAGAAAGTCCTTTACATAAAATACCAAGACTTTTAGTTGAGCAGAAGAGTGATTTTAAAGTAATTTAAAGAAGTGTATTTGCATTTAAATAGCACTTTGTTACTGGAGAATGAGGTAAACTTCCAAAACAGAACGATTTAACATTTTCTGTTCAAATAGGTAATTTTATTGTGATATTAAAATGCAAATTCTTAGTTTAGGCACCTACTACGACTACTCTGTTATAAATCACATCCTTTGTGCTAAATATAATATGAATTTTGAACTAACATTCATCAATTTAAGTATATGCAATTTGCTAGCAGTAGCAGTCACGGGACTGGGTCATCCTCTTCAGAAAGATCAGTCTCCTGGCTGTAGTTTGCTGGACAGGTGGAGCAGCCAAAAATGTCCTATACTGTCAGAATATAACAGGCTGCATTAAAAGAGGGGTAGCTAGGAGGGACAAAGAGGTGATCGTCCCCCTCTACTCTGCCCTTGGAAGGCCTCACCTGGAGTGCTGTGTCCAGGCCTGGGGCCCCCAGTACAGAAAGGATGTGGAGCTGTTGGAGCGGGTCCAGAGGAGGGCCACCAAAATGATCAGAAGGCTGGAGCACCTCTCCTGTGAGGAAAGGTTGAGGGAGTTGGGACTGTTCAGCTTGGGAAAGAGAAGGCTCCGGGGAGACCTCATTGCGGCCTTCCAATACTCGAAAGGAGCTTACAGGCAGGAGGGGGACCGACTTTTTACATGGGTGGATAATGGTAGGACAAGGGGGAATGGGCTAAAACTGAAAGAGGGGAGGTTTGGAGGTTGGACATCAGGAAGAAATTCTTCCCTGAGAGAGTGGTGAGGCGCTGGCCCAGGCTGCCCAGAGAAGCTGTGGCTGCCCCATCCCTGGCTGTGTTCAAGGCCAGGCTGGATGGGTTCCTGGGCAGTTTGATCTCGTGAGCTAGTGGCTGGCAGCCCTGTCCACGGCAGGGGGGTTGGAACTGGATGATCTTTGAGGTCCCTTCCAACCCAAGCCATTCTATGGTTCTATGATTTTTTTAGAACGTGTGTATTTTATCACACATTATAGCTTATCACAAGCTGTCTGTAGTTTAGTATCTGGTGACAGTATGACATGACCAAGTTCAAGATGCCCAAGCAATATGAATAGATGTTATCAAAGTAAGATAAAGTATTGTACATTTTTAATTTATTTTCATATGACCAAATTTTCTTATTGTTAGAACAAGTTTGAGGTATTAGAGTAATAGGAATAATCAAGGCATATAATGACACTAATTTTCCTCAATTCTGATTATAATGCTAAAATCGTTAACGCTGTTATGACAGTGAACCTTGCAATATTGTGCCAGAAGTATGATATTGTCTGAGCAGCAACGTTAAATGCTTATAAAGTTTAGACTAGACATAAGTATATGAGCCAGCATATTTCTGAATGCTCCCTTTTGTGGTGAGCTCCCACTTATTCAAGAGTCCAACATCCCACCAATTTCAGTTTTCCCATGATTTTTTGGAGATGGATTTTTTATTTTTTTTTTCCACCAGCAATAACAGATGGTTAATTTAGGGTCCTGAGTCAAAACATTTAAACTAAAATTAGTTCTACAGCATTTGAAGTTGTCTAATAATTGACATTTTTGTCTTTGATATGTGTTTTTAGTACTGTTTTTTCTACTAAGGCCCAATTTGAAATTTAGATGTCTTAAAAATGTTTTGTATACTTTGTGTGAGGAACACAACAGGAAAAGCTGCATCTGTTATCTTTCAAGCTATGAAGAAGGCAGTTGTGGTGCAGCTGTCTCTGGGTGGCTATTAGATGGCTGACCAAAAAAAAAATGGTATTTGAGAAATCAGATATGACTCAGCATGCAGCTTGCACACTCTGTTGCCTTGTGTATCTTTAAATTCCACCATCATATGAGGATAGAGATTTCTTACTTTAGAAAAAAAGCTATATTTTTCTGAGGAATTCATTTTCTAAAGCAGGAAATTTGCTACAGAGTGCCTTGTATTTTAACACTTCAAACTGCAAAACTTATAGAAAGAGTAGGAAGTGGGTGAGCTTGTACTAGCTTATTTCCAATGGCAAATGTGATCTGGAAGGTTTTTTTTTTTTTTTTTTTAAGATGATAAAAAAGATTAATAACATGATTTCCACCAATTCAAGAAGGATGCTTCACCTGAGATGGTAATAGTCAAAAAAGTTCAGATTAATATGGTGTAGAAATTAGAGATGGCTTTTATTATTTTTCTGGAAATAGTGTTGGTAGTGTCCTGAACAAAAATCCAAGGACATTGCTCATCCCTTACGTCACTAAAGAGGCCTCAACCATGGGATAATAGCAAGTCATGGAGAAAGGGACAATATATCAGGAGACATAACACATCAAGTGATCAGCCACACAGTAGAAGAAGCAACATATTATTTTTTCGAGGCAACACCAGAGGCTGAGCTGTGAACCAACAACACTTACTGGGATCCCCCATCTTACACCTGGGCCGTAGTGGATTTTGTAGCTGATAGCATTGAAGGTTTTGGTACGATAATTTACATTTCTCTACTTAAACTAAACATCTGTACCTGAAAAACTTAATCTTCTGCATAAAGGTCTTTGGAATCAAAGTGGAACTGACAGGATGTTTCTCCAGACTACCCTTTGCTACAATCCATGTCTTTTCCTCCTGGTGAGAGTAAGAAGTACAGGCTGCTGCTCGTGATCTTGACAGAACATGTGCCCAGCTATTGCAAGTCCTGAAAAGTTCTTCAAAATAGTTTGGAAACTATTCGTCTGCTATTGTTTATGAATGTAGTCATCATTTGTCATGGAGAATGATACTATTATTCAGAGAACGTATGTGTTCCCAGTTCTTTGCATCTTCCGTTCTAGAATAGTGACAGTTCACATATTAAGACCTGGGAACTCTTTTTTTCTTTTTTTTTTTTTCCTTCCCAGTGCAAATGTGCATCACTGGTCGGCTTACTACAGAAAGTAAGACAACATTTCTTTTAGTCGCGTGAACCTTTCATGGACCCTGCCATAAGTAATTCCTAGTCCCACCAGTCACAAAATCACAAGCTGTCTGAACTTCTCTTACGCCTGAAGAGCTGTTTCTGCCTTACCCTACTGCAAGCATTTGAGTACTGCAATGCGTAGAATAAGGATATAGATTAGGTTTTGTTTTTTAATGACATCTGATGTTTGAAGGCCTTTTGTTGTCACTTTATGTAGCAGATACTTCTGTGAAACTTCTGTTCTCTGCAGTATGCTGAATTGACTCTCAGCCAACTCCTTCAGTAATTATTTGTGTTCATATTCCAGCAGAGAGAAATCACACAAACATCATATTCGACGCATTGAAGGTGTAATGTTTAATATAAAATTTTCTCATCTGAAGGTGTTTTATGTCACATTGTCCTTAGCCATCTCCACTGAGCCTTCCTCCATTGTCAGGTTTTGTTGGTCAGCCACCGTGTCACTTGTGCTCTGTTTCTATTTCTTCAAATAGTTTGGTTTACACTTAAGTAACATTTCATTCCTGCATTTTCTCTATTTTCTCCAAATATAAATCTGTCATAGAAAACTATTTTTAATACTTTCTTGTCTTTTGAAATGACTTACAGAGAGACTGAGTCATCATATTCTTGAAATGTTCTTTCCTAAGGATAGATGATCAGCCATTTTGCTATTTCACTGTGAAATCTGACCACATATTATTTAAATATTATGTTCTTTCAAGTTAGGAAAGAGAGCTTTATACAGAACTTTATACTTCCAACAAACCTTAGAGGAGACCTAAGTTAATTACTCAACAATGTCATAGATCATATAAATACAAATTTATATACAGTGTACATAACTTTAGTGGTTTTGCAAGATTTTAATGGCTGCAGTGTTTGTAGAGGTTGGTGCATAATGCTGCAATTTCAGGATGTTGTTGAACTCTACTGAATTAGAGAATCAGCCATCTCAAGGAAAGCATCCAGAATATAGTGTTTCCCATTTCACATATTTTTTTCAAAAATCAATGACATGTTAAAATTCCTTATCAAGTGCAAATGATACACTTCAAAAAGAGAAGCCTCCATATGTACCAAATTTGAATTTGATTTCAAATAGCTTCTAGTTTTCCTGGATGGAAATTATTTCTCACTGTGTGAGAAACATGATTTCATTGAAAATGTATTTTCTAATGGAAAATACTGAATTATTTAATACACTTCATTTTTTTTTCTTTTTTTTTTTTTTTTTGGTAGAATAATCAAGTGAGAAATTTTTTAAATTGACATATGGGAAATATTTTTAACTTTTTAGAATGCCTTCTTCAGGTAAAAATAAGGTTACAAAAATAAACTGATGTTTCAACTTCACTAATTCAGCATATAAAAATAGCTAGGATTAAAAAATATTTTTTGCAATAGCTCTAATAACTTTGCAGGAGAGCCAGGGTAGATGACAACTGACAGGTTGGCAGTGTGACCATTAGGACTGGGATAATCACAGCAGTTTTGGCTGCAACACATTTATTCTTAGAGCATCCTCTGGAATGATGGAAGTATTAGGATATGATATTATTTGTGCATGGGATAGGACACGCCAAAGCAAAACAATAGTGCATGTGTCCTCTCGGACCTTTACATAAATTATTAACTCTCACAGGAAGTATGAATGTAGGAAGTACCACGTCACCATAATAAACTGTGTTTTCTTTACCGTTGAAGTATTTTCTCCCTGGGAATAAAGAGAGGCTAGGGAAAAATAATACAGAGCAATCAGGAAGAGTAAAATTCCAAAATAAGAAATACAGCATTTTATGTTTACATGCAAAAATAAGTGCATGTAGAAATCAGAACAGACTGCTGAGAAAGAGGGAAGCTAACTGCAGGTACCAGGAATCTAAGAATTAAAGAAAATGAATAGATAAATAAATAAATATTCAATCTAGATTCAATCTCACCCAGGAACTACCATTAATCTTAAATGTTATTTTACTTGTCTCATCTTTTATTCCTCCATGAGATGTAACAAGTGCTCTTCCATTTAACAATCTAAAACTTGTGGTTTGGCTTTGGCATTTCTTACTACTAACATATGAAAGTTAGACCGGGGCAAATAACTCTTCTGTGCCCTTCCTCATCCTCACAAACAAGTGGTGTTTGAGATGACCAAGAGGAAGCGAGCTGTGTATGATGCAGTAGTGTTCAGTCCAGCAGGGGGCTGTTGCTGTACAGCACCAGCAGCATCTCCATTCTCACTTCTGCACCTCTGCTGATGGCCAGCGGACCCACACAGGACACTTCCTTAAATAAGGGCAGATATTTTCAGCAGAATGCTTCACTTTCAAGCAAGCAGAAGGTATCATACACATAACCTTAAGTTTTCTTTATACATGTATCAGGGCATTATGAACATTGTCCATTTGCAACTTTTCTACCTCTGTGTGTTCTGGCAGCCCTGTGCTGAGGATGAGGGCAGCAGACTAAAGCAAGGTGGAGAAGTAAGCACCTGGGCACCTGGGGCTAGGAGGGGTAGAGACCTGAAGGTAGGTAAGGAGAAAAACAGTAGAGTTATTCAGGTATAATTTCGTGTGTTACCTGTCATTGTTCTGTCTTTATGAAAAGCAGAAAGCTAACTGTCCTTCAGTTTTCTGTGGGTAAAGCAATTGCAATATAACAGAGATGGAAAACAGAGATAATCATGGGGGAAGATGATCTGCCTTCTTGGAACCTGTCAAGGAATGGCTAGGCATACTCTGGGGGGGGTTCTCCACTACAAAAATAGAAAAGGGACTGCTTTCTTCACCGTGTATCACACCTCTTCCTAGGGTCCCCATGTTGTTACCTGGTTTTGTTTGCCCTGCGTCCTGGTCAGTGCAAATGGGGAGCTGCTTCCTGCTAGGGGAGCTCGGGCTGGGGCTGAGCACACTTTCCTGCGCAGAACCGGTCCTCTTCCCACAGCCTCACTCTCACTTAGTTGGATGTTACAAGATTAAGTGGAACTATTATAAGGTGATTTTATTTAAGTGATGATTTTCCTTTTCTCCTGAGTGATTTATTAATTAGAACATTAATTTTAAAAACTGCTTATGTTTAATTAAACAACTTCATGTTTCAGTGATTTATAATGGCTAATTGGCACACTTTTAGCTTTTCACTCATGATGATAGGCACATTAATCCTTAATATCAAAGTATAAAGGGGGTAATAAATGTGTGATAAGGCAGATTACCAATACCTTTGTATTTCCTGAGTGCCAGTAGAGGACTGTCCAGCACAGCAAGTCACACAGAACATCCAGAGCCTTCAGTAGTCTCTAGCCGGAAGCCTATGAAGGATGACCAGGTAAAACAGCACAAGCCCACAGCAACAACACGCCAGATTAATTTGTGGCAATGTGGGTGGCATCAGGCAACCACCCGTGCCATGGCAGTGCTGGTGGCCACTCAGCCTTGCTTTGGCCGTGGGTTCTTGGCTATGTTTGCTGTTCCCAGCAGTTTTGAGTAAATGTGGATGGTGGCTGTGCACTTTGTTAGTGCTAACTGCACACCCTGCACGTGGCTGGCAGAGTGGCAGGGCAGTGGGAGCCCAAGGGAGACATCCACATCCACACTGGGATGAAGATGGAGGGAAGGTGATGTTAAAGGAGCAGGCAATGTGTTAAGAAAAAGGACAGGAGTTATGGGATAACAGGCACTAGCAGCTATTCGGAGGTTGCTACAAAACAGATCCATGAAGAAAATTAAGTAGGTTTTAGAACTCAGCGTTTAGTTTTTACGAAGATTGAACATATAAAGCACCTGTTCCACAAAGCCTGTGCAAAACACTCCCACTCCTAAAACCCATCTAGCCAGTCAAAGACAAGTATGACAATTAAATATTCAGATCAGTAGATTTTACCTTCATACTCCTCCCCATTACCTCTTTAGTTTTAATGGATAATAATAAAAGTTTTGTTCAATCCCTCCAAAAACAAGTGCAGGCAGGAAAAGCTGGAGGAATTTCTGTACCAATTCATTTTACTCCAGTTCTGACACTTAGAAATCCTTTTGAAGAACAGGCTGCCTATCTCTCATCCTCATTGCATTCACCTGAAAACAGCAGGGGGAGAATGCTGCTTCAGGCGAACCTGGCTCATATGCTGGTGTCCGTGTTAGAGTAGGGAGCACCCTGGCAATGAAACCATTGTTGAAATCCAGTAACAAAATTCTTGCTTGTTTAGTGTGATGCTGTGGTGAATCTTTCCCCATTCTCATTCTCATGATCTCCCATTCCACCTTTCCCGTTCTAAACTCTGAGCCGCTTCTTCAGCTTCAACTCACTGTCTTTCACTTTTCCTTTCAAATTGCACATCATCTGCTCAACTTTTTAGCTACTTGTACCTTTGGTTTTTGCCTTTCAAAAGTTTTCTTCTCTGAATTTTTATTTCTATAACTTTTCTCCTTCTCCCAGCTCATTTTCTCTACTTTTGATACTTCAGTGGTTTTTCTTTTCACGTTTCCAGGACAGTATTAGTGGGATCGCTCAATTCGTTGGTTAAAGCTGAGAAGTTACCATACAGTTAGTAAACAGCTCTGTAATTTGCTGCTTTCTACTCCATGCCTACTGTCTGTAATCAGTTTAGAATTTTCCCAGCTGTACTCATTCAAGGAACAGCTTCAGCAAGAGCTCAGGATAATGATCAGAGGTTTGAAATTCATATCGTATCACATTGTTTGAAATCTACTTGTGTCACTTAGTATCATTTTCCCTGATTGAATTAACTGAATTTTAAAAACTTGACATTGGCATCTTCCACTAAGAGAAACTTGCCCCTATTTCAGTTGCCTACAATGAAGAAGATTTAAGCAGCACATCTCTGTAGAGAGCAAATTCTGATTTTCAATAAGTTGGAAGATTAAAAAAAAAATAACACTTCATTAACACTTATGTAAATGGTGATGTATTTTTGTTTCATGGTACAGTCTGTTGCTTTCGTTCTATCTTTTACCTTTCAGATAAACCACAATGATTACTTAATTAAACCCTGTATTTACTATGTTGAGAAAGTAGTTAAAAAAAAATCTGTGAACGAACCCATTTTAGCCTTAAAAAAGAAAAGGGAAAACATTTCTGCCTGTCTAGAGCTGTGCAGGTACTATTAACTTGGTTTACTTCCTTGCTAAAGTTCTCAATAACATTTTTTTTTCCTTCCAGGTGAGCCTAAGCACTGTAAGAAGTCAGAAGATATAGTAAAAGCCACTGAACAAAACCAAGCACTGGTACACAACTAGATTTGCTGTTTCTTAAAAGCTTCTGACATTTCAGGCAGGACAGGTAATTTTGTAATTTCTTTCATATAATGGGGAGAGTTTTGTGCCATAAAGATTTGCTCATTGCTATTATTGTTCTCTTTGTCCTATTCCAGTTGTGGTTTTATTACAAAATTGTGAGACTGGGACATGATGCAGCCCACTTTCTATTTCCCTTTAAAAGTAATTCAGTATAACAGAAGGGAAAAACAATACTTTCATATATCTGAATTCTTAATGTGAGACTAAATAGTCATGCAATAAAACAGCCTCAATTCAAGTATATTGAATACTGGAAGTAATAGTAGCGAAGATTTTTTGTTTATGAATTTTCGTTTGCACTCTGTTGCAGGAGAAAAGGAGAAAAGGAGAATGCTGTCTGTTCCTACCTCCATGCTCTCAGAGGCTGTTATCCATCGACACATTCTTGGATCATCTTGTTTCTATGGAGAGTGATCAAAAATGATCGCAAGTGTAAAACACAAAACTCTAAGCTGGTAGCTCAAGGCACTTAACAACTCTCAAGATTTCAGTTGTATTTGTTGTTGTTATTTCCCCTTCTATTCTGCTTTCTTAAACTAGCCAAAATAATTTTTTCAGCCAAAGTTGGACCTTGCTTTGTTGCATCACTGACACCAGACATGTCCAATTAATCATGAGACATAAAAACACAGCAAGGATCATCTGCACTGGATTGCTATTAAGTGTCACTGCTACTGGCGTCCAATGGAAATGGAAAGGCAAAATGAAATGTTGTTACAGACACTTGTTCATGCAACCATGCTGCATGTAACATTAAAGTTTTACTTGTTAGCTTCATTACAATATATGGAAATAAAAATATCCAGACTGTGCAGAAAGTCCTAGAGTCGTACTAATGAGCTTGCGTGAATGATGACTCTTTCCCATTGTGCTGGCTGCCATATGGAGACAAATGGTGTTTAACAAATCAGTATTTGAAACATCTCTTCAAAATTAATTAAATAGCACCCAGTATTATGATTAAAATATTCCCAGCCCTACAGTGTTTTGTCAGACGTCAGCAGTGGAGTCAGCCCTACCATGAAGATGGTGCTTGCAGTTTTGCAGGTGGAAGAGACTGCTGCACGTGTGGATGACACCTGCTGCACTCCAGCAAAGTGTTGTGTTGCTTCTCAGACAGAACTGGAAGGTGACACCGAGGCTTTATATCATGGTTTTTCTCAAATATAAAGTTGACAACATGGATCCAACAAAATCCTTCCCAGCCTCACTTCAATAAAACGCCGGAGCACCTTTCTCTGAGAGGTGGTGCTAGCAGAGCACACAGGCGGTTACTGCTGCCAGACGTCTCGAATGAGCCCTCAGGCCCAGCTGTGCCTGGAAGAGCTCCACATTCATCTCCGCTCACCCCGAGCTGCAAAGGGCCCTCAGCCTCACACAGCCTGCACCCGGACCCTCCACTGCAGCAGACCAGGAATCTCCCTCCCTCCCTTCACCTTGTACGCTCCTGGATGACTTGGATCACTGCATTCCCTGTTCTTCTTTTTGGACATTGTATTACCTCACCAACCAACAAGTTTGCAGTCAGCCATGGTCCACACGGAAGCGGACTTGTAGGGCAGCGGCGCTCCCCGCTATGCAGAGCCCTGGGTGCTGCCCATCTGCTGCTTCAGTGATCTAACCGGAGCACACGCATACTGCAGGCATCAGGCTCAGCATCAGGAAAGACATGGTTTGTCCTGGCTGAAGAATGAAGAGTAAACCAACCCCCTTGTACTGAGGGGTGCGTATGTCTCCTCTCCTTTGACTGGCTCCTTTCCAGCAGGGAAGCAATTGGAATTGAACTGGGAGCAATATGAGCTCAGAGCCCTGGGGTAAGGGCATGCCAAAAGGTAGAATTTCTGTCGTTGAATATGTAAGCCATATACATGCTGTGCATAATTAGAGTGCATAGCTTTAACTTAAGAAATGTTTGTGCATATAGGTTGTAAAAAGTGCATTCAAATTGTTTTGTGTATCTGGTCCAGAGCTTGTATTTGGCATGGACAAAGTTCTGTACAGTGCAGTTAAAGAATGAAATGTTAAACGAATGAAATTGTATCATATATGTTATAATGCAATTGATATTTTTTGCTAAGAGTTAAGAATTTATATATTCTCTGCCAGTGTTTGAGCAAATCATTAGTAGCCTGGATCACTCCATGCACATCTGCATCCTTTTGGGGGAATGTTGGACATATTTTTTTGCTTTATAATGAAATGTAAACCATCTTATGGTTTCTTATTGTCATTATGACAAAAGAAGAAACATAGCATTTATGTCAGACTTTTTTTTTTTTTTTTTTTTCATTGTAAATTGCCGTATGCTGTGGTAGTAGAAAACCTTGTTTAAAACCTGAGAACTTTGGTCTTACACCTTTTCTTTCAAAACACGGGACCTTACTTCAGACATGTTGCACATCTACAGTTCCCACCAAACATAAAAGTGCAAAAAATTATGAGTATAATTTGAAATTAGGCCAGTTAGATCTTTGTTTGGAACAGCATTCTTCAACATTGTGATTTATGATTCATTGAGCCCAGAAGTCTGAAAACAATGCAAATTTAATGTTTCTGTTGTACTTTCAGACTTTTACAATAACTGAACTTGACTTTTTCTTTCTGTGTCTCTGTCCCAGTTGTAATTGATACACTCTGAAAAGGTCTTCTCTTGGAAATATAAGCAGAAGATATAGCAGGTTCTGCAGAGTACTGTGAGCATCCTGTGGGGCTTTCCGTGTCCTGTTGTCCTCCAGAAGCTAGGAGGAGTTCCTGATCTCACAGGAGGCACTTAGTGCCTGCATAGATCCTAAGTTTTGTGTATAAATACTTCAACTTACTCATTTTTATTCAGTTTTAATCACTGTGGTAGATGATACTGAAATACAAGAGTCCTTAGTTTTTCTCTAAAGCCAGCTAACTCTCTTTCTTTCTTACTTTATTCTTAGCAAGATTTTATCTGGACATGACCCAAAGCTTAGTGTGTTGTTTGGATTAGGAGAAATTTACTTTGGTGGATAAGACCATATGAGCCACAGTGTGTTAGTTAAGGCTTTGACCTTGGGTGGAATTCACATTCAGATGGCAGAGAGGCTTCTTGCTAGGGCCTCTCCTCAACAGGATTTTCTCTCTGAAACCTGTAAGGCTGCACTACCAAAACATTGCATGGGGCCATAAAAAATGTTTGTATATGCATCCTTCTCACAGCATTATGGCATGAACTCCTGCATTGAGCACACTGAGGAGCTGTAGCTATAGATTAGCCCTCAATAATTTTATTTCGTATTTTTATCTTGAGATATCTGACAAATATATTATGTAATATTGTTAAGGGTTATGATCTAACCAGTAATTTTTTATTTAATTTTCAACAAGGCAGCCAACAACTGCGTGTTTCTATTCTGCTGTATTTGTCCGTATTTCCTATAATGATATTCCTAAATAAATTTGATTTGAGGGCAAGGATTGTGAAGCTCCTGAGTGTTAGTTACAAATCTGCTTTAATGAAGCATTTTTTCATTTGTTTCTGAAAAGTGGCAGAGCATAGGTGATTGTTCCCATGCCTTTCACCTGCTTGTGGCTCCATGCTTTGTCCATAACTGTGTCAATTTGCCGCACAAACTCACCTGCATCCTCACAGTGCTCTTGACAACAATTCTTCCCAGTGAGCTTTGCCTTGTTAATGTTTACTACTAAGACAACCCTTGCATGAAGGAAATTGTAACCAAAAGAAAAGTATTTTTTTCCCAAATATTTTTACCACGGGCTGGTGTTGTTGAAATTGCTGGCACTGTTCATGTCAGCAGCAATTCTTCAGGAAGGGTGCAACTGTCAGAGGTACCTCTATGCCATGGAGCAAAAACAGGGCCTCATCCTACTACAACAGGAAATCAGGAGAAGGAATCCCGTTTACTTAGACATGTATCACATCCCAGCAAGGTGCATGATGGCACTAAGGTAACTACTTCATTTCACATTCTTTGCAGTTCCTTTTTCCCAGATCCCTCTTCAGCCACATGCTCGGAAGGTCTTCATCTGTTGCATGTAAGCCAGAAGTCATACAAGCCGCTACTAAGACTTCAAATTGACAAATAATCAAGAACCCTAGAGGTAATGTATAAAATGCATATTTTTAACTGACTATACAGTTTTTACATGAGAAAGAGTAAAGTGTAAGTGTAATATTAACATTCTTCAATGGCAGCTTAAAAGGACCTAAGTTTACAGTAGCTTAGACAAAGATTTGTCTGAGAGTGGAGTGCATCCAATTGTAAATTATTCTTTGAAAAATCAAATTCTTTAGAACACAGAAATAGAAAAATGAGTAGAAATGGTATTTAATATTATAAAGAGATGAAAGTGTCATCTGTCAAATACACTACACAAACATATAGGCAGTCTCCCTGAGATAATTCTGCTTTCCTGGTCATTTAATTATTTAATGGGTCTCCAGAGACCCCTGGTCCACATCCCAGGACAAACACTCAGAAGTTTTAGAGTACTGTAGACTTCTAAGAAGTCCCCTGGGAACAAAGAGCCAACTCGTATACACAGAGTTATAAATGAGAACACAAAAACTTGAAAAAACTGGGATTTAAATGTTTTGGGCTGAACTTTGCTGCAAAATACTTCTGCTTAGGCAAGCCCTTTTGTGAGGGGCAGCAAAGGCACTAGTACAATGAGATGCTGGAGGTACATAACTCAACCCTTCAATCAGAAGGAAAGAAAGCATGTTTTGGTGTCTGGTAAACTGTCAGTTATTTAAGCAAGGTGTGGAGGCAAACAAAACTTTGTAAAAGACCACCAGCACCAGCAACAACCACAAAGCAAACAAACAAATAAACAAAAAAAAAACCCTACCTCACCCAACAAACCAAAAACAGTCAAACAAAAAACCTCCCAGACCCTCACCTCTAAAAGACAGCAGTAAAACTGTTACTGATGCTTCTTACGAATTTATTGATCACTGTTGGAGAACTTGTCATTAGCTGATCTTGATAAATAATTATTTCTCTGTATTCAGCTGTTTTATGCAATAGGTGGAAACTTTGATGTTCTGTAGAAGGCGCTACTCAAATTTTAGCTGTCTTTAACTCTTCTGTTGAACTATTAT
>VXAV01005668.1:103966-135360 GCA_013399715.1 Alectura lathami | reverse complement strand
TTTTTTTTTTTTTTTTTTTTTTTTTTTTTTTTTTTTTAGCCCTTCTGTCTTTCTCCTTCAGCTTATTTGGGGATTATGGTCTAGTACAATCCATCTCTAAAAATCCTGCTTTCATTTTCTTTGGTCAACTCTTACACCACAAGCATGCTGAAATCATCTCTCTGTTTCTGAGCAAGTGAAAGAGTACACAGAAAGTTACACAGAGAACTTACTATGTTCTACCTGATCCATCTATTCCAGTGCTCGGCTCCCAGCAGTGCCACCAGCTGACTTTTCTGAGAAAGGTCAAATCAAGCCATAATAAATGGAAACCTTCTGTCATTTATGGAAAGTGAACTAAGATTTCCATGGAAGGGTTGCCCAAAACCACCCTATTTTGTTTTGAATAGCAGAGTTTAGGCAATATTAATTTTTCTATAATATTTATAAGTAAACTGTAAAAACGTTTGCTACCTGAAAGAAATGCGCCCCTTCAGAGAAGGGGGATTGCTTGAGTGGTCTTTCTTTCAATAATTTTCCTCCCTCCCTCTGCCATTCTCCATATGGTTAGAAATAGACCAAAGCTGCCTTTGTGGTCCTTTTCAACTGCAAACAGCATTTGCTGTCATTACAAAGAGATCTGCTTGGTTCAGGTATACGTCCATAAGCTGATCATGCTGTGAGACAAGCAGAGCTTTCAGTTGCACCCAAAGTATACGAGCAGCTTTCTGTCTAGATCTGCTGCTTTTAAAGGTCAGAGGCTGGGCCGAACCCCAGGAAAGCCACTATTCAGGAAGCAGCCTGCTTTTACTGCTCTTCCTTTCTGACTTCCCAGCCATTTCTGTCATGACGTCCACCTAAATTCACTGCAGTTCTTCAGCACTGCTCCATGACAAGCACTTAGCTGGGTATTTTGCTTTTTTTTTTTTTTTCTGTGCTCTGTTGTTTTACTGGCTCTTTCTTTATAGCCTCACAAGTGGAAGATCAGACAGAGATTGCTTACATTTTTGACTTAAAAATGGCTGTCATATAGAAAAATGTGCTTCCTGTCTGTGGCCTTTAGGTGAGTTTCCATCAGCAAATGGTGTCACAGTGGATCTATATAAACTTCAGAGTAACAAGTCCCGTCCTTCCAAAAATGTAATCAGTCTGTTCTTGCACTCAGACATGCTGCGTGTATAACCGTGGGTCAGGAAAGAGAGAAAGCAACAGGTCTTTAAAATGATATAGCACAGCTCAAATATTTAGAGATGAGGGAGTTGATAAGACCTAGATTTAGAGATGCAACCAAATTCTGGCTTGGCTATCTGAGGCTCTTATCGGACCACAGCAGTTCAGTCAGATCCAGGCTGTAAAACAGAATTGTTGTCCTCTCATTGCTGCAGTAACAGTCCTGCAATGCAGCCAGCTCCGGTTCAAACTAAGTCTACCATTATTTATAGTGTAATCATCCTCCAGTCCAACAGTGACCCTGAAACAGGCTTTTGTGGTGAATTCTCTATGCTCTTATCACGTGCTTTGTGTTGCCTCTGAAATGTTGAGTTCCCAATGTACCTTGTGATGGTATCAACAATTACAATTTGTGCGTGCCTTATTCCTTTGGCCCATAAGTCCTAGACACTTCTTATGAGAAGCCTGTTGGTACTAATAACCAGCAAAAAGTCATTAATACCAAAAGAGTTTATCAGCTAGTGACATAGTGCCTCTATGCTAGTTGCTATTTAAACCCTGGGAGTACTGAAGCAGTCAGGGGTTAAATGAAGAGCCTGGTGCTGATCAAAAGCAAAGCTGTGGCAAAGCTGGACCAGAGCCTAGCTCTTCCTGATACCACTCCACTCCTGACTTTGGCCTGTTGTTCAGATGTTTTACAAAGGATCGCTTCCCTCATTTCCTTGTCTGTGGCACTAAAAGCCCTCAGCCCTGTAGCCATTCCTGCACAACTGAAGAGTCCTTTTAGCCCTTCCTGCATACTGGAACTGAGCTGGAGTCACAGAAACAGATTGCAGTGTTTCTACAGACAATGGTGACAAAGAGGACAAATATAGAGGTGCAGATGGAGGGCAAAAAGGTGGCTCCCAAATATAAAGGAACACTTGTTAACAGATCGTGTTCTCAGCAGGTCTTCATGGAAGAACTCAGACTGTGAGTGAAATCATCATGCAAGGCACAGACAGAAGGCTCTGTTTTTTTATTTTTTTTTTTTTTTTTTTTTTTGCTAGCTCAGCCCTTTAAGAGAGACTGAAAGCAGTACAAAGTTAAGCCGACTGTAAGACTTTGTATCAGACTTAGTTAATGCAAAAGTACAGTTCATCTGAAAGCAAGAAAAAGTGCTCTAACTGTTGCATATCTAAGGGACACCAAAGAACAGCCTTGCATCTTTCCCACAGGCACCTCTGCTTCTTTTGCTTCTGTCTGCATTACTACAGGTAAATCTAGCATTACTGGTAAAAGCCGCCTGAAACTGAAGGGATCATTCTGTACAAACACTTCTCTGCAGGCTAGACAAACCCACTGTACAACATACACTCTTGACTAAAGGAACATATTATTTATTTTGTAGCTCTTAAATGGGATTTATTTACAACAGGTCTTAGAATACAGCTCACACACAGAAGTTAAGCTCTGGCAGTACAGCCGTCAGATTGCTATCACGTTTGCAATGACATTTCTACGTCATAGAAAATGAAAGAAGAGTGACGTTAAAACAACTGTTTATCTCCGGGTATAAGGCTCACAGAATGAATTTGCAGGCGGCCGTACAGCCCAGTCAAGGTGTGCTCCCAGCGCACCCTGCTCCGCGGGAACACAAGCGCTGGCAAATCGTGGGACGCACACGCGGTGTTGCAGCTCGGTCATCGCGGTACCCGGCCCACAGGCACCCTCCTGAGGGTTAGTGGCCCCATTCCTCTTCTCTTTCACTGATTCCCTCTTCTTCCTCTGGGAATGCTGAATCACTCTGACTCTTCAGATGCTTTATCCCTGAAAATATGAGTGATAATTGAAGAGTTGTGTTAGCTCATATTAGACATTTGTTTTCCTGAAGGAAGAAACAAGGGAATAAATAAACTAATGGAAAGACTTTTTTAGTGCCCATACTGACCCCCTTTCCCCATAAACCTCTTAATTCAAACAGGGCTATTTTCCAGCAGAAATATTCTCTTCCTTGAATATGGGCCCTTAGGAAATTTATCATACTTTGCTGGAAAAACCACTAACAGATGCTCCGTTGAAGAGATCAATGTTTACTTATTTTCTCTTCTCGGTGATCCTTGATCAGATTAATATTGCTGACCTCAAGAAAATTTTGAGTTTTAAAAGCTCACAGAGTAGGAGTAGGAATTATTCTACCAGGATTTCAACATAAGATTTTTGCTGAGATTGATCTGCTGAAAGTCATTGTTCACTCTGAAGTATGGGATTATATTTCCAAATTCACCACATGGAAAAATTTCAATTGAAATTATCCCAGTTTAGTCAAGTTACAAAGAGCTGAAAGCTGGATCCTAAGATGGGGAGTGCAGCTTGCTCCACACTGAGCAGGAGCCCATCTCTGCTCTGTGCTGGGCTCGGGGCTTCTTCTCTTTCTAGTGCACACAAACAGCACTTGGTTCCCTGGGAAACAGTTGTTCAGATAGAAAATATGCAAACAAATTAATGCTTCCTAGGACAGTACTTGTTAACATGCTCTACAACAATCAACATATTTCAAATTAAGTGAAGAAACACTTTGAGTGTCCAGCTACCACAAAGCTGGCTTCTTCATCAAATCACTTTAGTAAGACAAACACCTTAAATATTATTTCACTTAACTATATCTTAATGGACATTCATTTCAAAATGATACTATGTATGTATGTAAAATTCATCTCCTCTTGTCTATCTCTGGACTTATAGAGCCATTTCTTGCACATTCTAACATACATTATTCAGTATTTCAAATAGGGATTGCTAGGGACAAGAATAAACCATTTTTCACAGAGTTTTTTGAAGATGAAATTCTAATGTAGCAGGCCATGAGACAAAAATGTCTGGACTAACGAAAATACTTAGTTAAGTGCGAGCAACCATATGCTTAGATAAAAAGCACACCCGCCCATGTAACACTGCCATGAACCACAGGCGTGGGAGCTGAGCAGGCCCAGGAACACCCTGCCGCACTCTCCCACAGCTCTGCTCAGCACAAAGCTCGGGATGAGAGGCCTCTCAGGTGTCACTCCAGCAGGGTTATTTGAGCTGTGCCACCTGCCCTTTGTCAACACGGAGAAAATGATAAACAAGTAACAAAGTGGAGCTCTAGCCACCGGGGTATTTTTTTTCTAAGCAAGCTGCCGAGAAGTTGGATATGTTCATACTCAGCATCTTTGTCTAGCAGTATCTAAGTTTGCTAAAGGAGATTGAGTGAAGACTTATTACTCAGATCACTCCAACCATTCTTACTACTATTACTACAGTAATGTTCGTTTAATAAAAAGGAAAATATAAATATTTCTTTTTCATCTTTTCACTCTTCATACATGTCGGACTGGTAACACAGATCTTGCCCCCTGTTTTCCTAAACAGAGAACACACAGAAAAACAAAGCCAGAATATTTTAGAAGATATTACTTGTACAACCAGCAGATCTGAGTTCAAAACAAGGTACTGACTCCACACAAACCACGCCAACTTCACAATACTAATAACTGCAAACAGGGAGGACTGCAGATGCTGATTCACAAGTGAGTGCCCCTGTCTCATCCACGCCCCTTACTCCAGGCAGTGGCTAATCCCGAACCTGTGGCACCCTGCCCGCAGAGTCTCTTGCTGCCCTGTCCCCAGCCTGGGTGCTACCATAGAGGTGGCTCGCAGGGTCCAAACCGTCCTGAGGGTGGGTGCCCAGCCCCACTCTGGCTGGGGCTCTGCTCTTCTGAGAATAAAACACTTCCAGCCCCAAGGCTGCTCACAGCCTCCAAGACTTCATCCTCTCAATGCACCCTCACTGCAGCCTCAGTTTGCTCAAAATCACCGTATTCTGCCTTGAAACAAAGCCTGTCTAAACAGTGACATTTGGTTTCTTTTTCCATTTTCTCCCCCACCCTTTTATGCTTCTGAAGCCAGCAAGAGAAGAATTGTTTTTCCTCAAAGGGCTTAGATTTCACTGCAGGTAATTTAATCCAATTAATGCTGATGAAGAAATCCTTAATACTAAGCCATATTCAGCAGACGCGCACCAATACACTTTGAACTGGTAATTCTTTTTAGATGAAGTCACTGCCTCAGAGCATATTTCTAGATTACTTATAAATTATGAGTGCAAATGGAACAACTTCCTGGCATTTTTACAGTCACATAATAACATCTATGCTGTTTAATCAACATCTTGCTTTTTGCGTCTATCCATCTGACCAAAACACCAGATTAGAAGGCTAAGCTGTGTCACAAGATATGAAAAAACACACGCTCCTGAATTAAATATTTCCTAAAAAAAAAAAAAAAAAAAAGAGTAATTTTAAGGTAGCTGTCCATCTCAAGTAATTAAGGCAGTTCCCCATCCTATTTAACACTTCTTTCTTCACCCTACTTCACTGCCCAAGGAACAGTGTTGACATTTACAAAACTTCAGATTGAAATCTGCTTGGCAATTCAAATTCCCTGAAGTTTGGAGGATTATTTAGTTTTATGATTTGGAACTGATCCTCTCCCTATCAAAAACTGATTTCTGAATTTTCAAAAAGAAGTGAAAGCTGAAGCTGAGCCACAGACAAAGCAGACTGATTTTCAGAGTTTCAGAATTTAAATCACTCTGAAATTATCAAGTAAATAAACCTTGCCAAAGATGATTATAGCCAAATAAAAATGTCTACTTTCTGCCAATCCGAAATGAAATATGCTCTGGTTCCCTCAGCAAAAATTAGAATATCAAAATGAAAATCATGTATTCAAGCCACTGAACTGAAAAAAGAAATATTCTTTTATGGAATATTTTGTTCTGAATTTATCAATCAGTCAAAAATGTTTTGACTTCTCTAAAACTCCTTTGCCATCTTTTTTGTTTTCAACTGAAACAAATTTTTGAAATTAAAAAAAATAATAAAACCAACACAACAACAGAAAATCAAAACGCATTTCATGAAAAGCAGCACCCACCCCATGTCTTGGGCTTATTCAGGGAACCGTAAACTGACTGCAGTTGGAGGCAGCCATGAAGAGCCTGGGAGAACTAGTAGGTCTCATGGGGCAGACTCCTCCAATCACCGACACGGTCTGCACTGATACAGAAAAGGAAGCCACTATACCAGAACACCACCATGGCTAAGCAGGAACCCTGAAAGAGCTCCAATGCCAAAAAGTTGATGTGTGCAGCAGGTGACAGTGAAGCCAAAACTGGGTGATATAGGGAAATATAGGTGCTCAATATCTCTGCTGTCTCCACAGGAGCAGCATCCCAGCCTTGCTGGCAGCCCTGGTGCCCCCACCCTGTTGCAGGTCCCCCAGCAGCCACTCTTGTGGGTGGTCTCTGGGAAACCAGTAGGCCAAAGAACATCTCACAGTAATCTGTGAAACGACAGCTGGGATACACACAGACCCAGGCCTTGACAATTCCCATGTGTGAGTGAGCAGGCAGATAAAATGAGGGGGAGAAAATACAAAATAAAAGTAAGTGGACGTGGAACATTTTGTTTTATATATTTGGGCAACTGTGAACAGCCTGCTCAATACAGTGTTTGAAGTTTTCTAAAAGTTAAGTTGTCCTCTGCTGAGAAAGACTCAAAACCACCGCTCTACGGAACATCCCTGAAGGGCTCTGAAAGGTGCATGTGCTTCTAAGTTGCTGTTAGCCAAAGTTTCATGGCAAGGCAACACTAATCACTTGATGCTTAGCAACCCACAGGCAAAGACCTGCTCCTGCTCTGCAGCCTGAGGCAGCCTGAACACAGACGGGTTATTTGGCATTGCACAAAGCTTGGTCCTGCTCCTCCAGATCTTTTCCTGTTTTCAGAGAAAGAAGGATCAGATTTTGTGATTGATCTTAATTTTCAGTTATGAGGAAGAAAACAGCTACTGTTTATGTATAATGGATGTATGTAGAATACTATAAATTCATGTTCCACATGAATTTAAAATAAGGGAATGAGATAAACAAAGTGACACACAAATAAGTATTCTCAGGCTCCTGTTTAGACTATCTAAGGAAAAGCAATCCAGGCTGTCACTGTCTGAGTCTGATGGAGTTTTGAAAGGCCAGCATGCATGGCGGGCCTTCAAAGTTCAGAACGACAAGATTTTGAAGCACCAGTGTGGCAGTTTAAACTACACTGACATTTTAGCAAGATGTAAACCAGAAACAAAACTTGTGTGCTATGTAATTTTATATCTTAGCTCAGGCTGAGGAGAAGAAAAAGTTCTTATGTGTCTGATATAACTGATAGAACAAAATACTGTTCAGTCTGCATTTTTTTCTACTTTTTTTTCTTCATTTTTTTTTTTCCCCAATAACTTGAATCTTTTCTAAAAATACTGATGACTAAATGAAAACAAATGATCTGAAGTATTGGCAAATCTGATGAGTTTATGTAGGTCACACCTGGAGTAGGTCAGATCATCAGCATATCCAGCAGGTCACCACAGCCTCATAAATGTTTGTGAATGACCTTTCTGATACCAAGAAACAAGGATTGCCTAATTTTCTAAATGCTGATGGCTATTACTAACTCTTCTTTTAGCTGCAGATATATAATACTTAGTCCTCATGGTGAGCCTTTTAAATGACAAAACTGGGGGCTTGTTCTTGTGCTGCTTTCTCCACAGTCAAAAGACCCAGTGTTACACTATCACAATGAAGACTGTATCAGAGCAGCAAATTCATGTTGCAAAGATCTGGCTGCTTTCCATTTTATTCTCTCGCACGGCACTTTCCACTCCAGTTTCCTCTCCCAGAAGCTGCTAGAAGCAGCTCTGGCTCCACGACACCAGCACGAAGGAGCTGCTTCAGCACAGAAATACTTTTGTTAATCCTGCACAGGCTGGCCGGAACATGCACCGGAGACAGGGTTCAGCTCAGCTGTGACCAAGGGACAGCACCTCTCACTTACGGTAGCCAACAGAATAAACAGAGAGGCTTTCATCGCTCCAGGCAACTTCTGCTGGTATGTAAACATCTCCTTGTGCTGCAGCCCTTCGTCTGCAGAAGTCGGCCAGTCCTAAGGGCTCAAAAAAAAAGCGGAAGACTGCAATCAGCTACGTGGATGTTTCAGCTTGTAACAACCCCAGTTCATCCTTAATTCACCCTTTGGAAAGCCAGAAAACGTTTCTCAGCTGTTTCTGTGGAAGACGGCTCTAGTTCAAATACCTCAATGACAGCTTGAGGTGAAAAATATGGCAAGATAGCTTCCACATGCATAACATGTCCTGCAAGGCTCTCCTGCACGGTCCCGCTGGGCTGCAAGGGCCAGCAGCTAGGAGAGCTGAAGCTCTTCAGCTGACATTGTTTCATCCCTGATATTCATCATTCAGAGAGAGGCTTGGAGCTGCGTGCTTAAACTCAGCACAGCCCTGGTGGAACAGCCAAAGCAGCCCGCCTCTCCGGAAGCATCTGCAGCCGAGGTGCTGGCGGGAAGGCCAGGCCTGGTGGCACAGGCTGCTGCTGGGACAGAACACGCCTGGAGCTGAGGGCAGTGCTGCTCGGCCCTGCCTTCGGAGTGTTCGGAACAACGTGTAGTGCATTTACCTCTGTTTCGCCTACAACAGTTTGCAATTTCAAAAGAAATCTGCGTTATAATCTCCAACTAGTAAGGCAGGGGAATGACCTTACACAGCAAAACAACTCTTACGGTACATCAGAACTACCAATAATGTTCAGAAACATCATTTCCTTCCCAGCCTGACACCCTGACACCTCCACAAACCGCTGTTGGAGACAATGCTTTTGTGGGTTCCTTTAAAAAAAAAAAAAAAAAAATCATAGCAATGTCAAAAGCAATTTACGTAAATAAAAGCTAATAACACCATTTCTTTTGTGAAAACAACTATTTGTCTCAGTGTATGTTTGTGCTTGATTGTGTCTCAGTAAGGCAAGGAACGTTCTTTTAATCCCAGGGATGTTCATAAATGTGAACTTGAACCACCTGAGCAGGCCGATCAGCTCTGTTCATCCTCCTCTGGCAAACCTTGCCACTGTAATGCAGCCCCAGTGCGCACCCAGTTGTCAGATAAGGTTTACTCAGAAAGCTTCTCTGCAAAATTTAACTAACCTGAGTAGGAAGAAATGTTTTTGTGTTCTACATGTGTATAGAATCCTGTTAACTGTAGCAGGGAAGCTTTAAAAGGTTGGGTACGAGGAATGAGGGGACAGAGGTACACCTGCAATACTGCATACTGCAGGCTTGAGGAGACAACAGACCTGAGACCCCACCCAGATTTGATGCACCAGGTGCTCAACAGCTGTGTCTGGCTTCTCATCCAATGACCAACAGTTAAATTTAGGGCCAGTCACAAGTTAGATGCAGGAAAGATTACTGAGAGCTTAATTATAGCCCCTTTTGCTAGAACACATCATTTGGAATGCTTACCCTGAGATTCAAGGACCAATGCCACAACAGTCTCGTGACTATTGGCCTTGCTGCCCAGCAAACATTTTTACTTAATGCAGAATTTTTTTTGTTAGTCATTGGGGATGTTCTGTTTTGTTTCAAGTGCAAGGATATGTGATGCTCCTGTGTTGTAATAACGATAAACACTGTAAAAAGTAACATCATCAAAAACATCCTTGCTTTCTCTCTGTTTCCTAGGTCGCTGTCTCTTTCCTCCCTACTGCTGTGGCACTGACAGTCCCTATGGGATGTCCAGGGGTGGTCTGGGTGTAGAGCTGCGCACAGATCCCCACAGACCTTTGGGTGCTTTGGAGAGGAACAATGTGACTTCCGAGTCCTTACACAGCCAGTTGTGTCAACTGATTCTCCACCTGGAAGCCTGTAACAAGCCCTGGGTAACTACCTGCCTGACAGTTTAAGCAGAACAGATTCAAGCCAAAGCATTTATAAAAATGACAGCAGCAGACTTCAAAAGCTGAATATTTGCCCTTGCTTGGAGCTTTACAATTGTTGTTTACTTGCAATTAGGAAAAAAACCCTGAAATTTAAAAATTTCTGTCATAAGGATAAAAGAAAGAAATGTCATCAAAACCATTCAGTTTTGCCTAGGTTTTTGTTGTAATATATGAAAACACAGGCATGCTATAGGAAAATTAATTTAACTTTTGATTTGAAATGAAAACACAAGGGAAATTATAGATACTAAGATTTGTGCATTCAAAACCTTACTGCAAATGCTTTATGAAGCATTCTGATCTCCACAGCTCCAGCAGACATTTCTGAGCAGCTGTATTTCAGTTTTCTTTAGGCATTCTTATCTGACTTCAATATTAACAGACAGAATTATCCAGCTGCTCTTGTTTTCCTGGACAATTCTACTGTGGCTCTACTTTTTCATGTTTTGGCTGACATGGGGATTTTTCTGAGGTTAGAAAACCTAAACAGATGAGAAAAAAGTGACTGCCACATCCTGAGGGGAGAGAATCCCTGGCAGGGCAGGGAGGGTGAAGTGCTCCAAAGCAGAAGGCTGAACCCATGACAGGATGAATGAGGTTCTGCATTGTAAGGGCCGAGCAGCTTCCGCTGCTTCACAGCTTCCTCTGCTTCACCTCAGGTCCTGGTACGGGATCCCAGACATTCTGTTTGGTTTGCCTTTCTGGATCTCTATTTTCTGTTTCTGACAGCCTTTTTGTGGACATTATTTGTTTCCGTGGTCTGGGTCAGATACAACACCAGATGTGTTGGTGGCAGATCTAAATCTATTGCTGCGTACTTTGTGCAGCCTGAAATTTTTAGAGTGCAGATAGAAAGCTTCCCAGTGAGATGTACCTTTTAAACAACAACAGGAGCAAAATCTTTTCTGGTCAGCCAAAAATCCAGCTCCATGTTTCACTGTCATACTTCCATGTTCTGTGTGTCCTTCACTTTTAATTAATCCAGTCTGTTTGGTTTCTGTCAGAAGTCTATAAGCTTTTCTGTTAATTTGCTGATGAATCCCCTACTGAGTTGTAATTACCATCTTCATTGTGATCCTTCTTAGGATGACAAAGGAGATAGAATTTTGGCATCCACATAACCTGACGTCAGTAATATTGTAAATGTTGGAATGAGCTCTCCTGTTCATTTAAGTGTTTTATAAACACCTTCCAAATTACAAAAACATTGTGATGATTGAACAAGTGATTGATAGGTCAGAGTCTACAGTAACTTATCCCCATCACTGTTGCTTCATGGATGGCACATGAATAGCAGGCAATTACCATTTTCTCTATGTTATAGGTATGGTAGCTGCAGTTTTTACAGCGAAAGAGAAATCTGCTGGGAAGAATGAGCCTGCTCAGTTTTCACCACAAGCTCATTGTCCAGGAGCTGCTGAGATCTCAAATTTATGGAATTTGTTTCAGAACGCTGAAGCTGAACATGCCTTGAGTCCCTTCCCTAGCCCCAGGCAGCAGGCATTTCATACTAACAGGAGCAAAGTCTATGCAGTGAGTTACAATCAGGTCAGCTTGACTACCTTGAAGCACCAGAACTCTTCTGGAACATCAGAGCAGGTTCCTCTTCTGGTTTAACACCCTCGTAACCAGAGAGGTGATTCTCTTGTTAGAGCTTTGGGGCTTGCAGCCTGCACTAATTCCAGCTTCTGATTCATCCATCAGAACAAAGGTGAAATTCTGATATGGGCAGCTGCAGGATGAAGTTTTTGCCTTACTTGTCATTACCATTTTATGAAACATTTACACTTCAGAAACGGTAATTAAAACAGCTATTGAACCACAGAATTGGTGAGGCTGGAGGGACAGTACCCCAGGGACAGTCTACTCCAAACAGGTCCAGATGGAGCAGGTTGTCCATGACTTCATCCAGTCAGGTTTTGAATATCTTCAGGGAAGGAGACTGTGCAAGCTTTCTAGGCAACATGTTCCACTGTTTGGTCACTCTCACAGCAAAACCAAGCAAGTATTATGTTGAATTGAATTTCATGCATTTCAATTTGTGCCCTTTGACTCTTGTCCTCACATCACATACAAGCTCCTGATTTTCTAAAACAGAGGATTATCACCAAGGGAAATGTGCCAAATGTTACTATTTAATAAGACATAGCTGTACTTAACACAAAATAGCAACTATAGCCTGGAAAGTAACTGTGCAGAAGTGGGAGATGGATGGTGGATAGATAGCCCTAATTTTCAGTATTGTTCTCAGTGTTCAAGTAAGTGGTTTTTTATTATTATTTTTTTAAAGAATCCATGTTCCTAACTCACAAATAGCTGCTGTCCCTTGCCTTATAAGCTGCAGCTAAAGCACACTGAAGAATGTGTTCTCTCTTTATTTCTACCTGCTTAACATCCAAACCCAGTCTGACCCTGTGTGAATATTTTTGTGTGCTGAAATCTTCTGTGACACACCAGGCTGCTCTGTAGGAGCAGGGATAGCACAGCTCACTGACAACCGAATGTCTACCAAATTCTTAAGTTTTTTGTTGTTGTTGTTGTTGTTTTTTACTTACAAATTTAAAACAAATATTAAGAAATCAGCTATTCAACACGGAATGCAATCACCAGAAATGATTTGCATTACCATAGATACAACTGGTCTCACTTTGCAGTTGCCATGGGCAGCAAAACATCAGGGGCAAAATCTTTAGTGGCTTTTCATTGTGTGAGTGACTTGAGCTTGCTAGAAACCTGCGTCTCCTGCTTTGCCTAAGGCAACAAAATACCCCAGAGCCAACATCCAGTACAACCAGAATGTAATTACATCCTGGAAGCACACGATCTGGTACTCAAATTAATAGTTAGAGGCTGAAAACAAGTGTTGCTCTCAATTTTTCTGGAAAGTGTAAAAAATAATCCTGGAGAAAGAACATCATTTTACACGGTTTTTGTTGTGGAAAATACAGAGAAAGTGCAGAGAAGGTAGACACATCTCTAAAGGCTTAGATGCATTCATTTTAGAGTCATAGATTATTTAGAAATGACTTTTAACACTATTCTTACTTTTGATCTTGCCAAGAGAAAGCTTGAAGCAAAAGTCTGGCTCTGAGTACTCCCAGATTTGGGGAAAACTGATAACTTGCAGGTGAAATGCAGTAATAATCTAACAGATTTTAGATGGAAAATATAAATCACAGTTGGACTTTAATATAATTCTGCTCCTTCTCTTATAACCTTACTTGTCAATTTCCCAACAATTTCAACATGCTTTAGAAAAAAGCCCTTCGCAATTCTAGCGGTAAGAAAATACACCTGCGTGTCACCAGGGGGAGCTTTAATGCCAAAAATCCAAGTGAGCGACTACGTAATTCCACTTTCTTGGGAACTGTGAGGCGATTGAAGAGAACGCTGAATTTACATCGATTCTCCCCGTTCCTGAAAGGAAAGGAGCAATGCGTTGCCCACCTTTGGCTCCGCAGGGAGGAGCAGCTTGCGGGCTCTGGGGCCGGCGGTGGTCTCGACGGGCCTCGCCCCTGCAGTGCCTGACCCAGGCTGGGCGCGACTGCCCTGTTCGTAGGCTTTGAGAGGCATGTTCACATAGACTTTTTGCTGTGTGCACAGTATATACAATTGCACAATCTACAAAGCACCCTGGGCTGAGAGGATCATAACAANAAAAAACCTTTTTTTTTTTTTTTTTTTTTTTTTTTTTTTTTGAATGACATAAGTTCACAGATTGAGTGAGAGCTGAAAAAACGGAAAAATCCTGTTTCAGCAAAAATTAGCAGCTAAATCCAATGACAGCTTTTATAACAACTTCCTTTTGGCCCATGCAGCTCACAGGAAAACGAATCCCCTTCAGATCCATATGTTTGCTGCAGTATTTCCTGTGTTTTTCTGGTCACATTCACACACATAATTCATGTGAGTTTTCAGTCCTAGCCGTGGGCCTAAAAGGATGTGGTTGAAATCTTCAGGCTGCTAATGTTCTTGTCTCAATGCCAAAGCTCTGGTGGAGGGTTTTGGGAACTCTCTGTTCCTGCTAAAATGGGCAATGTTGCATCCCAAGGGGTGAGGGAAGGGAGAAATTGTGGAGGGGAGGAGAACCACATGGCTGTCTTTAGAAAAATTTTTGCTTTTCAATAAATTCAGACTACTAGGCATCCACTTCAAAAGGAAAAAAATCGAGTCATAAAAATCAGACAACATCCCCACCACAAGGAACCCAACACAGATGGCCCCCGAGAAGCAGGACCAAGTCTTTGCAGCCTTGGTTTGGTCTAACCAGAGGAAAAAGGAACATGTTGATCAGAAACAGATATCACAAAGCCAGTGTACTGCTTGGAATAGTGCTTGGGTCAGAGTGAAACTTGGTGGTAGAAATTAAAGAAATAAAGGTAAGCTACCGCGCTACAAGATCATTTTTCAAAGCTCCCAGGAGACATTAAGAGACACGGAGGTACTATTGAGATACGCAATTAAATACACACACAGAGGAGGAGTTTTGTTTAAGAGTAAATTAAATAGGAAGTGAGCTCGCATCCTATAGAGGCTCTTTGCAAACACTCTCTCTAGGGAGGTACCTATATTTATCCTGTGCCCCTGTGGTCAAGCTGTTCCTATCTCCACCCCACGCAGCCCCCAGTACATGAGCCAGCTCCCCCAAAGAGATGGACCCACTCTGCCCAGCAGGCTGGCCCATGGCATGGGATGAGGAGGGCAAGGACCTGACAAACTCACCTGCCCCTTACGCACAGCCCTGCAGTTCCTGTCCAGGAGCTGAGGAGATGTTAAGCACTGTGTAGGAGTCCTAGTGGCTCTCTCTTTTGGAATCAAACTCGGGATTTTCAGTGCTTCAGAAGAACAAAGGAGCAGCTATTTATTACAACAGGGCTCACTGGAGTCAGTGTCTGCCTTGGGGCTTGGCTGTTAACCTCCAACCCAACACATACGGCTACAACTATGAAAGAAAATTTAATGCCCTGCCAGATGACTGGCTTCACAAGAACCTAACATCTTCTCATATTATCTTTTCTTCAAAAGCTGTTTCAGTTCAGAGCACAGTACTGCCAAAATCTTTGGAATTTCACTATAAATACGTCCTATGATATAAAGTAACCAGAATAACACATTGCCCTTTCCAAGCTTTCTGCTTTATATTTGAAAAGAAGTACTGTCTCCCACATTCTCTTTCTGTAATATTTTATGTTCTTGTCTCTTAAAAGGTTGACTTTTAATGTGTTATGTTACTGCTCAGAAGCAATTAATGATACTATGACGTTTAAACTGCTCTCCTTTTGGTATAACAGTACTCAATAATACTATTTTCACACCATAACTGCTGTTTCACAGGCATCGGTAAGCTTACCCTTCTATCATGAAAACAAGTACTTTTTATCTATTATTGAAGGATCTGCTCTTAGAAAGAGGCCAGTTTAACACTCACTGCATGAAGGTTAGCATGAACTGTCGGATATGGGGACTTCATGCTGAACTGAATGAAGTTGGAAAGAAGTGGAAATATTCCCCCAGACTTTGGTCAGTATTGGATCAGGCCTTAAACCACACATGGTAATCTGGGGGCTGATAGTGCTCAGCACAATCTTTTCTCTTTCACACACCAGGTACCAGTGGCAGATGACAAGTTATAGCATAAATGCCCCAGTTTTGGTGTACAGCAGATGTCAAGCTTAATCTCCACTGAACACCTCAGTCTCTGTAAAGGTAATGTGGTATTTATTGCAGCTAGAGCCAGAGCCATTTTGAATTAGAAGCTGCCAGCTCTGTGAAATGAAACGTATTCAAAGCTGCCAGCAGTAAGGAATTAGACTATGGCAGCATCTGCCAACTTTTGGGGCAGTAGCAGAACAGTGGCAGCCGGCTGAACTTGAGATGGCAGTGATCTAATGCATCCCATTCACCAACTTAGAGGTTCACTAATTAGCTTTTTTCTTTTTTTTTTTTTTTTTTTTTTTTTAATTGTATCTACTGTTATCATACTATTGTACAAGTCTGAGAAAGGAGAGGGGTGTAGAGAGTCAGGAAAAGAGACCAAGCACTGGAAGCTAGCATCCTGAGCAAGAACATCACAGAAGCACATCCTGTCTCTTTCTTGCAGCTTTATATATATATATGGGAATATCAGAAATACCACCTTTGTAACTAGCCTGATACTTCAGATGGAACAGAGCCAGGAAGCTGTCCAAGGCCATGCTATATTCAGTGGTGTGCCTCCATCAAGGTGCTTTCTGACTAAGATGTGAATAAGCATTGTAAAAATAAAATAAAATAAAATAAAAGAACTAATTTTAATTTTGAAACCAAAGCTGCACTTCTCTGTTGTGACCTGGCTACAGGAAAGAAAAAAAAATATAATCATACAAGATTGCAGAATGAATTTTCTTTACCCAGTGCTTCAGGATGTCTTGGCAGTTGTGGGGATTCCACCCCTGAAACAAAACACGCTTACGGTTTTCTGTCACATCACGACACATTGACAAACAGGAGCACAAGAATAATGAGGAAGAGCTTTGCCTTCTTCTGTTACCCAAGAAACAACCATCAAACTTCTACCTAAAAAGAAGGTATTGAAGAATGGGTGCCAGAGCACTGAAGCTCTGCTGAGGGTGTGGTCTGTCCTTGTTGATTGCTTCAGGTACTGACCTGTGCCTGCATTGCTGAGCAGTCCTAGCCATGGCCCAGAATTTACCTCAGGCCCTTAGGCCACTGGAAAAGCACAGAGGTCTGAAATATGTGTTCAGGACCGAGGGAATAGTGGAAAACTAGCTCCTTCTCTTGTTCTGACCTGGTAGCTCATGTGCAGCACAATCACATTAAAAAAATGCTAGGTAGTTTGTAATCACTGTAGAAATTAGGAAAATGTAATACCCTCAGCCAAAATGACTTACCCACATAAGAAAAGCATGTACAGAGCACCAGCTCGGTCTGTGAATTTTGATAAACCTACCTTGATGTTCAGAAAACAGTACAAGATGTGGAAAAGATTATGGCTAATATTAATTTCCTGAAATATAAATTTAAACCAGTGCATGAAGCACTAATCACACAAAGTATTTTTTCTTTTTAGTACAATATGACATTTCTAGTTTTTACCCTGAGGTATTTAATTAATGATAGAAGGTTTTCAGAGTTTGCCATATAAGAAGGCAGCCCATAAAACAATACAAGTTTCTGTAGTCACTGCTAAATCATAGAATCGCTCAGGTTGGAAGGGACCTCAAAGATCATCTAGTTCCAACCCCCCCTGCTGTGGACAGGGGAAGATTTGCTCAGGAGCATTCAGTGCTCTGAGAGACATTTCAGACCACTGTCCCTTGGTATGACGGTGAACAGAGCACATCCCCATCAGCACAGAACCACCTTCTCACACGGGTCACAACCCATACCTCTGCCCTCACCACGAGAAGACGAGGCCTGCATCTGCTCAGCTTCAGCAACATCTCGGCTCGTCACGGCCACGGTCATTAACATTACGATAGGAATTCAGGTATTACCTCAAGAACTGCCCTGGGTACCACCTCTGCTGAGACTCACAAACTTCATTCCTCTACCACCTGAAGTAAATTTAGTCTGAGATTTTCTTTCTGTGATGCTTCTTGTGAGCTTTGAAAGCTTTGAACTCGGTGCCTACCATACTAACAACAGTCCTTTATGTCTCCAGACTCTATCTGTGTTCCTTGTTAACCTTCAGTCATAAAGTAATGAGATGCATCAGACATCGTCAAGCCGGCCTAAGGGGTTACAAATTTGGATGAGGGCCACATACTGTACTAATTGCTTCTAATAAATTACGTATTTCAGGAGGGACATTGTGATTTTAATCATTTATTCTGCATTTCGTTTCCTTTGGAGAGAAGAACAAGCAGGCACTAAACAAGTCCAGCATCCAAAATTCATGGAAGAAACTAGAAAGAGGGTCTAAACATTCTGGGAACAGCCAACGAGTCCTCATTGTTTTAATGAGTCAAACCAAAAAGATGTCTTTGAATATTCCTGAGATTTATAACAACTCACACTTAATCCCATTTCAAATGTTGTAACTAGGACCTAGCTTTGTTATAGGACCTTTGTTTCTATGCAAAGAAACATACACTAAAAGGAATTTAAAGGATGCATTCTCTGAAGGACAGAGGAAAAGTAGAGTCAAAGGTACCTTTCACTTCTGTGGGGAAAGACTATAATTATGATCTGATGGCAGCTAATTGCAAAGGTGGGTCAGTGAATAGAGAAAGCAGCAAGAACTTTCTTTAAAGGCCACTGAGATTAGTAGGATCTTGATGCTGGTCCCAACAGCCTCCTGCAAGGTGAGCAGGGATGAGGGGAAGTTTCTTATTTCCCTGACCTCTAGCACACCCACCGCAGTGTGCTCACTGTTAATGAAATCCTCAAACCACTCGGGAAAGAGCACTTCCTTCTCAAGGGAAGACCTTGATGGTATTTAAATAGCTCCTAGTATTAATAGCAGGGGCTGGTAGATAATGTGGAGACATGAGCTCTGGGGACCAATGCAGGTTTGGGAACAGCAGGGGTTTTCTTCTGTTTGTCTTTGTAAACCTTGTTTCCTGTCACTGCAGCCTGTGTTTCCTTTAAAGGATGAGCTGATACACCAAGTAAAAGGTGGTATAGGGGTAAAAGGGAAACTGCCTTGATACAAAGTACGCCTTGGGATGCAAAGCTGCAGTTGTAGTTCTGAGTCTTACATGTGCTCTTTTAGTTTTCAGGTGGTAATGATATGCCAAGGAAGTACCATTACCAGGAATGAGCACAGTCTGAGCTGCCCCTCTCTTCTAGAGAGGGGTGATGTCCCATTTCAGACTTCTCTGGACAGCGTGAGGGGAAAAGAGAATCCAGCATACCTCCCAAGGGTTCCTCCAACTCCTGACTGGAATAATGATGATATCTTTAAGGATGAATCCATTTGTGGATGAATGGAGAGCTTTGCTGAAATAGCTGAATGTCTGCTTTGCTACAGAGGGAAAGGACTGAAGGATTCTTCTTGATTTTTTTCATACAGAACAAGAAGCAGACCAGTAACTAGGAGAAAACAGCCTTAAGCAATGAGAATTAAGTGAAAAAACTGCCCTGGATAGAACTGGTGAATTTTCAAATTGACACACATTCCCCTGGTTGTTTTTATGTTGTTCTTCATAGGGAGGTATGTGTCAACTTCTGCACATGGAAGTTCTTCTTAAAATGGAAGGAGGAGGTGACAGGGATTCAAACTTAACACACTAGCATATTGAAAGTTAGGGAAGGAATAGAGAAAGTGAAGTTCCAATACAACAAGCAAAGAGAAAGGAAAGAAAGGAGGGACACAAACAGGCAAAACAGAGGTGATGAACTCAGAGAACAGCATAAAAATTACTAGATTGTCAAGCACGTGGGATAAACCTATCACTGATGTGGCCCACTGTAAGCCTAGTAGAGTCAGGAGTTTAGTCTATGACATTGGAGCTGACCTGAAACACAGAAAGCAGCTTCAGCCTTCCATACACTCAGTACCTCATCAGTTATTATTACTGTCCTCAGGTGTTTTTGTCGGAAAACAACACGACAATCATAGTATACTGAAAATATTATGGATTTTGCGCGATCTTCAGATTCTGACTTTTGCCATCGTTGCATACTGCATAAGAGTGTGGAACTAACAAACCTGTACAGCAGGGTTAGCAAAAGAAATATTTTTGAAAGCAAAATTAAAAACCCCTTTGCCATCCTTTAGACTTGGTAGTATAATACTAGGAAGAACTCTGCGCTGAGCTGTTATCTGGTTTTCTGTCTGATTTGCTCTCCAGATTACGACCTAAATCAATAGCTCTCACATCGATTTTTCCAGCACACTGTATTCCAGTAAAAAGAACAATGCTCTGAGATGAGTCAGCTATTTGCTTTGTCTGCAGGGATGCTGCTGCATTTTCATTTAGGAAAATAAAAGCAGAAGCCAAAGTACACACACATATATATAGTAATAAGAACCTGCCTGTTGCTTCCTAACCTGACACCGGCTCTGCTTGCATGGCTTTGCTGCAGCTTGCTACAGAACAAGCCATTGTAAGGATGGAACCAAAGTATTTGGGGCAATGTTAGACAAATAATAGCACTGTTTCAGTTTAGGTGTTTACTATGGCAGAGAGGGAAAGTATGCCTGTATTTAATTAAGGAGCTGAGTTCCCTATATTTACCATGAACATCAGAGTGCTGCATTTTCATTTATTTCATTTCCTATATTTTTAATGTATTTGCATATTTCATGTAATGAGTACTACAGTCCCAGTACTATATTGAGAGATATTCAATCTAGAATCTCATTCTTCACCGCATATTGAAGACTACACTGTGAGTACACTAAGAGAGAAGCAGCTCACAGGGGAAGACACACGAAACTGAGGAAATAGTGGGAAATCATGAAGCTTGCTATTCTGAAAATATTTTTGAATATTGCAGACAACTACAAAACTAGAATTATTAAAATCATTACGGAACTTTACAGAATTATGTATTTCACAGTAATGTTTTCATAGCATTATGTATTTTGGATTGCTACATTTGCCTCCTAATTTCAGTCTACACAAAATAACAGGTGCCCACCGGTGTACCTGGGAGTATCATACAGGTTAGGGAGTTAAGGTGTACACAAGAGGCATTTTGTGCTTTACTTTCTCCTATTTACAAGATATTTCTGACCAGCTGTGAACTGTCTTTCCTACTAGAAAGCCTATTCCCTGAGAATTAAGCTGACATAAGAGCAAACGATGCCAATCACTTCCCCAGACCTCAACAGGGGTAACGCTGAGTAGGCTGCAGTCCTTGGAGGAGATATGAGGACTGGCTTCACAGAGCACTTTTTTTACACATTATTTTGTTTAGGCTTGTGCACCAAAGTAATACAGCAGTGAGATCAATAGGTGCTATTGCTACCCATGCAAATCTTCCCTCCAGAAATTATTACAATTGACTATAAGAAAATTCTTTCTAATATCCAGTAAACAAAACTTTGCTCATTCTGACAAGCATCCAACAAGTCTTGTGCAGCACCTGGGTGACATTTTCGGAGTTGCTGAGTGCTGGAGAACTGAAGCTACAAAATGATGTACTTAGAACTAGCTGTTATGGTAAATTAAACAATGATAGTGACTGTGTTTCACTCTACAAATATTCTACTATTTTTTTCAAGGTAATAAATTGTGCTGAGCAGAAGGAATGGAAATTGAGGATATTCATTATCTATCAGCAGACAGTTGGCTTTGGTCCCGTACTGACAAGTGCTGGTCTGAAGAGCTGGTGAATCGCCATAGATCTCACCTACCTGCAAGCACAAGCAAGTCCAGCTCTGCTCAGTCACTGGAGAAACAAGGCTTCAGTGTAGCTGGCCTGATCGCAGCCAATACTCCGCTGCTTTTGCTTTCATTCCTGGAAAGCTCTGAAGTCCTCTAAAGATTTAATGAGATTACTCAAGACAAGAAAGACTTCACACTTGCCATGTTCAGGTGTTCAGCCCACAACACCACTAAAATGTGTGTATTCAGAGAGTTCTCTTCAAAGTTTGGGATAGAATTATCTTCTATCTCAAACTAACAAAAGTATTAAGAATTTATGAATATATATATATATATATTTAAATAAATTTCCTCTGTTGTTATATTATGTTGTGAGGGTAAACTGTGGCCCAGTACCAGGTAGGGACCTGCCTAGCAGTGACTTCCATGTGTGAGATCAGAGCCAGATAAGCGTGAGCTTATTGCTGCCCACGCGCTGTGCTCCTAGACGCACAGAGCCACGGCTGGTGCCAGTGTACCCTGTGCATGGGGGGACAACGCTGCAGTGGACGGGCTGTGCTCCCAGGACAGGGACAGTACCTGGACAGTACCTTTGAGGGCAGGCGGGGTGTACACGCTCTGCTTCCGTTGCTTTGGTGACGCGCTCTGGGACTGCGGATTGAAGAAAGAGAGAGAAATGGTAAGAGACAGGCAGAGAGAGCTTGTTTTCCCTCTTGCTCTTTGAAAACACTCTGAGGTGGCTTGCCCTAAATGCAGAGACTTGTTTCATACTTGAAATCACCCTAGGTTCTTTCCAGAGCAGGCGGTATCCCCTCATGGCCTCAGTAGCGCTGGACTGAAACTCCTGCGTACAGGCTGTGGTGATGGCCAGGTTTGGAACACACTGCAGTGCTCTGCACTGCTCCTGGCTCAGGGGGTGTGCACACTGCTCTGAGAAGTGTCTATGCAACTGATATTGTGTAAATCTATGCCAGCTCCTGGGCTTTCATGAGTACAGGGAAAATTTAGATAGACAAAATATGTTTAATGGAAAACTCCTATAGCTCCCAGGCAAAACAAACCCAATACCACTGAAAATTGCCCTTAACTGTAAAAAAAAATTGTTAAATGTAAACTTAAGGTAGCCTGTGTTTTTAATAGTCTATGTGAATGACTCACAAACAAATAAAGCAAATAAACACATTAAAATAATGCAAGATTTACTTTGAAAAATTGTCCAAATAAAAGCAGTGTAAAGGCTGATTCTACAGATAGGTAAAGTAATAACAAAATTTTTAATACATACATTTTTACATAAATAAGTGCAAAATCCCTCCCCCTGCACTTTATCAATGTGTTATATTACTCCTAAAATAATATAATCAACCGCACAGCCTTTAGCTGGGCCTGTTTCAAGTGGTATCTTTGCATACAGTCAAACTTTTTTGACTCCAAAATCACATTCCCACACAAAAGATGAATTATTCCAAAATAGCAGCAGTAGAATTACACACAGAGCAACAGAAGTTACTACATCAATGCATAGCTAGCACAAAACTAACTGAAACATATTCCAGAGCTAAGGCAGTGCAACTTCTGCAAAATGAAAGCAGTTGAATTGGTATATATACCAACACAGAATATCTCCATATACAAAGGACAACAAAACCACATAGTATCTCAACATGGCTAGCTTTTGAAGACATAACCATCATACCACATTCCCCAAGAAAAAAAAAAAAAAAAAAAAGTAAAAAAGCTGTGCATAAGCAAGCTGCATTTTCTCTCATCAGTTTTTACTTGTATTTCCTCATAATTATGCTGCTTTTTTTTCCCAAATATTTGCTAAAAATGTCCCCCACTTTCCCTGTGGTTTATTATCAGTGAATTTTAATCTCTTCTAGGAGCATTTGAGACCGCTCTTAAGAAAAACGCTTCCACACACATGTGGCCAGTCCTATTACCTTATCACAACAGATGGAGTGATAACATTTATAAATAAAAGATTGTCTTCTTTTGAAAGAGAAGGCTATTTATAAACACTGTGGGATAGGTTGTTGATCCTCACCCCAGTGAATCACTGTAAGTCTGTATTTGAGTCGAAATCTGAAACAATCAATACCTCCTGCTGCTATTTAGAGCTTTGCCAGCTTCTCGGGGCAATCAGTGGAGGAGAAAGCGGTCGGGGACTGCAGGAGCTGTGCAAGGGGAGATCAGGAAACGAGAGCAGAGGAGCCGGCTCTCAGCTGTTCTGCAGACAGTACCCTCCCCGTGCCTGCTGTGGGCTCAGCAAAGGGTGGGAAGAGAGGAGTCTGCGACGGTTTTGCAGCGCCACAGCTGCCTGCAGACCCAAGGCAGTGCTGGCTGGAGCGAGCTGGCTGTGCCACCCCGGGCCATTTGGGTTTTTGTCTGAGGGGTGTGGCAGTGAGAAGGCGGAATGTGCCTTTGCCTGTGCCTGCCTGAGGCAGGAGCTTAGGGGCACTGCAGCCTGTGCTCTGCTGGCGCTTGGGGCCGTCTGTGCTACTGTGTGTGCAACCCCATAAGTACAGGCATCCACTGGGGTGGACCAGGGTGTTTCAGAGGGATTTTAACAGTAGTTCTATTTTGACAGTAAATACGTTTTAAGAAATAAAAAATTCACTTACTTCTGCCTGTGAGATGTTTGATCTCTTCTCATCTTTTTCTGGAAGAGGAAAAAATATAAAGTAAGAAAGTTAGTACAAAATATTTTCTTAGTGCAAAGTATTGTGGCTCTGCCCTGCACCCTACTGCACCATTGTAAATAAGAAATTACCCTGCTGATCTACAGCCTCAGAAAACCAGAGGCCCTGATCAGCATGTAGACAGGAGCACTGTATCTGAAGCCCTTCACTCCCATTTTTGACTGGCTGAGTGTGGTCACCAACTATATCGGTTTGTGCATGAGATAAAATTATTTTTCTATTATTGTCTCGATGTGGTTAATGGTCAGAAAGTGTCATTTCTGATGACGATTTCCCAAACATTTCACAAAGATCATATACTATCTTTGATGCACCATAGTTAGGAGCTCTAAAATAAAGTGTTACTAAAGAAAGTGGCATCAATCTGTGCCACATCCTCTTCCAAAATATTTCACTTGCAGGTAGAGCTGTGCAATTTCTATTGACACGTGGCAGATCTGAAGGAAGAGTTAGGAATGTGCAACATTACTCCATCCGGCTTCATTGTTTGTTATAGGCTGCTTGTGCTGTGCTGTCTGTCAGGGAAAGAACCAGTCCAGGCAGACTGGCTGCATTTCCTATTGTGTTCCTTACCCTTGTGTTCATGCATCTTGCAAATATTAATTGACCTTCTGGGTTTTCTTGAAGTACGGATTTCACACTGGCTTTCTATGAGAGACCTGTATACGGCTTGAGCTCCAGGTTAAAAAATGTGGTTCAAAACTGTGCTGATTACTCCAGTGTTGTCCCACAGGTACAGAATTAGACAAGACAATCAGGAGGCCAGTTCCTGCCATTGACATTTGCATGACCTTGTAGCTCACTACTCTCTTCCTTGATTTCCCTACCTGTAAATAAGTATAGCAGCACCTAGTATCCTTTCAAAGTACTTCGGAGCTTGAATATAGGCTGGATAAATGGGTGAGTATTTAAGATATTGTAACATTTCTAGTTAGCAGTATGTCAGAGAGACACAGACCTCAATAATCTGACTTTGGATTTTTCAGCTCAAGACTCTGGATTTAGTTTGGAGGCTGAAAATTGACTAAATCAGGAACTTTCAGCAGAGAACCATGAAAAGTAAGTTATGTTCCATTCCCTCTTGAAACTCTAGGCTATCCGGATACAAAGTATTTTTTTGTAAACCTAGACTGAAATTTGCATAAAGGATTGAAAGTTGCTGTCAGCAGCTTTGTTGGATTTCAGTTCTTGTTCCCAAGGATTTGCATTTCTCTAACCCTTTGGGCTTGCACTTTAAGAGTTTCTTCTAGTGGGGTGACAGTAAACCCATGAGAACCAGAAAGTTTCCAACCTTTACTTTCATCCCGCAGCCCTTAAGTGAAGGTAACTTCGTGAACAAGAACTGGTCCTGTATGGAGTTAGAGAAACCATTTATATCCACAGGGCAAAGAGTGTCAACAAATAGCATCAAACAATGTGGAAATTCAAGAATGAGTTACAAAAACACACAAACAGGTTTTCAAATCCGGTAAAGAAAGATCAGAAAAGAACCTGAATGACCAAAGGAGACGAACCTGAAGCAGCAGGTGTGAAGTGTTTTATGTGAGCTGTGAGATGAAAGGAAAGGCAGATATGGTTGGATATGTTCTGGTCAATGGTACATTTTGGTAGGTGTTTATTTTGAGGACAGAAGGAGAATTGCATGCTTATTTTTGAAAGGCATTCTGACAGAAAAGTCTCAACAGAGTGTATAGATCTATAAAGAGAGGTGAGAAGAAATAGAAACAACAAGAAATAGCAACAACAGAAGCTGAGATCACTGCTTGCCATAAATTAAGGCAGGGAGCAGAAAATAAACAAAAATTCTCTCTGTAAAGGAGAAGAGAAAGACAAAAAGCAAGGGAGACAGAAAAAGAAGAGAGCAGTCTTTCTTCTGTGTGTGCAGCTGATGTAGTGCCATGAGACATGGGCGGTGGGCAGGAGCAGAATTACAGAGGAGGAATTTAGCAATGACAGAGAGCTGAGCAGGAGTGCAGTGTGCACTAGAGCTCAATCAAAAGCTCTCTGCCCAAGGAAATACCTTGAGCCATACTGACCTAACTGGAGGATTGCATTTATACTTGTGTGAACAGTCTTCCTTGGACATAAATAGCACTTTTCCATTGTAACCATTTTGTTCTGAAAGCACTTTAAATTATGTTGTGAAAGCATGCTCTTACTAAGAGACTGTCCATAAGAGAATCATCTCAGGTCCAAATTGATGCTCTCACTACGAAAGGTCAGTTCTGTCATGAGAAGAAATCTCTGAGACCACAAAATTTGTGGTGGGAATGGATGGTACAAGGTAAGAAAGAACACAGTCAGCTGTTGCAACATATCCACCTAACTGAAATCAGACAAGACAGACAATTCCCAGCCTTAAATCCCTCCCAAATCCACTGACAATTAGAAAAACTGAATTTCTTTGCTAAACTCTTTGAACATACATTCCCCTTGAGAGGACTGATGAAATTATCTGAAACTAAACAGACTTGATTCACAAGGGAGAATGAAATCCCTGTTTTCTAAATGTCCTTCAGTTCCCATTGACTACCATGCAGCCAGGATTCTACTAATAAAATAATCATATTTATACAGAATGTGAAATTTCCTTGTTTATAGCTAGGCATTTAAATATGGAGAACATAAGCTCATTTGATCAGGCATTTCTGTCTTGTACGAAACAAAACCTAAGCTTTCAGTAAATAACTTCTCCCCACAGGTTCTCTTTTCGGGGCCAGACTGCTTCACGCTGCTCCATTTTCTTCTTACAGACCATAATACTGCTCACAGCACACAGTACTGCTCTATTATACTACAAATCTGAACACATGGCTATTTTCCAGTTTGACTCTTGCCTGCTCTAATTAGCTAACAGGGATCTAATACTCAAATCATTTCTTGACAGCTTTTATGTTTTGGTTCTCAAGTGGTATATTAAATCATATGAGCTGAGAACAGATTTGTACAAACCCAAGTTACTGGAAACTGGGGATTTTTCTCCCACACACTCTTGCTAGCTTAGCTCGTTTGAACATCTATTAACAACAGCCATCCAACCAAACTGACAACATAAGCTGAACTACTCCAAGGGTATCCTTATACAAAGTCAGATGTAAGGTCCTGTTCTCTGAGGCTGGAAATGAGGTGCCATTGTCTGAGGTCAGACAGGATCCGAGACTATGAAAGCTGGCTATGTGCAGAATGAGCCAGCTCATTGCTTTTCCCCTAAATCTCCATTATTTTGCAAACAGCAAGGCCGTGTTGGAGCAAACCTCATGGTCGTTTTCTAATGAGAGCAAAATTCATCTCCCTCTTGTCTCTTACTGGACAATGTTAATGCACTTGCAGAAGCTATAGAGAGCAAGTTTTAAAAGACTTTGCCTCTGATATCACCCAGGGACTCTGCAGTGGAGTTATCCAGCAAAAGCTCATCCAGCTGAGTACCTGTCTCCCTTTCCCCTTGGCAAGAGCAAATTAAAGCCTCTTCTGTAGGGTTTCAGACAGGCACTGGGGCAACAGAGTGGGTCAGAGGCCAGCTTTGGCAGAAGAGATACTCAGTAAGAGACGGTTGTCATTGTAGGAGAAAGTTTCATGTAGAGAGTTTGGGGTTTTCCTTGGGAAAACAAAGCTGAAGAGTTTCAGATAAGAATCACAGAGGGCTTTGGATGTATTTATCTTTTGTCATAGTGCCTGAATTTCCCCTTAACAACAATAACCATACTACTTTTGAATTGTTCAGAGGGGAAATAATGCATGAGCCACGTGTCTATGATAGGTTTAATTAAAGAATGAGTTGAACAAGAACAGTCTGAATCTGAGAGAAATGAGCCTGGAGAGAGTTTAAGGACATGATGCCACTGTTAGTCTGGACCCTGATTGTAATCCTGTCCACCCCATATCAACAGTGCTGGAGAGAGCAAAGTAGACGAGCAGAGCACCGGACACAGCCTTTCACACGCAGACTGTAGTGCGGGACACCCCAGTCTAAGGAGACAGAACCCAGATGGTGCTACTGCTATGAAAGAGTTCAGCGAATTCCTTTGGTTTTCATGAAGTGGCCGTGTGGCCAGACACTACCATGACTGAGCAATGATTTTGCTCTTGAAAAATGTGAAAGAAATGCACGTTTTTTCAAATAATTGGTCATTCTCCTGCCAGTCAGTGGCAGGCTAAGATGAAATTTTCTGAAAATTTTAGTTTCTGTCATTTCACATTTCAATTTCTTCATTGCTTAAATAAGGATTTATTTCTTTTTTAATCTACCAGCTTGCCTCACTGATGTTTGAAGGCCACAGCTTGTGCCTGCCATTGATTTTTGTAAAACATGCTCATTAAAATCTAACTCAGAACTTGACTGGCATAATATAATTTTGTGGTCTTTTTGTTGTTTGTTTTTAATGCTATGAAAACTACTTTTCCTTTCCTTCAGAAGACAAAATAAGATAAAAAAAAATTTTACTCTCTGCTTCTGGCAGAATACTAACCACACATTGCTCTGTTTGCTAGAAGCTTTTTACTAAACCACTGACGTAGGAGATAGAAAAAAGTCCAATAAGGCAAACATTAAAAAAATACTCATGTAGTCAGTTGTTTGAATTCTGCTTGCTGATTTCTATTTGCCTGTATCTATCAATGAAAACTTGACTATGGGTATGGATGTAATTATATTTAATTACAAAAAAAATATCTTGGTAAGCCCTCCTGGCGTGAGTATATGTTTCTGAAAATCTCATTGCAGAAGTACCTCATTAAACTCCAGCATTGCAGCTCCTGTGGTAAACGTAGCTAGAGGGTCGTCTTCCTCCTCAGTCAAGTGCTGACAGAAGAGTATGTTTGTTACAGTTCTGTTGCATTTCACGCACCAATCGGCCTCTAAATTACTGCCTGTGTTATTAGTATTATACTGCCTGTATTAGTGTTAGGGAACACTAATAGCAAGATATGTAGAGGAAATACTAATAAAAACAGAGGAGAGAGGAGTCTGCTGCAAACACAAGCATTTGCATGTTTGTTCTGTAAGATGCCTGAAGCACACATCCTGTGGAAGATCCCTCACTACCTTGACAACACCTGCATCAGGAGGGCTGTTGCCACCCTGGCTCAGCGGTGACCGTGGTGGATGGCTTTGGTTTGCCAAGTACTGGCAGAGTGTGGCAGTGCTGTCCTGGCTGAGAGGACAGAGAAAGATTGAACAGAAGGAACCAAAGGAGACATGCCAGAGAGAAATGTGCACATGGGACCGAGCAAGGAGGTGGCTGTGGTCAGTCTTGTGCTCACAGGGAGCCCTGGCAGGGCAAAGTGCTCTCACAGGGCTGCAGCACATGAGGAAGATGTGAGGAATGACTGGTTGCCTGAACATGAGGTGCCGCATTGCACTGTGCTTGGCTGGCCAGCAAAGGGCACCAGGGTCTGCGTCCATGCAGATGAAGGTGCATGGAGGAACCCCGCCTACTCTTCCACCTGGCTGTTCTAAGTCCTGCACCCCAAAAAAAGGCTTGGATTCACCTGGACTTTCTTTACATTCAGCCCTCTTATTATTAGATAGTGGGAACTGAGTCTTCAATGAGTTTATTGCTCATTTGGCTATTCCAGCCCAAGTGTAGTTGTTCACACTGCCTCCTACATTAAGCTGGTTCAACACTGCCCAGGTTTATCTAGATGTTTTTCCTAATGAGTCTCTAACAGTAAGCAGCCTTTCAGAGTTCACTAAAATGCCATAGGCCAGATGAACCAGCTGTTTGAACTGTTTATATTTTCTTTCCAGGTAAATTAGCCCATTTATATTCACTTAGCTTTGCATTTCCCACCTTCAGTATTCAAGTTGCCATTACTAGTACTTAGTATAGTCAGGAATCTCGTTTGTTAGTTAGTCCAAACGCTTCCTAATGGTGCTCGAAGTCAACTTCTAAATGACAAGAGTGATCATACTTCTCCTACCAATGCAACAGCACTGACCCGAGCAGTGTCTGCATCATTGCGCACCGCACAGACAGTATCCAAGGACCTGCTTACAATTGCACAGCCATAAGATCATGAAATGAAATCCTTTCATAAATTACACAGATCAAAATTTCTTTGCATTGTACGTTCTGATACTGTAATCTGATTTTGAAGAAACTGGAGATGTTACAAACATCAAATGTGAATCTGAATGTATTTGTTCATATCACACACATCTCAGAAGTGAATTACAGTGCCTGCTTCACCAGCTTGTTATTCCAGTTTCATGCCAGACTCATGGAAATAAGTCTAGTTTCACTGGCATTAAACTAGGGTGTAACAGTGATGAATCAGTTCTGCAGCCTTACACAGAGCAGTTATGAATTGTTGTAACAAGCATCAAAAAATCATCTCTCTTCTAAGCTTTGTTTTCAATCTTATGTTCTTCCTCTCTATGATAGTTCAAACCTCTTAAATATGAATTTCAAAATCTATACAGAGATTTAATCTATACAGAGACAGAAATTTAATTCCTTACCTTATCCTGTATAATTAATAATTAATAATAATGAATAGTAATGAACAAAGAGCAACTAAGTTCTCATTTCTGCCTTCTTGTGTACTCTGATCATACATTAAGCAAAGCACTGTCACATTCACAACTGTAGCCATTTTGCTAATGGAGATTCTCTCGTAACGCAGCCAGGAAGCATCAACCGAACAGATGGGTGTAAGCAAGAGCACATCTGCATCTGCTGTGCTTTGCTGCTCTGCATAGACAGGGTGTGAGCTGAGCAGCTCTTACTCACACAACTAGCCAATTTTCAGAATTTTTAAGGATGCTGGCAACATATGCACTTCAGTCAGAGGATTTAAAGAAAAAAAAAAACAAAGTAAACTAATTTAACAGAACGATAAAAGCGCCTTGTAATATTTGAGTTTTGCTGTTGGTGATTTTTGTTGCTTTTTGTTTGTTTGTTTGTTTTACTACTTCTTTTTATTATTTTACTTACTAGCCCAGTCCTGATTTTACTAGAAATCAAATTAGATTTTGTGAAAAAACCTGTCATGAAAAAGTCCTCCATGCAGAAGTTTAAGTTTCTCACATGACCCGTGCCCCTACATCTGTGAGACTTCTCCTGCAGCCTGACTCTGCAAGGGGTTGCTGAATAAGGGGTGCTGGAGCAGTGTGTCTTGGCCAGAGGGCCAGCCATATGGGGACACTTCCAGACTCAGCTGTCCTTCACAGAGAAAGAAATTAACCCAGAAGAAACAGGCTTAAAATAAGTCTGCTCTTTGAATAACTGATGACTGACTGAGTAACTGACTTGACTTTACATCAGTGCTAGGCTTGGAGCTGCTTTCTTAGAATTGCTTTCTAGGCACTGCAGATTTCTCTTGGGTGAAGTCAACTGAGAGGCTTCTTGAGAACAACTGGCTAAATAAGTTGAATCAAAAGGAAGGAAGTCCAAGTCTTCTCTCTTCCTC
>VXAV01005668.1:78813-100181 GCA_013399715.1 Alectura lathami | reverse complement strand
GAAAAAAAAAAAAAAAAAAAAAAAAAAAAAAGCCAAAATATTCACTCTGCAGTACATGAATGTCCCAGATATCCCAGGGAAAACATGAACAAAGAAAGCATGCAACTGCACTTTAGTCTGCTGCTGCTATCGTATTCTCTTGATCGTCCAGTAAAGACATTTAAGAAAAATATGAGAAGTGATGATTTTAAATACAGATGTGTGATCAGGGTTTTGAGGAGGAAGAGAGTAAAATAGAGCTCCTTCCAGTAAACATACAGTTCTACCCTAGAACTGCTTTGATGGCTGTAAAAAGAGATCAGGCTAGTCTGGCTGATCACAATTCCCCCAGCTGGTGACAGCCAGCTCTACACTTCCGATACACCCTCTGATTTTCAGCAGTCCAGCCTCATGCAATTGATAAAAACTTCCTTGACTGATAGCACCTTTTGCTTACAATCTCTGGTAGCTTTCAGCCCAGATTCACTGAATTCCTGCTCCTGGTGGATTTTGAACTGAGGATTTAACATCAGTTACTTCACATAAATAGTTAATCGCCTTCCATTCCCCCCTCCCGGAAGCTCAATAAATGGGGCTATCTTGATTGATGCTGTAAGTGCAACCCCTCCCCAATATTCTGAACATAATGAGGTTAGTGCTAAAAGCTGGATTCTCTCTCGTCTGTCTGCATTATCTATTTATTCTGCACAAGTCGCCATGGTAAATGAGTGCTGCATTAAGTACTAAATAGTAGAGGTCAGTCAACCCTGTGTTGGTTTTTTGTTTGTTTAAAAATATGTGTTTTTGGTTTGTTTGTTTGTTTGTTTGTTTGTTTTTCCATCTCCTCAGCAAGTGTGAAACATATATTACTGGATTTTAGTTTCTACCTTATATTAAAAAAAAAGCATAACTATTATCACATCATTGAAGCATTGAAGTATGATTTAAACATAATCTTAAAATGAAATAATTTGACATTCTTATTCAAGCTGTTTTGTCTTACTGTGTTTAAACAGACTTCATTTCAAATTAACTTATTTTTTATATTAAAAACCCGCACTCAAAATACAACCAGAATGTTTTACAACAGGCTAAACTAGACATATTTTGATAGAAATAAAAGTTATTTAATTGCCACCAATGTTTAATAATAATTATATCGTCAAGTAGCTGTACTAAATATAGCTTTAGCTCTTTGACTGGAAGTAGTTAAGTATACCTAGATATTTCATTTTTTTAAATAGGAAACACACCATCTATTCACATTTTCTCACCAGAACAAACTGTATGCAGTGTATAAGTGTCTACCAGTTGTCACAAAGGCTCCCAGATGTATTTTCACACAAAGCAAATCTCCTCTAGCAAAGTACTAAGATTTATGAAGGTAATAAAACTGGAAGCTGTCAAACTGACTTCCTCACAACACTGAGTTGTTCTCCACACTGCTGTTCTCTACCCCTGGCACACATCTTTGTCACATCAATATACAATGAAGATGAAAACAGAGGCAAACTGTCTGAAAGCTTATCAGTACTGACACTGAATAATCAGAGAGCTGGAGATCTGTAACATGAAACCATATATATTAAAAATGATTTGCAAATAATCTCCTGGGGTGGAAGAAGGCTGTTTCTATGGTGCTTTTGTACAAGGAATGAGGAAAACATGGAGAGGACAAGGTTCAGTTCTAAAAATACCTCCTTCACTTTCAGATAGCTCCATGGACATTGACCCCTCGAATGCAAAACCAGCAGAAGGTGGGGTGCAGGAGCAGCCAACAGTGTCGTGGTATGCATTAGGAGAACAGCTGCACAGGTAAATCATAAAGGAAGTAAATTCATCTGCTGGATATTTAAAGATGGAATGAGAGAAACGGATAAATGCAATTCTAGTCAGGTTAAGAATGATCTTCCTGTCCTCTCAGCTGCACCACTTCTCCCATCTGGGTCTGAAATCTGAGTTCCGACTATAAATGTCAAGCCTCTGTCTCCAGCCTGCAGTCAGGCTCAGTCCTTTCCACAGCCCAGAACTTTTTCAGACTGTGCTTGCATCCTGTGCTTCCCCTTCTTGGGGAGGGAAGGTAGGCATCACTAAATGTGTGGAACTTGTCTTGTTTTGACTGTGAACTTCCTCACTTCAGCCAGCAGACTGCAGTCAGCACTGTGCTCTGGGGGTTTGGCTGTCAGCTGCAAAAGGCAGAGGCTCATCCTGAGCTGGAGCTGAGGACCTCATGGCGCACCCAAAGAGGTGGCATGGTAACACTTTGTAGTCATAATTCTCTACCACTGCAGTTCCTCCATGCAAATTAAAGCAGTCTGAAGGCTGCTCTAACTACCATAACCCTTAAAGACACAGTATATTATTGTTGGGAGGGATGTCTCCAACACCGAAAGTAAAGTGAAGGCATGACACTGACCATACGATACCTGAGGTCCTTATTGGGTGAGTTAATTTGAACTGATGATGATCTCCTGAAGTTACCAGTTCAGAACGACAGAAGATCTGAAGCTACTGGATTTTTCCATCTTCAAAACACGTAGCTTACTTGGGCACTGTACGAAACAGCACATATTTCACATTGTTCCAGACAATGAGTTCTACAGAGTGACTAAAGGGTTCCCCAGAAACATTTATATTTGTGAACAAATACGTTTGTGACCTCAAAACAAAACAGCAAAAATACATCTGGGTGCCTTCGTGACAACCTTTTGTTCAGACGGAGCAGTGCACGGTTCCTCCCAGCCAAATCAAAATCTGGCCCTTAGCATGCTGTCTGTACCACACTGCGTGGCAGCTCATTTGGCAGGTGATGCTGGTGACATAAAGTCCTCAGCCTCTCATGAAAGCAGAGCATGACTTCTCTCCAAGCCAGTGTGGGAGTGTCTGCCTTTGAAAGATGCTAAGGAAAGCTTTTAATTTTTCATAAAATTAAAAAAAGATTCTTTGCTCCTGTTTGGAACGCATGAGCTGTTGCTTCTGGCCTGTGTTAAAAACAGCTCAAGCACAGTTTCCTGTTCTTATTTATTTATGCATTTGTTTATATTAAGCCCATGAACTTTTATATTCTTGGGTCAGATCACAGAGTCTTCACGCACACAGCGTATGTGTGAGGAACTTATGCTGCAGCTTGTGCCAGGGACTCTGTAATCCTGAACTGCAGAGTAATTCAGACTACCCTGAACAAAGGAACAGCCAGTTACAGTGTAAGCAGGCAAGGAAAAGGGATGTAGTTTGCCACAGAGCATTTACAGTCAAACATCAGCCTGCAAAAAGCAGGGTTTATCAAGCATAGGCATTTTCCTTCCTGTTCAGGAATCCCTCTGCTGGCTACCAGGTCTTGTGCAGAGTCTGGTCTGTGTTTCATTGTCTCACCGTGCCAGGTGACCCTTCCAAGCACAGGCTCAAGGAACACAACAGTCTGCACCGCTCTGACCAGCAGTGCCTGATCTCTGAGCATCTTTGTGCCAGTGGTAACGTGCACAGAGCTATACCTCTCTTGCAGTGGGGGCACACAAATCTTTGTCATAGCTTATTGCCATACCTCCATGAAGTCCTAGGCTACAATGGAAACATTAAGCTTAAATGGAGTTAAAGATTAGCACATAGAAAGGCCAACTAGTTAGACAAAAAAAAGTTAATGATAGCTTTTTTATCACCACATTAGAAGCCTTACTTTACAATTGAAAACAGCTGCAATTGGGCTTGCTGATTTTCTATCACCTGAACCAGAGCAAGCAGTATGTCCCACTAGGATCTCATGCTTTGGAGAAACATATCAATTTTCATGAACTGTGAGATCAAGAGTTCTCTGTTGATTTAAACTTCAGTAAGACTTTTGCCTGAGGAAGGACTGCAAGACTGGCTTACTATTGCCAAGAAAAAGCTTCTCCTACCTAGAAAGTCTCTTTTGTCTTAGGAGAAAATAAAGTGTGACCATTAGATTTGAAACACATTCATTTACCTAGAATCATAAGCTAACAAATGTTATGCACAAACTTTAATGTCAGACAGAATATGCCACATTTATCCTGTCAAGGATTTGCTTCCGACACAGTTTGCACCACCAGAAAAGCACAGCTAGCTATACATGGCAACAAGATTCACTAGGCAGGGAAAGTCTGGGAGCGTCAAGAACAAATTTAACATGAAAAAACCTGACCTGCTTTGAGGTCTCATGGGACTGCAGCAGGTGTAAGGTCTTTTTTTCATCCCACCACTCATCCACTCGTGTTGTTTGCCGCATGAAATACTGATGTTGCCCCTGAGGCATCTCACCAAAGCTCTGCAGGTTCAGCAGTGGAAGGCATGAAGTCTGGACAAATGCAAGTCAGCAGGGAATGCAACAGAAAAACTGCTGAAGCCCAAACACAGGCTGCAAGCAGGTTCCTTATCTGGAGATGGGTACAGTTTTTTTTACCTTCAGGTTGTGATTTCCAGCCTCCAGAAAACTCTGATGTAGTGAGTTACCTTTTCTACCTTAAATGAGATTTGCACAATACAAAAAAGCAGCTTGGGAGAACTATGAAAACACATTGCTCTGCTTTTATTTCCAAACACCAAGTAACGTTTACACTACGAGGATTGAAGTCAAAACATGCAACTGAGTAGAAAGTAGAGTTGGAAACAGCAAATACATAGAAAGTTCAGAAATGCAGAAGTTTATCCTGATGTTTACCTACATTCTAATGCTTCAGGAAAATTTGAACACTCTGACAGGAGTAGAGCAGACCCTGCCAGCCAGGCTGTTTGATGTTGCCTTGGCTCTGTGACAAAGCCAGTCCATACAAGAACTTTGGCATTGTTTTCTGATCAAAGTGTGCACTAATGGCATTAAACCTGAGCTGTGGTCTGATATGTTTTCCTCCCTCAGCCTTCAGTTCTCTACATTGTTACCAGCTTTCCCTTCAGCCACTGCAGTATGACACTGGTGGTTTAAAGCATGGTTGGGCTTGTATTTCAGATAATAAGAATTGATCTCCATATATATTCTCCTGTGCTTGGCAAGGAGTTAGAAGGCTGTGAGTATACTACGGCAGTGCAGAAAAGGTTGCTATCAAGGTATGAAATCTTCAGTTTCTCTAGGCTCCAATGATATACAAGAGAAAGAGTAAGCAGAAGATCTTCAGCAATTTTTGGATTAAGCTTTTCCGCAGCATAACAGGTAACTGCATTTTTAAAACTAAGCACATGCTTATGTCACTTTTTGAAAGCATAGGGATGAGCAACTGTGGCTAGAGCAAGATGNTCAAATAAATGTAAAACCGACATCAGATTCTCAGAAAACATAGCTCAGTTGGTGGCGGCTGAATCACAATAGCAGTAAGTAACTTCATAACCTGAGACTCAACTTTTCTAGTGCTAGCTTCTCTGATGTGATGCAATTCATAACAAAGAACTTTACAGAACACTTTCAGAAAAAGATAAGATTTTTTCATCATTTTTGTTGCTTCACAAGCCTGTTTTGACCATGCAATCATTATCGATGCTGTCACAATTCAAATTTATCTTTTGCTGACTTTGATTGCAATTATATATGATGCCAACCAGAGTGAGCAGGAGAAAATGCACCAATCAATGATACCGTGGGCTGGACATTAGCTCCTGCAGTCACACCTACCCCCTGTCTTTAAATCATTTAGTGTGCTCTGGCACTTACTGACTCCTTGGAAGCAAGGAAGCCAAATAGACTCTTCTTACAGTTTTAGAGTAGATGACATCGGCTTAAAATAATATATCCTTAGTAGCCATTATATCTTCATTTCATGGCAAAATGACCCTTACCTGTATCCATAAAGAGAGATTCCTGTTAAAGCTATTGTTGACATAAGGGATGGATGAAAAGTCTTGGAAGAAAACTACTTTTAGATCTATATACAGCATAACTCAAACTGAATTTATTATAAAGTTCAAACGCATTTTACTCCCTTCTGGTTTCCAGATGGGTTTGGATCCAGAACACCAGAATACCACAGAAGTGCTGCTTTTTTCATACAGTGAGCAAGAGCGAATGCAACAGAAGGGTATAGAAAAATCTGATTCTTAGAAAATGCCTTTTTTTTTTTTTTTTAATAATAGAAGTTTAGATAATTTCGTTAACTTTGTGTGGGCATCTGAACATTTAGAATTGCACTGGGACACACATTTCAACCCCTTGGAAGCACATCCTTCGTTGTTTGCTCCTAATGAGGGACTTGGAGTACTTCAGTGGGTAGAATTCTGGAGACTGGATTCTGGCTTAGCCCATCTCTAATTTAATAGTTGGCTTTGACACTATCGTTTACATTTTCTACTGCTCAGTTTTCTTATTGATTCAGTTCATCATGCTTCTCATGAAAATTGTGTCAGTCTCAACCTGAGACTGTTAAGCCTAGAGAAGAGGAGACTGAGAGAGAATCTCATCAATGCTTATAAATATCAAAAGCGAATGTGTCAAGAGAATGGGGCCATCCTCTTTTCAGTGGTGCCCAGCAACAGGACAAGGGGCAATGGGCACAAAGGGGAACACAGAAAGCTCCATAAGAACGTGAGGGAAAACTTCTTTACTGTGAGGGTGACCGAGCACTGGAACAGGCTGCCCAGAGAGGCTGTGGAGTCTCCTTCTCTGGGGATATTCAAAATTTGCCTGGATGTTTCCTCTGCAACCTACTGTAGGGAACCTGCTTTAGCAGTGGGTTGGACTAGGTGATCTCCAGAGGTCCCTTCCAACCCCTGTGATTCTGTGATTAGTTCCAGTATCTAGTAAAAGGTGGTAATATCTAAATGAATAAATGCATATAAGTGAAGAGGGTGAATATTAGCTCTTGGGTTTACGTGGATGTTGACTGATACTTGCAGCAATCCTAACTGATAATAAAAATGATTTATTTAAAGATTTATTATGAACATTGCAGGAAAGGAGATAACAGACTTGCACCACTTTGTTTACATTAAAATTTCCTGTAAATTAAAAAGAGTTCTTTTTCTCTGTTTGGTTTTGATTTGGTAGTGAACCAAGTATCTGTTTATAAAAGGAAATATGATGGTACGAAGTGTACAAAGCGATTGCAAAAGAGATTAACAGCCAAGGTGAGTTTGCTTTAAATTAATTCCTAGCAACACAGGCCCTGTAGATCCTACTAACCTAAGGAAAGCCGTCTGAAGCTGATCTTTCATAACTGAGAGCTGAACTGCCTGAAACTTGGGCCAGAATGCTACTCTCCAAACTGAGATCAACGTTAGCCCTTCAGCAAGTGCATGGGTCACTTGCAGTGCCAAAAAATACAACCTTAGCCATCTGCCATGCTTGAACATCCCTAATCTGTGCTATGCAACCTGAAGAGCAGGGTTTTCTAAGTGCTTCCTTCTGCACAGTTCTCAGGAATTCCTCTACTAGTGTTAATCAGAACAAGAGACCATCAGCACGGTGCAGTAAGTGGAGATCCCAACAGAGTTAAGATGGTTTGATTTTACTGAGATGACAGTGCATCCAGCAATGTTCTAAGAAATACATCACCGCGAAAAAGGCTGTTTTAAAAAAATTCAGCTGATGAAGAGATAAGGCAGGAAAATAAAGATGCAGACAGCGATATAAATGCAAACATTGATATGAAGTAAGTAGCGTGTTTTAGAGGGACTATGTCTTGAGGACTTTTTCCAGTAGATCATTTTTACTGAGATGTGCCACTTACAACACTTCCTAACCAGTCTTTTCGAAGTCAGATTTATGTAATAAAGCATGTTGCAAGCTTATATTGCCCCATCCCACAGAAAAACTTCTGGGAAGAGTCTCGGATGAAGATAATGTATTTACAGTTGAAAAGGAATAGTGAAAACAGACATTGCGTTCTTCATCAGAGGCCTGGAAAACAACCTGTTTCACAAAGCGATTTGCTTTGTTGAATTAGCCTTGGAGCCATCCTAGCATCTCTAGAGACCAGAAAATCAACACTACGACTGCATGGAACTCCACAGCATCCATCCAGGGAAAGGAAAGGGTTGTGCACAGAAGTGCTGGATCAAGGTCACGTTTACTCTTTTTGTACATACAGCAGAAGATTAAAAAGGATAAAATCCTGAAATTATTAACACCATCTGGAGGTTAGGATTTACACAGGTTCATGGGTTTTACTCCAAACAGTTCTAGGATCCATTATTTGGTATTTAGTGTTATGAAATCAATGGTGGATTCTTTAAGTTAATAAAACCAATTTGCAGACAACCCCAAGCATACAAATTCAATAGTTTAGAAGGCATACTGGCACTTACCCGGGGGCACGTGCTCATTCATGATGACGAGTGATGCTGGTGTAGGCCTTCTTTTCCTGATCTGTAACATGCACAACCCAAGAAGACTCATCAGAGACCACCAGCCAGCCCAGTCCCAAAGCAAAGCAAGCAATCCATCTGAAGTCCTCCTGAGTGTAAACCCAGCAAAGTTAGAAAAGAACACATTCAAAGATGTGTAGCACATCATTATTTTTCTGAATGCTCTTCTGGACTGACAGTAACTGGGAGTTGTGCTGCTGCTCATCCATGGAAAGCCAAAGCATGGGGGAGAGCCTTCCAAAATACCTGTGTGATTTGCAGTTACCTTGAATAAGTTTTTGGGTATGTTTTACTGATGTGTGTCAGCTATATCTTAAAATATTGGCTTTTAGCTTTGCTGTAGGAAAATAACTGTAGTAGCTGGTGAGCTTATATATTCAAACACCTTCTGCTGTTATAACCCTTACAAGTGATTACCAATATGAATATTGTAAGCATAAATGAGAGCTGACATTGCACATATGTCTTCTGATGAATTTATATTTCTAAGCTGTGGCCAGTGGTAGAGTTATTTTTCTTTAATTAAAGAATTAAGACTTTCGAAAGAATGTTTCCAAAGAGCACTGTACCACATATACTTACCTACCAATATATAATCCCAAACAGGAATCGTATGCAATTCTTCTTATTCAAAGCTTATCTCGTTAAGCTTTTTTGTTCCATTAACAGTGGTGGAACTACGTGATATTGGACTGCCCTCCTATAATGGACATATTTACATTGAAAGTTGGTACTCTAAAACATCCAGGCTATCAATATTCTATTGAATTTAAGAGAGAGACCAAGAGTATTTAAGCTAGAAACCACCCTGACACAAATGCTCAATGTCAGTGTGTTTGTTCTCTTTCAGTTGCTGAGCCAACATCTGTAGTGAGCTCGGTTGAAATTTTGCTTTCAGAGGTGTAAATGGAAAATTACATCATCAGGTTTAATAGGTTTATTCCAGATTAGGGCGAATGCATCTGACTGCAGAATTTGTTAATTTAATTTCATCACACACCTACAGCATAACTGCATAGCACTTGGAATTAAAATCTTAACAAAAAAAATTTAGGATTGCCCTTAGATACTGGGAAAAATTTGGAGCACAGTATTTCAAAAGCCATGGGGATGCAATGAAATCCAAATCCTATGATTCTCACAGACTTCAGAAAAATGTCAGAACACATCCTTCTTGAATTCATCGCGGGATTTTACCTTAAGGCACGGACATTTTATAGCTCAAAAGTGCCTATAGACAAAATGAAGACCTGCAGCAATTCTCTCTTGCACCCTTCTATTACTTCTTCATTCAGTGGTCGCTCACCCTTCATTTTCCAGCAAAGGCAGCTGCCTCTTAAGAGACATGACATCAGAATATTCGGGAAACAAGATATCTGTCCTAAAGGTACAAGTAATTTTGTAGCTATTAGCACAGAATTGTCAAGGCTGTAATATTCCCCTGGTATCAACAAAAATGAGACTTACAAAAATAGAAGTGAATGTCAAGAAGGACTTGCACTGAGATAAATATACTGGGTGACCTAATTATGTTTTATCCAGTACTTCTCCTAAGCTTACATGTGTCCTTCTTTATGTATGTCTATGCATAACTGTTTGGAGTAACAGACATCTTTTCCCTCATAGACAGCTGTTTGCTGAATATGAATTACATGTATCTGTATATGTGAGTCAAAATGTAAAATTCTGTACACATATTAATCTCATGTGTACGTAATTCTACATCCAGGCATATTTCTACACTCCCATGCGTATTTTTCAAACACGTAAAACACTTTAACAATGACATAAAGAAGACTTTGTAATAATCATGGGAAATATACGAGATAACCAAAATGTAACTCTCATTTTCTCATGTCAATATGAAAGGTAACTAAGCTGTCTTCTAACTGGATAGTGCAACATGTCTATTAGGTAGCAGTTATCAATTTCAGGTTTTTTGTTAATATAAAACCAGCGTTCTTCCCTTGATTAAGAATGTGTATTCAGGGGAAGCGCATGTATTAGAGCACAAGTCCAATTGAAAAAAAAAAAAAGCATTGCAAATATAAACTGAATAAACCTACCCAAGGCAAAGAAAGCTTATTCTGGCTGGAGGATATATCCACCCCTCCCTTAGCATGTATCCAGACATCACTATAACCTCCAGAACATTTATCCCATAGTTTAACTAATGTAAGTTAGAAAAGAATTTAGGCCATGTTACCACCCTGGCTCTTGCCCCCAGTCTACCCCATTCCCTCAAAGCAGGGAGAGAAATTCACCTTCCTTACCTGCTCAGCTGCTTCAGGATCTATTTGGCTCTGAAACAGTGGCACGGCAAACTGGATCTTTTTAGGGCTGTTAGGCTCCATCACAGTGCTGAGGTGAGGTGGGTGAGAGCAGAGCCTGGAGCGCCCAAGAACAGAGCCTGGTTCTGCAGCTCCCCCCGGCACCCTCCCTAAAGCCGCGCCGCGTGCTCCTCAGTAACAGCTGTAATTCCCGTCTTAGCAAGTGGGTCTGTGTGAGCTGAGCAGCTCCCTGATTCCACATCCACAGAGATGCCGCTGGCTTGGCTATTTTTTCCCCCTTTCCCCTCTCTTATCCAGTCCTTCAGATCCTCTCAGCACAAAGCTGAACGGAACAATAAGCTAATTGTGTACCAGTTCACTTCTGCATATGCCAAGCATTCACTCAGAAGCTAATTGAAAATGCAATACTAGCATTGCATGGCCTGGAGCCCTGGGATTTGAAAGAGAGGATCTCTCCACCGTACATTACTAACTGGCTGCTCAGAAGTGCAATGCAAGCTCCCTCTGAGTATTGCTGATGGGCTCTTAATTATTGATGAACACAAATCAGGAAGTTTTCAGTTTTGGGGGGTGGAGGTAGCAGGAGGGGTTGATGCAGTAATTCCATCTCTGTTACACTGTGCCAGAGCAGCTCCTCTTCTCATGTATCACACAATTGCCTTTGCTTTTCCAAATCCTTTTCTAAACCTCTTCCCGGAAGACTTTTGATGATGATGCTATATAGATGCCCACAATTTCTAGAAGCATATCTGGTGTAGTAAGTGCAGTTTGCACCTTAGGCTAGTTCAGATTTAGTTCTGATATTGAGAGGGTCCACATTTAAGCCAGCATTCTGGGCTCCCTTTTGCTCGACACTTCAGAGCAAGATTCACCCTGTTTTATTTAAGTGGAATACAGCATCTACTGGAGATTACATTTCCCCTCCATCAAACCTAGAAAAAGTAAAGATGTCTCAGGCTAAAATTTAGAGGCCCAAATCCTACTTTGGGGTAAAATCTGTGCCTTCTTTTAAGACCAAGGATATAACACGGTCAACCATACTAATAATAATCTGGTGAATGTAGCTGATTTTCACTTTTTATTTCATCTTAATTAGAAGTGTATGAAGTGATCCACAGTGACCACTGACCTAACCTACCTCTTGGAGCTCACAAACACTGCAAGACAGCACAGCAGAGCTCCTGCAGCAAAAGTGCACTTGGTGCCAAAGCAGCATCCCTGGACAGAAAATGTGGTAGCCAGGTCAAAAGGCTATGTTATAAATGTAGCTGTAAGCCCACAGCCAGAGAGCACTGGGCCAATCTCCTGGTACCCATTATCAACAACTGGAAAGAAAGAGAAAGGGGGGTATGGGAAGGAAAGCAAGAGCTGTCACGTCACATCACAGAATGTGCTTTACCTGGGATGAGGCTGCTTACAGAGAGCAAGTGAATTTTTTTTCATGTTTTTGGAAGACCTGTAAACTCTTTCAGGAGAAATACAGGAGAAATGAAGAGCAAACAAGTGGAATGCACAGAGAAGAGAAACAACTTGAGCTTGCCCCTGACACGCTACAGTAAGGAAAAAGAGAAGCAGCAGAATTCAGAGCTAAGGCTGAACGTCACCAAAATGCAAAGGAATTTGAAAATGCACTTGTGGTTCTGGCCACTGAAAGCATTAAGGATTTTTGCAGTTCATCATAGGTTTACTCTAGAGCCACTGAGTATTTCTCCAACTGTGCCAGTTAGGGGAGGCGGGAGGAGGAGCGGGGATCCAGTGTAAGAACAGCGCACAGGCTGTGTGCAGCAAAACAAACCAGGAAGACAAGGCTTTGATACATACGAATGAAAATTGTTAACACATTATCGGAATACCAGGATATTTCTGAACACGGGCAAATACACAAGCCAGTTAATTGGTGAAGAACCAGGTCTAGCCCAGGAGGTGGGAACACAGTAAAAGCTGAAGCCCTGGTTAACAATCAAAAATAACTGACAGTGAGGGCTGTAATTCCTCTCCTCTTTCAATTCAGATCTCCTTTTTATAAAAGTGGCTTCCAGTTGATGGCTAGTAGCTGGAAAAAATGCCAGTGACTTAACTCACAACGTGCTTCATGCTTTGTGTTGGTTGGCACAAGACGTTTTTGAGAGCTATGAGGAAGCTGCAGCTTACAGCCGACGTTTGAAGGGCATACCAGAGTCATGGAGCTCAGCACTGCACACCCTACCTAAACCAATAGCCCTTCATATTCCACTATATTTCTTCTCTCACAAGATATGACCCCTGGACTTATTTAATTAAAGCTGAAACTTGCAAAGCTACCACTCATAGACTGAAACCAATTCTAGTAATAACTTTGATTTCTTTTTCCATGAATCCACTATAGTAGGGTACTGAAAAAGGTCACATGGGTGACTGAATCTGTAGAGTTTCTTTTCCCTAAAAAAGGAACAAACAAACAAACAAACAAAAACAAACAAACAAACAAACAAAAACACATTACAATGTGAACTGCATGAATAATATCCTTCAAATGGGGTATCTCTGAATCCTAAAGAATTGTCCTTTTACTGAGAGACCAAATGAAAGAGAATGCAGTGAATTTGCACTGTTGCTCTCTTCCCACATTTTCTCCACAACCCGTAACCAATTAGTTTGCCCACATAACCCTATTCAGAGTTGTCTGCCTGCATGAATGTAACTGTACATCTGGAACTGCAGCATGGAAGAAAGCCTTTCTTTATTGAGCTGTGTAACAAGTAATATCCACCGTTTTTTTGATGGATAGAGCATACTCGTCTGATAGGATGGAAAGTATTTGGTGCTTAGGGACCAGACTGAACTAGCTCAGGGAACATGGCTCATTGCTGGTGATTTTGCAGTCCGATTTACTGTGACAGTTTATGTGCATTAACTCAGAATCATAGAACCACAGAAAAGTCCTGCTTGGAGGGGACTTCTGCAGATACCTGTTCCCACCTACTGCCTAAAGAAGGGCCTGAGAACAGGTTATCCCAGGCTCTCTCAGCTAATTTTGCAATATTTACAGTGCTAAGGTGAAATGCTCAGTTCTGCTCACTGCAACAAATGAAAGAGACGCATGGAACAGTGGCACTCAGTGTTTCGTAAGATCATTTTTAAGCCTTCACTGTTCCTACAAAGACCAATCTCAATTTGATTTACAGACTTCCAAAGATAGGCAATAAGAGAGAGAGGACAACTGCAGCAGTTCTGCTGGTACAGCTAGTAGTTGACAGTGAAGGAAGAGAGGCACAGGGAGCTTTCACCAAGGACAGTCAAAGAGCTGGAGGAGGTTTTCAGAATTATCCAAGCTTACAAGTCCTTCGTGAGCAGACATGCCATTAACTTCAGTGACAGCATCAAACACAGATGATTCTTGCAGGCACAGAGATACACAGAGATCTGAAGCTATGGTTTATCTCTGATAAACTTTCATACTTGAAAGAAAGTAATTTTTGTTTTCACAGTCACATATAACGTGAGAAAAATATTTTCCAGCTACTTTACTGTACACTAATACAGTAAAGTAGTATACATTAAATGTCTGGTTCCCTATGACAAAGTCTGTTTGCCTTAATACTTCTTTTGCAGATGTCTGTGCAAATTGGTGTATTAAATTATGCTACAATTATAGCGCAAGTTGCAGTATTACATGAGATGTGGTTCTCATGACAAAGGGTTAACATTTCTTGAGGAACTCAGGTGAGAAAAAAAACACACTCAGATTGTGAAAAGAATATTATGGCATTAAATGCCTGAAATGCTGACAGAAGTGTGTTTCAGCCTCAACTGCTGGATATTGCTAAAGGAAGTGTCTAAAGGAATCACACCCCAAAGCTGTTGCTAGCAATAGTATCTGAGAAACAAGCTCAACAGCCGTATGAAGAAACAAACCAACGATGCCACTCTCCTTGGCACGCTGAGGAGAGAGCCAGACAGCAACGGCAGAACAGGACAGAGAGACAGGGCCCTAAAAGAGTTCCAGGCTGCAGGCGATGCCAAGCAGGAAGAGACCTACAGTGCGATGCGGAGGTGCCTGCCGTGGCTGCTCCCCTCTCTTCACTGCCTTGAAGCTGGCTGCCCAGCCATCCTCACATGCAGTACAACAGCAAAAGTATTTTTAAAATAGTAGAAGAGGCATATTTCAGAGAGCAGCCAGATATAGCATTTCAGGATTACTGCACCAGCTCACTCTTACACCTAATTTGCAGCATGGTCTCCAGGCAAAGCGCGCTTGCATTTTCTATAGACTACATCATAGTCTGGGGAAGAGCTGAAATGCATTTAAGTACTGCCAAATCCTTTTAGCTCATCTTCTGTTTTTAGTGCACTCCCCACAATGTTTTGAATTCCTTCATGATTCAGCTAAAAGTATCATGGAAAAAAATTAATAATAACTGTCTATAATCTTTCCTTTCTTTGTCATTCACCAGGTTCTGGTATGAACCGCTGAATTTTAATATACCCTGCTGTCATGATGAGATATCAAAGCATCCACAGCTCCTGCTATTTTCTCTATGGCATAAAGAGAGGCTCACATTTTCTTCCCAGCCTAGGACCCAGGCTGCTGGGAAGGGAACTCAGCAGGCTTTGTCCCACACTGCACCATTTCAGCTGTGGCTGCATTCTGTCGTGATCAAGGACTACTGCAGCACTAGCTTGGAGACAAGAGACACCTGGAACTGCCTGTGAAATCAACATGCTAAAATCAGATGCAAATCTTCCAAGAATAAGCACTGGCATTTCTAAAAGGACCATAAAGCTTTCCTTTCAAAATAGCTAAACACAGGTGTTGCTGTTAGGGTGGCTCCCACTCAACCACTGGAAAAAGTTTGATACTGATATGTAGATAATGCAAATGTACGGGTGGGACAACATAGAGCAGATCCCATCTGTCTTGTAAGCAGCAAATGCTGCTGCAGGGAGGACAGGATGGAGAACCAAAAGTCTTGCTGAGCAGTCACAGAGTCAATGGGGAATGCAGTGAGAGCTGTTGGCCCACTAACAGCCTAAAACAGATTTCCATCACCAGTACTTATCCACCAAACACCGGGCTTCAGTCAACACTACCTGCATATGTGGATTCATAAAGCCTAGATAAGTAATATAGCTATATTTATTTATAATTTCTCTCTGTTGAGATAATCACTGCTTAGCGGTGTGATTGTAATCATCACTGGTTTAAAGTTACCGTGACCTGAGGAGGTACGAACTGACACTATCTATTCAAGCCCTTCCCCTGGGACTCGCTGCTCTCCAACTATCAAGTGATGCACAGACATTTACTGGTAGGTGCTCTCCACTGCCCTCCATAGAATCAGCACATACAAAACATAGGAAATAAGCTGTATTAATGGCATATAACCTGATTAGACAGCCAAAAGATCCATGTCTAATACAGACTGTAGCTCAATAGTGCAGAGACTAACATTCTGGTAACACATTTACAGAGATATTTCGTTAGGAAATCATGCTACAGTTTACTTCCTTATCAAGGATAGGGTAAATCTCACACATTTTTCAATAAACAGAACTATGGTGGGCAGCTGACAATGAAATTATATCAGTTGCTTTCCATATTAAATCTTTCATGTGAAAATTGGCTGCAACATTGAACTAAACAACTGAAATATAAAACTGAGTTTCTACCTTAATTTTTTCAAACAAATTTAAAATACAGAGCACAGGGAAGCTGAACAGGAAATTAACTCTTACAGTTTCAGAGTCTGGGTTAGAAAGCTCAGTGTACAAACACAGGCTGCTGGGATGAAACCAGAAGCCAACAACCGAGCTGTAAAAGCTCAGTATGCCAAATTCACAACATACTTTTAAAATTCTGATTTTTGAATTTGAGATACTTAATATTGTTTCTTTCATGCCCCCTCCTTCATCTCAGAGGACATGTTAGACCTAGAGACGTCACAGCGATCCTCAGAGGTGGTGTCTGCAGCACACGGATGGCAGCAGCTGAATCACACAGGCACATTCAGCTAGCACAACTGGAGTACGTATCAGGAGCTGGTGACCTGGAGAAGGTGCCTGGGGAAACGTTGTTTGTTATTTCTTGCATGAGCACTGAGAGAAGGAGGAGTGAGGCAGCTCTGCAAGCAGGGATGGGCTAGGAGTCAAGGGTGACCCCAGTGTGAACGATGCCCTCTCCAACAGGGTGCAGCCCCACGGGTCCTGAAATAGTGGCAGAGCTAGAAGGCATCCAGTGGGATTAATAAGGGATTGGCTCAAACAAAAATCCTTTTTCCATACAATCTGGGATTAAATTGTGAAACTCATCACCACAGGATGCTGTGGGCACCAAAACTATACAAGTGCTAGAAGAGCAATTAAGATACATTTGTGGAAAACAAATCCATCAGGGATATCACTGCTGGCCAGGAAATCCAGAGTCACTGGGCACTGACAGCTGGGAGTGCAGAGAGGCTCCCCGCATGCCCTTGGGCTCAGCTCTTTGCAAAGAATTGCTGTTGGTCACCACCGCGGGAGTGAAGATACTGAAGGGACTGGAACTCAGGTTTCATTTGATATGGCTGCTCTTATGTGACAAACTGTGATCCAACTCCAGCCACCTCATGAACCCATGCTGCTAGAATCCTGTACTTAATCAATTCCTTTGGTAAGATTTTTTTTTCAGTGCTTGTGCCACTGTGAAAGCATGCCTACATAAAAATTTTCCTGTCGCTCACATAAAACAAAAATAATTTATTAAGTACATCTTTAAAGCATACTTTAAAAAGCAATTTCAACCTCAGTTTTTTTTAATCTGTAGCACAGGATGTTGGCCTTCAAGCTGATTTCTCTTGCCTTTTTACTCTTAAAAGATAATCGAAAACTAAAGCTGAACACACAAAAGTAAACAAATTTCTGTAAATGTTTTCTTTAAAAATCAACTCTAGAACTCCCTAATGAGTTGTAGCAAATAACTAATCAAGAACAGAACCACTTTAGAAAATAGAAAAAAAAAGTTTTTTGTTTATATGAATACTCGCAAACTTAGTAAAATCTCTGCACTATGCAAGTAGGCAAAATACCAAAGATTTCACAGTAGGCAGAACAGCTACTCACCTGCTCAGACAGTTCTTGCTTTCTGTCATGTTATCTTCTCTTTTCTGTAATTTAATTGTCCAGCCTTTCCTCTTTTACCCTGCTTAAAAAATAAAAAGGTGTTTCTGTATATAAGTCTCCATCACTCAGCAAGCATCTACTTCATTGATCATCATTGATCTCAGTCTTACAATTTTTCTTGTAATGATATCGACCATTTTTATTTTATGGCATGAATATAAAGGATTACTATCACATCTAAATTCACACGTGAAATATCAAAGTAAAAATTCATTATACCAAGGTAATATTTCTTGTTTTTCCTGAAATTAAATCATCTATTATTTTGACAGTCTCATGTTAGTTGAGAAGAAAGTGTAGTACTGGATTGAAGCCAGCAGTTATTCTATTTTACATCATCATCCAAGTTTCAGAGTTTTGGTTTTGTTCCCTACTGAAGATACTCCTCCAAAAGAGAAATTTTCCAGTACTTTAAGCACAGTGTTATTTTGCACTGTTAATTATGTCTTGAACTCCTAATTTCTAATTAGGGCTCCGGTTCCCTCTCTCTATTCAGAATCTTCCTTTAGCCAATTTAATTTAATTTATATCTGTGATATAAATGAACAAAAATGTTCTAACCTACTCTATATATTTTAAGTACAGGCCATTTTTTCAGCAGTACACACAATTCAAAGGCAGTACAAACACTTCCTTGCAAGACTCGTTAGAGTAATATCAGTGAACATCAGTGGCTGAACTGTGTCAATGAGGCTCTGAATCCCACCTTAAAAGACACAGCAGTCAGAGCAAACCAGTCCTAAGGAAGCGTGGAGCTTGGAGCATCTTCTTAGACATCTCTTGCCTCACAAAAGCTGGCTGCTGAGGGCTTGCACATCACGTGTTTTGAGAGAAAGCAGAAGATATAGGGTAGCCTAGTTCCTAGATGGGAGGTCTCTGTCAGCAAAACAACCCAGATCATCTTTAAGAGCCCTTCATTTATCTCAGCAGGGGAACATCATTCTGAATCTTCTCTCCCAGCAGAGCTGCAGAATGCACCAGCAGCAGGAGCCTCCCATCCTACGCGTTCACCCACAGCCATGTAGCAGGGCCAGTTGTCATCCCCAGCCCTTTTCATTGCAGTCTTCTGAGACACAATTTCTCCAAAAACTAGACCCCAAACCTCCACCTGAACTGAGCACTGCCATTGGCACCTGTTGCTTTGCAGCAGGATAAATAGTAGTCTATTTGCTATGATACAAGTAGGGATGGAAATGTCCCATACCCATAGATGGCAGCTAGTTTTTCGTTTTCCAAAATATAGCCCTTGCTTTATATTCCTACAGGAAATCAGCAGTCACAAAGACCACTATCACAGTGACGTTTACCAATGTATCCAAAATTTCTCTGGCATTACTGCTGACTTTACCCATAGCAAGTTTGATTAACCAATATGTATCAGCCACCAATACAACTGTTTCAATGTGCATAGAGTTCATATCAAATTGCAGGCTGGCAGAAAGAAAAAGACAACAGTTATTTGTATGGAGACTAGCAGTTTCAATCATTAAATGAAAGAAAAAACATTCTTTCTCAGAAAATCATTGCAGCTGAATTGACATTAATAAGAGGAAAGCCACTCGGGTTAGGCATGTGTCTGGCAATAAAGACAGCTGTTCCTAAGACTCGAGCAGAAATGTCAGAGGTTGATAACAGTTCAGCTTAACTTACATGACAGCAGTGCACTACAATTTTTTTTAAAACAGGCGTTTATAGGCATATTCTTATATCTTCATAAATGCAACACAAAAAAAAAAAATACTAGATGGAGGCATCTTTAAGAGTGGCAGAAACCTGTTTTCTGTTTTGAGGGTTATGAAAAGTTAGGTGCTTACGTATTCATTGGTTGCAATATAGTTTCTAGAAATGTCATTTTGAAATGTCTTTATTTTAAATTATGCCAGAACCTCACAAACCTGCCTTCCATCAGCTGAATGAAAAATTGGCACCATCTTTTGTTTCTCAAGATACATTAAATTCTAGGCTCTGAGTTGCCAAGATCCAATATTCCTATGAGCTCCTAGCTAACATGCCCCAGCTACTCTGGGACCTCATACAGGAGTGACATCTCTCACCAAGGCAGAGGCTAGGCTGCTGCACCCATGGAGGATGCTGCTGGCAGCCCCTGCTCGACAGCTGCCAACTCCTGGACCGTTCTCCTCCACCACTCCAGAGCCATTGCTGTTACCTTTCTTGGAACACAACTTCGGGAAGCACATGGACACAGAGTTCACATTAACACAGGGTGTGCTAATTAATCTGCCTGGGGGACAGAGTGTCTGTGGCTCCAGTTATTTGGATAAGATCTGGCTTTGAGCGTTTGCAACCAAAAGTTGTAACACTGGAGTCTGACTGGGGGTTCTCTGGGTGGCATTTTGGAGTGGAACTACAAACTCATGCAAGCTGCAAAGCAGAAACCTACTACAGGTTGCCACCTCCTACAAAATGCCACGCATAAGTGCTGCCGGAGTTCATATGTTAACTTTTAACTTTCAAGCATGCAGTACGAGGTTTTCAAGAAAGCTCTGGCTCTGCTCACAGAAACAAATTCTGAGGCTGAGTCCAACCAAATGCTTGAGAGCCACAACAGGAGCCAACAACTTTAAGAGTTTGCTTCTAGGTGCCAACATTTCTCTCAAATTTATGTCTCCCATTTCCTAAGCGTATTGGGTCCACTGAATATCTGAAAACTTTCTGAAACCCAAGTCCACAGCTTTCTGCCATTCTCCAATCTGTGTACTGTGTGACCAAATGTACATAACTTATTTTGCTTAGGAATAAAACATGCACAATGAAGTACAGAAAAACACTGACACAGACTATAGGCAAAATAAATATTTTATTGGTTTAATATACACATTTTTGTTGTTGTTTTTGTTTGTTTCTAAAAGAAATCAGCCCTTTCGTGTCTTCCTAACACAATTAAAAATCTTATAAACCTTATAACATTGTTATTTTTGAAACTATTCTTGATTAAAGACCTTGACACAGTATAAAGAGTTTTAGTTGCTGAAATGGCAAAGGAGTAAAGAGATTCCAAGCACAGCAGAATGGGATATTACATATCCACTAAATGCCTATTTGACCACATAAAACCTCCAATGACTTCCAATTTTCTCCACTGGAACAAACATATGTTCATTAGGCTAACTGAAAATAGAATCTGTGAGGGATAGGGAAAGGAAACAAAATTCTTTCCATTTTCCCCGTAATACAGGCAAGGTCATTCATCCATTCCAAGTTGCACATCCTAATTGCTTTCAGAATATCAGTATTTTTATTGCATTTTGCTAACACAAAGCAGAAGAGAGCTTTCCTTGGAATGGCTGAGAGCAGTCAACACAGAGACAAAAAACAGAGCTTAAAATAAGGCACTTTTCTACAGAGGGATGGGCAAACAAACAAACAGTAAGGAAGCAAATAAAATTAGTTAAAAGTTGTCTTCTGCACAAAGATAAGGCTTTCAGTGTCAGAACTTTAAGTAGTTTTAAGTAACCTCATGTCATTCAACCACTCTGCTAATAGTAACCGCCCCAAGAATTAACAGCAATTTTTACAACAGGATATTTTCCTTCTTTTGAAGTGGCACTAAGTAACAGCAGTGGAAACAATTATTGGTTGTTTCAAGCTCTCAAAGTGGATCAGTTATTGCACAATAAATACCTCATAGAGGTCAGT
>VXAV01005668.1:58543-70908 GCA_013399715.1 Alectura lathami | reverse complement strand
CCCCCCCCCCCAGATAAAACATACAGCACACTACTTACTGGTTCAATGACGTTCAGTGGAGAAGGGCATGATAGATTATCAGCACTTCTGCTGCCATACATACCCTGAAAAATTAAGTCGAGTTAATACATTAAGGATTTTTTTCAGAGCTGCCAGATTCTGATATGTAAACATGCTGTGTCTCAGACAACTTTCTGTAAAAGCAGAAACTTGGAACCAGGAAGCAAAGCTGGTTGGAGAAAATTTATTTCAGTCATATTTAAAGCTGGCCCTCTTCTATAAAAGGATTTACAAATAAAAAGATATTTATACGGTTCAAGGAATGCAAGTTTGGCTTGGAATCACAGTAATACCATATTTTCCTGTTCTTCAGTTTCAATTTTTTTTTTTTCCCATGACAAAATACTGAAGAGGAAGATGTGGCCTGTGCTGCTTCTACAGAAGTGTATTGGCTAAGAAAGAGGAATGAAGTCCATGAAAAACAAATGATGCTTTCTGTCTGTGTTTCTTTTGTTTGGCTGATGACAGAGTTGCAGCAGAAAAAAAAGGAGCAGTGTCCTGCTGAGTGAAAAAGAAGAAAAAGTATATTGCCACGCCACCAATAAACAGACGCCAGTAACTCTCCCTCCACTGTTCTTGAGCTTTTAGAGGAGTGTCTGCATAAGCAGAGCTTCTGCCCCTGTTTGGCAGGGAGTCTCTTGTTAATCTGAAGGACCTACAAAAGGCAGTGGAAGAAAAAACCTGAAGATGACAACTGGATTTTCCTGTTTTTTGGTGAATGGATAGGCAGAGCTGAAGGGAAGCACACGTTGCTTCTTTGTAGAGAAACACTGCCTTTCTTGTTGCTGCCCTCCTTTCACAAGTAAGAAAATCAGTGTAAGGCAACTCTGGAATGATCATAACCACCCACAAAGATTTTGGACACAAGCACCACCTATCAAAAGTACAAAATTTCAGGGTCTTGAAGAAGAAAAAGATGTCTGAAATCTCAGACCTAGAAGCCCCAAAAAACGCACTGTCGTGTATTAATAGCAAGAAAATCCCCCTGTTCACATATCTTTTCCCTAAGATGTTGACTGAAAACAGCAAAGCATGACCCCTTGTATGATCATACACAAATAATTGTTGGTTTCCCCAGATGTCACCCCATTGTAAGAGTTGTAACTGTTATGAGTAATGAACATTACACTGATGCACATTACACTAAGAAAACGTAAAATGCCGTTGCAAAAATAATACTTACTATGTGTGTCTGCGGTCTGTAAGGGGAAGACATGTGCAGACTTCGCAGCTGGTCTTCCAAAGCAAGCAGACGTTCTTCTAACTGCATCTCTAACTCCTGTAGCTCCATGCGGACCGACTTCCTTAAGCTCTGCAGCTGATCAGCTTCATATCTATACAAAATCCATCACAAGAAGAATAATGGCATTCCCAGCACTCAGCTGCACACCACAAAGGTGGAACTGAGCAGGACAATCTCATGAGGAAAAGACCCCTTGCAAGGGATTTCAAGGTGGAACACAAAATTCCTCTTTCACCAAAAATTAGCTGAAACTCCCAGGTGGAGCAAGGTCTATCTCCAGTTGTAGAAAAGAAGCTTACAGAAAATATATCACTCCCTGGAGAAAACTATACAAGAAGATCACGGTTTTTAGCATTACAAAGCTAAAATGTTTAGCTTTGAACATTTAAATACATTCAAATAAAATAAATGGGCTTTTATGCATATATCTGAACAAATCCAATTTAAAACCAGTAACAACAAAAATCACAGAACGATGCAGCAATCACATTATTTCTCCTGCACAGTTGTCAGTTCCCAAGGAGTAGCAGCTACAGTTTGGCCCAGACACCGCTGTCAAAGAAGGCCAACTGATTTAAACCATATTTGCTTTTAAAGTGAGTTACTGACAAGCTGATTCAATTAAAGAAAATAAATTAGCAGTTTTGAAAATTGTTCCACATCAACTGCTGCTGCAACTCAAGGTCGGCAAACACAGAGCCAGAATAATGAATGCCATCTGTGACCTGCTGAATGGCCACTGTGAGTTGCAAAAGCCCCTGTGTTTTTTTTTTTTTTTGTGTGTCTTTATTTACATCTATAAAGATGGGGGAAAAAAATCCAAGTTGAAAACGTTGAAGATTTTTCATCTCCCATATCCTGTATTCAAGTATCCTATAATAAAAGTCCTTAAAACCCACAGATGTAAAATCACTTTGCAGAAATGATGGAAAAAAACAATTAATGAGAAATAGGAATTAAAAGAAAAAGAGGGGTTTAAAATCTTTAGAATGAAGAGGTGGTGAGAGTAAGAAGTTTTTTTGTTTGTTTGTTTTTTGCAAAAACTCAGCTCCAACTCAGTTTTGCTCTGATTTCAGAAGAAGCGGTCCATTTCTTAAAGTGCCAAAGTATTTTCCCTCTTTTTTAAAAAGATCATTTTACCTTTCCTCTTCTGTCATGTGCTGATAAACTGTTGTCTGCTGACGTAACATAGCCAATTCCAAATCCATCATTTGGGTTCTGAATAAGTTTAGATTTCGCCTTACCACTTGTAGCTCCTGGAAAGTATTCTGAAGGGAAAAAAAAAAAATTACTTGGAAAAATTTAATTAAACAAACTACATTTGCCTAGATGTGCCCTTTGAGACGAGCAGAACCTCAGCAACTTCACTGTACTACAGATGTTACGTGTTATGAACTCGCAATAATTCAAGAAAACAACATTTTCACGAGTACCATACTAACACATGAAAGTATTTCTGTGTATTTAGACTGATTCTTTTTTGTCATTATTTGCAGGATAGAATCATGTTATCTCTTTAGAACAAAGATGGGGAACTGCCTGAAGCTAGTACAGTCTGTGGCACATACAGGATGTTTCTTTTTATTCTATTTTGACTATCCATGCATGAAAAGGATCACTTACTTCATAGAGAGGTAGAATGGATGATCTCTGAGTAGTGTAACTGGTGGCAGCTGAAAGATCCTGACCCCTCATCACTGGGTACTAGGGAAGAAACAGAATTTGAAACAGGAATGTCAGCAATCCCCTCATGAACTCATCTTCCCAAACAGCTGCTTTAGGACTATCTGAGCCATGTTAAGGCTGGGTCTTTCTGGTGCTATGATTTCTGCTAATCAACACCAGTACTGTAAAAGGAAAAGGAAATTTTACAAAATGGCAGTACCAGCTCTTAACTAAAGCACATGCACTAAAGTTCTGTAATGCAAACATGTTTAAGCTGGAAAAAAAGAATTAACCCTGTTTGACCCAGTAAAGAGAGATAAAAGCTAATTTTCTGCCCAGATATTGGTGCAGATAACGCCTGGTACAGACTGAGAACTCAGTAGTCCCAATTGTCTTTGCTAACAAAAGGAATAACATGGGAAAAAAGAACTGAGCAAATTAAAATGTCCCATTTTCAAATCATGATCACAGTCATAGTTGTTGTGGGAGTTTTCTCAGTTCTTTGTTGTTGTCTTTTTTTGGTGCTGATTGTGTTGATTTTTTTTTTTTTTTTAATCTCACCATATTGCCTACATCCAAAGACTCCTTCATGCTAATGATCTCTCATGAGAACAAGATTGCTGAAGAATTTCTATTTGCATCAACATCTGCAGGAACCAGATAAAACGTCTCTACAAGTAATAGCCTCTGCATGGCACAGCAAAGAACAGTGGAAACAGAAAAAAAATTTACCTTTTCAAACATGAAAAACACAGCTTGTCCAATATAATTTTGAAAGAATTCAGAAGGACTATTGACACGCCACAGAAAATTTGAAGCATGTCCATTCACTCAGAGGAGCTTTGCTCAAACATGATCACATCAAGGGGATGTTTTGCTTTCCCTCTCCCAGTTTTCTTTATTTCCTCTTCTGCTGGGCATTTATCTACTCCTCTTTATCCCTTTCTAAAACCAGGACTGTATTTTTGAAACATCTCATATTTTCCTACAGTAGCTAAGTATCCTGTGTGCCAAATTCAATCTTGGCTGTAAAGAAAAGCAGCACCAGAAAACTACGCATTGAAAACAAATAAGTTTTCATAGAAACTTCTCTAACAAGAGGGAATATATCCACCAAAATGGAACTGGTCTCTGGAAGTAGGACAAATGGGCAAGGAGATGTTATTATGCCATCTGATACTATTATCATTTCATTTTTATTGAACCAGCATGAGTTCTGGATGTAACACAGAGGTTTCTTCTTCATCCATTTTAGTTAGCATGGTACAAGTAGTAACACCGTACCATGACACACAGCAAGGCTGCAGTTTGTACAGAGAAGGTGAAATTCTGCAGTCGCTCACTCCCAGGCACACTGTCCACTACCTTGAGCAGTGGCTGTTTTAAAACCCCATTGACTGTAGTTTTCCACTGCAGAGCTGTGTCATGATACCAAAGCTCACTTCAAGAAGCAGGGCCAGTTGAGAAAACTAAAGTCAGGCTGGACTAGCCTCAGATTTTGGATGAGTGGCAAAATAACAGAAGAATAGCTCTAGAAAAGCCCACTACAGCCCACCACCAGCAGCAGGGTGCAGTGAAGATGTTTGCCCTCTGGTAAAACCCACAAAATTTACTGCAGCACTACAAATTTGTAGTTTTCATGTATTCATATAGAAACCAGCAGAGTCTGCAAGTGCTCTGCCCACATAATCACCTGCAGCATCTTGCTGGCTCTGACATTGGATCACCACATCAGAGAATAGTACAGAGATGGTGGAGCAGAGACAGCTACTAATCACAAGGATAAGAGCAGAAGACATCACAGAAACCAGCAAAAACCACGTGCTTGCATTCTAAAGCATTTCTCTTCCGACAGATGAGATAGCCAAAATTTCACACGTTGTGACAAAATCTCCTAATAAAAGGCTGATGACATCAGGATCATGTTAGCTAGCTCTAGAGTTAAGCATGCATAAAGTTGACATAAAACAGCACAGAAATGTACATGGAATGAACAGTCACCACTGACATCATTAGTGAAGCCATTGGACTTGCAATGAAAGAAAAAAAAAATCAATTGGATGGGAAATATGCCAAAGAGAACAGACAGGTTAAAGCATCATTAAAGACAATAGGCATTTCCAAATCTAAGGCTAATGACTATCACCTTAAAACAAAAGCTGAATCATGCACTGCTCCTCCCTCATACCCAAGAATAACCATTTAAAAACAGTGAAAAACAATCAAACCACTAATCAATAAGTTAATCTAGATCAACTGCAACATGAACAAATTCAACACAAAAAATAATAATGGAATGCTGCAGAGATGATCATTTATCATTTTGAACAGATGCTCCTGAAAGAAGTAGGAAACCAAACAGGTACAAAATGTCCTTTTTTCCCTGATCTCCCACACAAAAGAATATTCAGGCTGACACTTTGCTTTTAGAAGGATAAAATAAGCAGCCCCTTTGCTTCCTCCTACCTGTGAGAGGTTCTGCAAAGAGTTTCTGATGTCATGTAGGACTCTGCGCAGCTGCATTTCCACAGTGGAGGGCGGGTTGATGGCATGAGGTCGGTGAGGATACCCAGAATGCCTTGGAGAGAAGGGACAGCCAAAGGGGGAAAGCAAGGTGCCGAAGGAAGAACCAGAGATGCTTGGGACGCTGTGGGTGCTCAATGTCCTCATGTGCTCACAGAGCGGCCTGTCCAGCCAGTCAGCAGGGAGGGAGTGCAGGGAGCAATTTGACTGGGACATGTGTGCTGGAGTGTGCAGCCGGCAGCTCTGTCCCCTGGTGGGACTAGGGTCCTCGGACAGCCTCCTGGGCCCAGCCTGGGGCACTTCTCTTTTGGAGGACGAAGTTGGAATGAATAGAGTGGATTTGCACACAGGCTGGCTGGTGGCTGCTTTATCCTCCTGTTTGTCATCCTCAGATGTCACTTTTTCATCTTCCTCCATACCTGTGTACTTGTAGGTGAAAGAAGGAGGACCACACTGAGTCTCTTTCCCTGGAGTTAACTGAACATTCACAGAGGACACCACTTTCACCGGATTCAGTAATGCAGTTGGGAGAGATTGAGACCGCCTCAGGGGATAGCCCAGCTCAGCCAACCACTGTCTCTGCTTCCTCAGGAGATCTTTTGACTTAGGGAGAGTGCGTCCAGCCCTTGAGTCAGATGTGCTGATGATCCTCATCTGGGCTCTTTGCAAAGCAACATGAACCCTGTCCAAGGATGATGGGGAGGAGCTGCTACCTTCCAGAGACTCCAGTGACCTGAGGATATGGTGCGTTTGGTATTGAGGAAACTCAAACGCACTGCCTTTGCCAAGATCACTTTCATCACTGCCTTCCTCCAGCAGCTCCAATTCTTTTTGCTCACTGGAAGCGTCTTCCTCTTTAGACCTCACCTCTCCTGCAACTGTCTGCGATACACGAGATGACATACTTTCTCCTCCGTGATTTTGTTCGGTTTCATAGTCACAGATTTTATCGTCTCTCCTTCTGTTTTCAGAATATGCCTCTACTTTTCCTTTCTCTACTTGAGAGATATCATCCTCTTCATCGTCATCCTCTTCCTCCTCATCATCGTCTTCCTCCACCTCAAACTTATCAAAACATGGCAGTTCCTTGGCGATTGGTGTCTTCTGTTCCTCACTATGTGATGTCACGGTTGTCTCACTGTCACAGCTATCAGCACTGCTTCCCATGCCCTGCAAAGACTCCTGAACCTAGGAAAGATTCAAGCCAGCAAACAGGTGAACACACTGGAGACTCAACTACTGCCTTCTCAGGAATCAGGGTAAGAGTCAAAGTCCATATTCATTGGGCATTATAGTGAAATAATTCAAAATGGGGTTAGTATGCAGGAGAAGATGTGAAAGAGAATAAAGAAGCCATAGTATCAGATAGGTTAGAAGCGTATTGAAGTGTGGCACCAAAAGGAGATGGTTTACAGGAAAAAGGAAAAACAGGCAAATTATTAACACTCTTTTTTGATTTGACAATAAATTCTTTTGCCAGAAGAATAGAAGTGGCAGCAGTAAAATGACAGTATTTTAGGTAGCAATGACAAAGGGATATAAGGCTGGATGTGCCATCTCCCATACGGAAAGGTTCACACTGAAACTGAGGGTGGTATTAGGGAATGCACACAGGAGTAAGGAGAATTACGGAAACACCAAGAATGGGAAAAAGAGTCTGCCTATACACTCAGCCTGTTTTAAGTCACAGAATTGCTCAAGATTGGAAATCTAATATTAGTCTGCTAATCTCCACTGAAGACTGAGCACTTCTACACCTTTTTCCTACTATCTTGCCCTTCTCATTCTAAATTGCAGTTTAAATTCCATATTGCAGAAGTATGCACTTCCCTATGTTTGATCAGAACATAGGTATATGGGAACTGCTAATTTCAGAGCAAATAAATGGCAGGAAAAGCATCCATGAGAAAGGAAAAAAAAACAACCTAGGGATTGCAAAGCACATTCCTTAGGCTAGCCTAATCGACTGGTACATTTAGAAGTAGACACGACATTTTCATAAGAGTACATGGTATAGAGTTTTGGAAGTTTGCCATAGTTGACACATTAAATAGAAATTTAGAGTAGCTGTTCCCATTTCTAAGTTGTGCAGATGTCTCTCCTGTTAGGATACTATTAGCTCCTTCTAGAGTGAATACATATGGTGTATGATGCACAATACTTCCATCTCCTACCATCTAGAAGGGAATTTCAGTCACGAAGGTCATCATTAATGTAGCATTGCACTCACTAGTGCTAAAGACTGCGCAGGTTCAGATACTACTCAAGTCAAAGGTATTAAAAGAACAAAATAATAATGTCTACGTGAAATTAGGTGTGCTACAGGCATGTGCATCTGTCTCCCCATCACACTGTTTACTTACAAAGTCAGGCAAGCAAAACTTCAAGTACTTGGAGAATTTTTCTAACTTCTTTGGTAACATGAAACTTCCCTGCAGAATATCCAAATTTAATGCCAAAAATTCCCCTGGAAATCTTTATTTTGGCTGTTGGGGATGAAAGGAAATATGATTCCAGTTCTTCAGTTTTCTGTTTTTCACTTTTCTGTTTTTCAGTTTCAGAGGAATGCTACGGCTGCTAGAGTCAATCTCTTAACAGTAGATGGCACTAACTTACCATACTTTTAAGAAAAAAAATATACACCCCCTTCTGCATCCCCTACATCTTCTTTTCACAGGTTCTCTTCACTAGCTGCCAAGTTCTTTTTTCCTAGTTTCATTATTCATCTGTATTTCCTAAATTCAGCTCGGTACTTGTTCTGAATAAAGCAGTGACAGTGGCAGAAGAGAACCTAGCAACTCCATGGCACAAATCTCGTGCAGTCTCAATACATCTTTTCAAAAGAGCATAATAGAAAGCAGAAAAATCTCATTGCTTTGCAGCCAACAGAAACTCCATTAGTCTTTCAGTGAAGAGGCATTTAGATGCAATATGCTTTCAATGGACTCTTAATCAGGTTGTAACCAATACAAAGATCAGGAGTGAGCAACTCTAGTCTGATACTCCTTCTGACACGTCTGTCAACTTCAGTGTAGCCCCAGTTTAGCTGAGGGTAGAACCAGTATCTCAATCATGTTCATCCTAGAAACTCACGCTCCTCATTTTCCTTTATTCACTCTGTTGCTCATGGTAAGCGTAGGTTGGTGTTTAAGGGAGACACAGACTAGCCCTGTCTTGGCTTCCATTTAGGTACTCGGTTGACAAAGCATTGAACAGAAAAGCACAGACTACCAGTACCAAAACTGAGAATCAAACTTTGATGGATGGGGGAATGGGAACCACTCCTGCTTTTAAAAGTCTGTTTGGTGTGCCACAAGGAAAGTCACACGCTGTAGCATAGAAAAGTTCATTAGCTGAAGCCATGGACATGAAGTTGCTGGTGATACCCAAACTCCCATTTTTGTATAGTCTGGACTGTGGTTTAGGTCCCAGACAGCTCTCCAATGGCCTTGAGCCCAGGGTACAGCTCGGAGCTTTCTCTAGCTGACTGACATGCCAACCCAATCAAGGCTATTACTGTGTGAATGTCTTAGGAGAGACAGAGAACACGTCTCTTCAGTATCAGGTACAATGCTGAGCAAACGTATATCGGGCAGTCACATAAGCACCTGGCTGAACGAAAGCCTCCCTTTAGACGTGAGAGTTCTGGTCAGTATCACTGCACATTCCGGGACTGAGAACAAAGGAACTGGAATGGGAAAGAACACGGCAGTCTCAAGATCAACTAAATATTAGCATACCTTCACAACAAAGTTAGTATGAAATTGTTTTCACTTTGTCAGCTTCTAGATAAAATACAGAAAAGCATGCAAAAAAAGTGAGTGCTAAAATGAAGTAAAAACTGAAATGATCACCAAAAAAGCTATATTTCATTGCCTTAATCTCTACTCACTACAGTCATGAAAGGAATGGACTGCAATTCTGAAGCCTCAGCCAGTGACAAAAGATACACCAGAAACAGCACGCAGAAAAAACTGAATTTAGAGCTTATTCAGTACCCAAGGATATTCTCCTACCAGAAAGGCTTTAAAATTTTAACAGGGTGAAAGGGACAGAGCAGATCCAGTTCTGCACATGAGAAGTTTCATCAGAACCTTGACTGACAATCAACAGAATTCAAACACCAGCTCACACTGCCCTCCCCACATCTCTGCTCCACCACAATAATCAATGCCATATCAGCCACAATATGGAAAACTCACCTGAAGCTGATTAAATGGAGAACAGTCTGTGGAAGAATCCTCAGCGAAGCCACTGCTATCTGAGTGCTGACTAGCAGTCCGTAACAGCTGGTCTGCTTAAAACAAAGCAAAGCATAACTGCTATAATTCATTTATAGATCACCACCACTTATGCCCAGTCACATTCAATACACGCTTTTCTTTTACACCAAAGAAAAACATAAGTATATAGCACAATTCCCCTCCAAATTCCACTGTGAACAATTCAGAACAATCTGTTTCAATCATATGGAGTGCAAAACCTTTCCACGTGCTTGTGAAACTTCAAGCAGCAGTGGAAGAGGATTTTTTTTTTCTTTTTTTTTTTTCTTTTTTTTAAACATTTTTCTCTCCTGTGCTGTGGAAAAACCACATTTCTGTTGTTGCCACTGCTGCAGTTTTCCTTCCATGAAACAGAACCAGTGGTTAACTCACATGCACTCATTGGAGCAGCTGCTTTTGTACTGACATGTATAGATTTGTCTCTTCTCCTGATCAGAGTGATGAAGGAACTCACTGAGGAGCTCACTGCCAGCCCACAGCACCTCATGCATCCAGAGGAGCAGAGTGAGGTGAGCAGAGACAGCAATGCACAGGACAGAGAGCAGGCAGAGACAGCACTGCCAGAGACGGTTGCTCACTGGTATAGTGGACAAACACCAAACATCTCTAAAACATTCCCAGCACTCATTTGGTACACTGGGGATAAGATCCCCCTGCTTGCTCCTTTCTGCTTACATTAAGAAGTGTTTAAATAGCCTAAACAGGCTCCCAAATCCTTGGTGCTACTGAAGTGTGGTGTCCTGTGGTACAAGCACCATACCATGGAGCTCCCTGGCCAGGAGATCTTGATAACCACTATAGGACTGTGCCACATGACAGGACTTTGTTGTCTACTGGACACAGGAGGCACTTTTCACGTTCCACCACCACAACCATCTTGCTCAGCCAGATGGCTGCATGGACAACAAGCACATCTCACTTCTAGTCCTCAGCAGCCCTGTAAGAGCTCAGCTATGGAATGAGACCGCAGCAGCCCTTGGCCACCACACCTCGCCACCTCCTTGTCCCTTCCATAGAATCTCGCTGCTCTGCTCTCTGTTGCAACCTGAACACGGGGTTTTGCCTCACATTTCTTCCACCACTTAGCTGTCATCATATAATTAATCCCAGTTCACAGCTCAATGCATTGGAATGCATTATGAAAACTGTTTTGGAACTGTTGGATATTCAGAACTCATTTTTTATATAAATTTTGATGAACATTTCACTGATGCAGAAATAAAAGCCCGCATAGTCTCATGAACAGCAGGACAGAGTAACTGCCCTTTAAACTTCTTCAGTGATTTCATACAGCTTTTAGGGAGTGCCTTCAAATTGTGCTGCTGCTCTGTTATCATGGTGGCCACAGTATCCTGCAATGATAAACAGCTTTTTTTTTTTCTTTTCTTTCTTTTTTTTTTTTTTTTTTAAACACAAGGCAATCGTCCTCAGCAGCTCCCACTATAAGACAATACAAATTACTTCACTCAGAACTGGCCTGGCTCTTAGCAAGCACACAGTACAATTAATCCTGCTGAAAGAGCATGCCATGAGCAGGCTGCCACTGCAGCTGAGACTGGTGGGAAGCTGTCACCTGCCCAGAGGTGAACAGTCACCTCATTTTGGCCTCCTCTCTGTTTCTTTTCTCATTTGGTGAATTTTAAATTGAAGTGGAAAAAAAAAATTGCAGCTCCTGAAAGTCTTTGCTACAGGGGAGAGATACCAAATGGTTCAGATAAAGCAATTCACCAGTGTGTGTACTCGCATCCAGTTTCATGCACATGATATTTATTACTGCTCAAGAAAAATATTGACTTGCCTTTCTATTTCCTTCTCAGTCATACACAGACACATACACATATATACATACATAAACATATGTAGCTGAAAAGAAAATATTAGATATCTATGTATGTCTCCCCAAATAAATTCTTCTCTCCTAGGAGGGGATTTTGACTAATGTCAAAATCAGTGCTCTATACTGTTTTCCATAGGGCTTGTAATTCATGCATGCTTTGACAGCCTTACATGGCAAATACTGCCAGGTAAGTGGTCAGTCTAGACAAGAGGCACTCATACATGCCTCATCATCTTTATCCATGGCAAGAGATTAGCACTGCACCAACAGATTCAAACTGCCTTGGTGCCACCTGAAGATATCTTCCCTTAACACAGCCATCCCTTCAGGCTGCAAAGGTGCTAGAAATTTTTTGTTTTTGTTTTTTAACATTTTACAGAAAATCAGAGAAGATTTTTTTTTTTTTTCCTAAGTACGAATAGTCTTCTTCTAGCGTACCTTTGTCTCTTGCAAATACTCAGAATTCTGCACTATACCACTACAATGTAAATGCAGTAAAAACATGTAACGTACAGGAATCTTTACTGCTTCAGTAGCGAAGTAAGGTTCTAAAGATCAGAAATATCAGTGCATCTCAATATAACAGCTGATATATAACAGTATCCACCCTTCTTGTCAACTGCTGATCCAGGTGTACAACCCGCTCCACGGTGCTTGGATGTCTCTCAGATTCAAGCAGATGAGGGGAAAGGATTTAAAAAAAAAAAAAAAAAAAAAAAAACACCAAATTAAAAAATTTAAATAAAGACTTTTT
>VXAV01005668.1:46384-56995 GCA_013399715.1 Alectura lathami | reverse complement strand
AGAAGACCAGTTTCATGCTGAGCCCACCTCTAGTGACTGCTAGTGGGAGAGCAATTTCACATTCAGACACTGTGGCCAGCATTTTCAAAGAGTGACCATTGACACTGGATGCCTTCAAATTTGGTAAGCACCTGTTCTGAGAAAACAGAGCTCTACACTGTTTATATTGGACAACCTGAAGAATACACTGTTTTCAAGTTTCAGATACGTCCCCCACTTAATGCTTTCCTTCCAGTCAATTTCACTGAGACCTGCGTATAACAACATCATACACTTTTCACATCTTCCAGGTGAAATAAAAAATTGGCACAGGTTTCTGTGCCTCTCTTCAGCATCTTACATAGATAGCTAGTCATGTTCCGCCAAGAAATTGCAAAGCTAGGCATCTTGCTGCACACAGCAAGCTCTAGTTTAATTATACATAGGAGAGAGCAGATTTCACTTTCCAACCTTTGGTGAAGGCCAGTAACAATCACAAAATTAATTCAAACATCAGCCTTCTCCCTCTCTGAAGCCATAAAATATAAATAACAATTTGAGATGAAAGCACAGACCCTGTGAACCACAAAAGCCAGTGCACATTTTGACACACATGGGATAGGATTCCCATGTGCGTACCGGTCCTCCCTGCAGCTAGCCTTCAGATGGAGCAGTAGCACAGAGGCAAAAGCTGGATGTATCATGCAATTTAGGTGTGAAACAATATAATTTTAGTTTAAACGGGTATCTTAGATTACAGGATTTACTAGAGCGAAAAAAGAATCCCATACAATCTGAACTAACATTTCAGTTTCTCTGGGCTATCATCAACAGCACAAAAGTGAAAACAGGCAGTGAGGTTACAGCGCTGCTGTCTTGCCTGTAATTTGGTTGCCACTTTGCAGTAATGTTCTTTGATTTAACCAAAAAGGAAACACAGATTTTTTTTTTTTTTTTTTTCCTTCTAAAGAGAAGAGAAACTTTATAACTTCTCAATATCTGAATCAGCTTTTCAGACAGGGAAGGACTCACAGCAGACTTCTGTCTCGTGGAAGTTGAGGTCTACTCACCTTTCCTTGACTTGGTCACTGCCAGTTGGTGAGAAGCTGGAATATGTGGTAGATCCCCCTCTGTACTCTGGATCTATAGAGAAAAGGAGACGAATATTTTGTCAGGCCAACTGGAATATGTTCCTCTGCTACTCCAGGCTTCACCATGTTACTGCTTGTAAAAATATTTTTGCATCTCCCAGTACAAAACAGAAAACAACGTATGCAAAGTCATGCAGATTTCAACTGGGAAACTTAAATCTACATGGAAGTTATTCCCATTACATAATTGCTTTGCGAAATGGCCTTATTAAGGAAGCAGTTCTTAGGCAACCATTCAAATGATGAAAAGAATATGCCTAAAATCTCAACAGGAAGGTCTTTGTCTAGTTCAGAAGCTATAATACATTTTATGGTTTCGGTGCAACAGAAAAAAACCTCATGGTTCACACGCAAGTCTATACACACAAACCCTCCAATCCAACTGCCCCCTCACCCTCCCCTCTAACAGGCATCCTGTCTAATTTCAAAATTAACAAACAATGAAATTTTTATTTCAAGATTTGATAAAACTAAAAATGAAAAAATCAGCATACTGGCAGTATTAAGATCAAATTAGTATTTGTCTAAAGAAGAAACTCAATTTGTATTGATGTGATAATGTGTACAGCAGCAACAAGAGTGCATTTTCTCCATTACAAGGGTTTTGAGAAGTACTTGGCTTGAACTTTTCACCATTACCAAGTGAATAGCATTACTCTTGCACAATAAATCAAGAGGCTTCTATTCCTTCCTTCAGGAGACAAAGGCTGTATCGAAGAGCTAAATGATTATTTTGCCCAAAAACTGGGGAGCATAGATGGTGTTCACAATTTAAGACTAGGAAAAGTATTTTTTAATTAAAAAACCCCCACGTACACACACACTAAAAAAATAAAATAAAATAAAATAAAACAGGAACAGCAAGTAATCTTACAAGCCCTTTGATCAGACTGGCCTTCCAGAAAAGATGTCCTGATTTTCTTAAACCTTCCAGTTTCCGATGGCTAAATTTGCCGCTTCCAACCCGCCAAGCCTCTTCTCATCTAAATACCTTCCACCTCCTGTCCTTGGCTGGGAGACAGCACCCCAACGAGCACATAGAGCACTCCCCCATCCTGCCCCATCCCTTCAGCCAATATTGGTGCTGGTAAGCGACCTTTGTGCTCTAATTGGCCCTCTCAGGAGAGGGAGTTTGGGGGATATCCTGCCCTGACTCACTCCCACACCAGCTATCTTCCCAGCAACAGACTTCCTAGCAGCGTGCAAACCTCCAAGGCATTCATCTGCATGCAAAGAGCTTCCTTGATACATCTGTCATCTTTCTTACACATACAAATGCGCTCCAAATCAAGCTGAAAAAACTGTGGAAGGAGTTATTTTCAGTTTCTAATACAGTGTATTGTTCATTAGACCCCACTTAGAGACGCACAAAAATAAAATCAAGCTGCCAGGTATTGTTCTAGAGTTTCTTTAATACAAACAAAACCCTCTGCCAGGGATCTGAAGGCAGTTGATATGTATATATTAGAGGTTGCTTAAACAAAAATTCACCACAACTCCATCCCACATCATGCGTCATTGTGCCAAAACAGCTGTGTTTATGCACTGGCATCGTTGCAAAGCATGTCAACCAAAACTTTGCAATTGCATTACATTTGGCTTGTACTGAATTTGGTAAGCATTCTTCATTTCATAACCCTTTATAGACCAACTTATTCTGAAAAAAATCCTTTTGCTTGTTTGTTTGTTGTTAAAAGTTGTTTCAGCTTTGCCTAAGAGTGCCAAAATACAGATTTGTCCTCTGAGATATGTGAAACCAGTCCAACTATCGAGACACAGTGAAATCCATTGCTGCTCAGACCTCTTCCATTGTGCCAACACAAACATCTGCACAGCTACACAACAAACTGGATCAAGAAAATTATGTGGCTGAAAACTACCCCAGGAACAATAAATAAATCAAAATACACTAGTCTTGTTTTCCTCCCCTCAGCTGGATCAATCCTTTGTTCTGGTTCAGGAGATGGCCACACAACATGTGGGTGATGGCACGTGGGCACAAACAAATGGCACGAACTACAAGAGGCTGCATTACCTCTTTCCCCTAAATGAGTGCCTTCAGCTATAACATCAGTTGATCAGTTGATTTTTTTAAAAAAAGACGTTTTTGAATTTGTAGGCTGCACATTTACTAATCTAATAAACAAAACACTTAGAGGAACTTGGGAATTAGAATCCCTTTGGGACAATGAAAATAATGAGAGCATTCATGCTGACTCTCAGGAACAACAGCATCACCATCAACAACATTTCAATAAAAGCAGCAATAAGAGCAGCCTACCAAGAGAAAGCAACAACTGCCCTATCATTCAGAGAATGTAAAGCATTCCTGGAGAAAACACTGTGAGCTACGCAGGAGGAAACATTCCTCTGCTGGTAGCCAGCAAGCTATGTAAACTGTACGCAAAAACAAAGCAATATTTCCACCTACCTCTTCCATCTCGAAGGAGTCCTTCTGCTGAAGCATTAGATTCATTACAGAGGGGTTGGCAAGTGGAACACAGGGCTCTCTACCCGCCGACGTTGCAGGAGGCCTTTGCACCAAGGTGCTGCTTTCGGATGCACTGCTGCTGGACGTGTTGGAGCTGCTGCTGAGGTTGGGAGGGTCCAACAGACCAAATTCTTCACACAGTCTGTCCTGGGGGCTTGCCAGCCTGCTGTTTTGCACATCTGCCACAGGCACAGCATTCTCTTGCTTATCATCAGTTCCAACAGGCAGGTTTGCAGCCTTGTGAGTGTCTGTAGCATTTGTCTGACTACTTGCTATCTCCTCCTTCACAGTAGCCAAAAAAGAGGAAGAGTCTTTCTTTTTAGAGTATTTTAGCAATTTAGATTCATTTTTAGCATCGTTCTCCTCACCCTCTGTCTCAGCTGGACTTTTTGCTTTTTCAACGGGTGAAGGTGTTGAGCAGCTGCTGCTATCGGCCTGCTGCGCACCGCATAGGTTGAGCTTAGACAAGGTCTTCATTAACCGACTGGCTGTATTGCTGCGATTCAGGGGAGGAGGGCTGGATGCCTCTTTGCTGGAAGATACTGAATTCATACTACCAATTTTCTGCAAAGGAGTCCCAGAGACTTGAGAATACAAAGAGGAAAAAGCGTTGGCCACAGTAGTAAGCACTTCAATCTGGCGAAAACGACCTGCACAAGAACAAAATATTAGGCAGAGTTTAAAAGGAACTTTGGTGTCATCACAGCTCAGAATTGTTGATCCATCTCTACAAGACTTCAAATTGTTAGTGACAGCTCTTTTCTTCACATCTGAAGTTGGAGTTTTCATTGTAACTTACGCCCGCCCATCCCATCAAATCTTCCTCTACTTACATCAAGGGCCCCAGAAATGGGCTGAACACTGTCTAGTCCTGTAACCTGAAAGGGACACCACACCATACAAAGAAATGGAAAAAAACTTTGCAAAAGTGTGTAGTAAATGTACAAGGAGAACAGCATGGAAAGTCTTCACAAAGTAAAAATGAAACATGGGTATGCAACCACACTATGCAAAGCGTTGGCACAAAAAGGTTTTCTTGGACCACTCTGTCCATCTACAAGTACAATAGGACATTTCAGCTATGCCCTCATTTCAGAAATGCTCATTCCTGAGCTAACAAAGCCCCTGTCCGAGTCAAAAGCAATACTGGCAGAGATTTCAACAACTCTACAGAAGTAGGTCGCTGCTGACAGCTTTCACAGCTCCCACCCAGACTCTGAAGAGTACAAGAAAAAGACAGATATTGCTATTTCTTTCCATGCTCTAAAGCTACAACAGAAGACAAGCTTAGAAGAAAGAGACTGGAATGGTACAAAACCGAAGGCAATATACATCTTATAGGATGCTTTTCATTTCTTTCCCCCTCTATAGATCTTCTCCCCTCACCCCAAGGTGTACAACACTGGTCATCTCTTGCCGTATTTAAAACAAAGCAAGATTCTCATTATGGATTCTGAATGGAATTTGGCCTTTGGACAGTGCACAGTTTTTGCCAGAACACTAGTTATAATACTTTCTTTTGAGATTGTTTACATATTTAAAAAGTATAAAAATAAACTTTGGTTCAGAAACATACTTACTTGTCAAAGCAAAATTTGGATTTTCCACTTCCATGCGTTGCATTTGGGCATTCAAAAACACTTTGATATCTATCCCTCTGGCAAATGATGATGAATTAAAAAATCTTGCTGGAATTTTTGAAGCAATATCTGGTTCATCTCTTCCAAATCCGAGGTTATAGAGGACTTCTTCAGGATCTTCCTCATAAAGCTCCAGTAATTCAGAAACGCTAGACAAATGACACAATGTTTACTGTCTGTGTGTCTCCTGTTAGGACACAGCTCCTTCCGTCCAACTACTAGTTCGGCCCCACTAGCCAGCTTTGTCCACTGAACTTTTGACTCCTACAGCTCAGCCTACTTGAGGAAATAATTTTGGAGACATCTGCATCTGAAGTTTTTGTTCATGTCATCAGAGATCAGCCCAGACACATCTCAGATCCAATCCTGTTAAAAATAAAGACCTCACTCTGCAGAGCTCCAATTTTAAAATGTTGTTAAGATTTTAGACATTTCTGAAGTTTAGGCTCATCCGTAAGTGTTTATTGCAAACCACTATCGAAAAACAAATAGTTTTTCAAGCAACCAAATAAAAACTCCCTTCTCAGCTACTAAGTGCAACAATGCATATAAATCAAGCCAAGTCCATTTAACTTAGGAACAGAAGAAGTAACTTATGCCAGCAAAACAGAGCCAAATTCCACTGAACCGTGCCATGACCTCCAAAGCACAGCACTCTTTTACCTTGAAACAGTTGCACTGCTTTTTCCAGAGCCGGTGGAGTTCATACTTCTCCCCTTCTGGTGGAACTGAAGTCTCCTCTCCTTCGCCAGCATACCATTGCTGTCAACACGAAGGGACAGACCACTGCAATAAACCCGTTTTGTTCAGGGATTTGATCCTCTGTCTCGGAGCAGAGCTAAGTCGCCAGCCCTGCTGCATTTCTCTCCCCCCGTTCAGCGTTATCTGGTTTATATTAGCCATGTCACATATTGAAATGCAATAACAAAAGTGAACCCTGGGATGCCTCAGTAAAAACGTACATAGACTCTAAGAATGTGAAGGTGAACGCAAGCTGAGGAAACAAATCCCTGATCTCCCCAGCCTCCCCTCACTCCCTGATCCCACCCCTGCCCAGTGAGGAAACCAGGCCTCAGGCAGGACTCCGTGCCCTGCCTTCCCCTGCTTGCTGCTGGCTCCAGCAGGACCACCTGGCTACGCCGCAGCCCTGCCTCACCCCTGCTGCACCCTGTGATGGCTGTGGAAGCTGAAGAGGCTCCAGGCTGGAGGAAACAGAGAGAGATGAGCTCCAAGAGGGACTGCAGGCCAGTTTCGTTCCCAATACCAAGCTATTTCCTTCCTGCATCTGGACAAGCCTCCTCCACCCTAGCTGGTACCTCAAGCCCAGACATGCCGTTACTTAATCTTGGAGAGTAAGTAACCTTCCCAGGGGTGAATTTTACTGTGCAAATCCTAGTGCACATATAGCAGAACAACCACGAATCAACCCAAGGTGACAGAGGATTCATCTAAGAGTGTCTCAGGAGGAGCAGTGAGGGTGCTACCCACACGGACCATGACGATGTTTGCTGGAGTCCCAGCAGAGGTTTTAGCTACAACAAAATTCATTCAGGACCTATGCCTACAAAGCCATTTTTCCCTTGTAGTTACTGAAACAGCCAGGGATCAGTGAGCCAAAAAAGGTAAATCACACTATCACATTATAACTACTTGTTACCTTGTTTCTCTGTTTTTCCCCTTCACTCCAAAGATCTACCTCAGGTCTGCTGGAAGAATTAAAATCTACATTTTTTTTTTTTTTTTTTCCCTCCTGCCTTTCACGTTAACTGTTTCTGTGCTATCTGGATCTTCTTTTTCCCTCCCATACACACTGTCACTACCAATTCTAGCACTGAGGTAGCCTATATGACTTCCACTGCATCCTCTCCCTCCAATATAAATATTTCTCTGAAGTAAACAAAGAAAAAGGAGGTGTTTACCATGTTTCCATTTGGGTATCACTCCGTAGATGATTAGCTGTAGAGAAACAAGAAGCTGTTATGCACAAGCCTCTTCACAAGTACACTATGCACAACCAAAAAGGAACACTTTATGAATACACCTTCATACACCAGATTTTTCTCTTTCCATACAAATAGATCATCAAGTGCTCCTAGTTTACTGCTAATATAAAGACAATCCGGTTTATTTAGACTTTGTCTAAAAATAGAAACTTACATGGACTGTTTACTTGCTGTAATGAATCATATTACCTTGAAGTTTTATGTGCAGTAAGTTAGTAATTGTAATCAGTAAAAAGCAATTTATTTCTTTGCAGTTGAAGACATGATAACCAGCTGAAGGGCTTGTCACAGGCAGGAAGGGGAAGGAAGAGGAAGAGATACAGTCATGTGAAGATTGCTCAGACAGAAAGAGAAGAGCAGCTGGGATCCATGGCTAGGCAGTGTGAGACTCTAAACCAGCACAGCTAGCTCTGGACAGGGGGCTGGGCCCTGGCTCTCTGAGCCATGCAGTCCATAAACAAAAGCTGCAGCAAGCCTGTGGCACTGATGGGACCTGTCCCCACACAGGGAGTTTAGAGGACTTGAGGGAGGCAGGCTGCTGGAGGCCGGGTGGTCACCAGCCTGCAGCCAAGAACTGAGTCCTTTCTGAAGCCGCAGCAGCCAGCTCCACACATAAGCATCCCAGGCAGCATTACTCTTCTAGAACACCAACACCCTGTCAAAGCAGAGGGTTGAACCCCAGCCCCTAAATTATAGGTTTCCCCGAAGAAGTGACTCAACATTAACAAACTCGCCACAGGAGACAGGCAAGGGGTAAATGTATGTTACAGCTACCCTCAGAATCAGCTACAGAAAGAGCAAAGTTGTGTCAAACACTGCCAGAAAACCCTGCATCTACACTTGCTGTGCCTCCTGGGGAAATGTCAACAACAGGGAGCAAAACAGGGGAACCTTACAACCTCCAGAGACATCATGAAGAAATTTAAACATATATAAAATCCNGTTTTTTTTTTTTTTTTTTTTTTTTTTTTTTTTGTAATATCTTTGTGTATGATATGAAGGCAAGCCCATCCATATAAATTAATTGTTGACTGGTTCCAGTTGCTAAATCTTGGGTTTTAACAGCTCAGTAGGGTGCTGGGCTTACAGGACCCCTTTCAATGCCCTCCTTACCATTCTCGCAGGGCTCTGGCTTGTCTCTGGGTTAGGCAGCCAGGGATGCACAAGGGCAGGCCATTCATACCAGCCAAAAAGAGGCTGTCTGTATGAGGCCGTCTGTACGGCAGGGCACACAGCGCTGCTCCGGGCAGCTCTGTTGTCCCGTTGTTCTCTGACAGGAAGCAAAGCCCAGCAGAAGCACCCGTGTCCTTGCACATGGAAATGAACCAGCAATTCTAGCATTGAGATGTTAGTCATTTGAACAGGAGGGAAACTACCCTCTGTCAGAGTCCTGCTAGAGGCTCCCCAGGAACAGAAATCCTTGAGAGTGATGAGGGGGAAAAGCTGAAACTAAAAAAGTTACATGATTTTCTAAAATGTATTCTTAATCACACACTCAGAGCTCTGATGACTATTGAGAAGAAACTTTTCCTATGAAGTGTTCATACTGCAGGCAATCTGATAAATGGAAAAGACTGTCAGAAGAAAAAGTAATCCTATTTAATCTGTTGCAGTAAGTGAATAATTTACTGCTTCTCCATTATTATCAGATTAAGGTCATTATCAGATCAATTGTTTTCTTCAGAAGTCTTTAAAAATTGGAGATATTTCCTCCTCTAGGCCCTGTCACACTGCTTCAACACCACTGGCAACATAGCTGTGGGCAATAGGGCTTTCTACTACACAAGTCTGGATGCATTTTAAAAACTGCAGATCAAAAAAATACTGAAAACTCAAGGCTATTTTAAAAAATTATATATTTTTAACTGATAAAATATACAGTCTTATAGCTCCTACCCTGCAGATACTGCTGAGATGCAGTTCGAGTGACAATTTTGTGCTATTTTATTTTCAGGATGCTTGTGTTAGAAGTTTTTTGTTTGTTTGCTCATGGACACCTCTACCCCAAGACAGACACTGTAAGATAGCAAGAGAGACTAAAACAAGTCCAGTGTGAACAGCCACATCATCTTCCCTTTAAAAAAAGGAAGAGAAAGAAAAGGAAAGGAAGCAGCTAGTGGTAGCAGAGAATATAATGAGGCTGATTCAAAATACTTACTCAGCTTTGGCATTATTTATTTTTAAAAGCATTTAGTTCTTAATGGGTTTGCCTCTTGGCTGACAGAATTCCATTCCTGTTTTCAAAACCCCACACTTGCCACTCCCAAGTGTTGCAGTGGAAGTGGGGCATGCACAACTGCCACGAGCAACCCATGGACAAGACAAACAAGAAGGGGAAAACACTTTTGCATAGCTCCAGTGAGCACTCCAGGGTGTGCTGCAGCTGTGGGCATTAGAATGCGAGGGCAGAAAATAATTAACAAAGGTAATATCCTAATGAACTCAAAAAAGCAAACTTTCTTATATTTTGCTATGTGCTCCATACTGTTTTCTTCGCCAGCCTTATCAACTAACTGCCTTTGACCAGAAGGGAAATGCTGTCATTCAAAATAAAAATCAGATGACTGAACATTATTCTTTTTTTCGCTAGAAAAAGTCATAATCCTGCCACACCCACCTTCAGCTCCCAAGGACAAGTCATCTTCAAAACTTCCTCCATTTCTCACCAGCATGCCTGAAAACATACAGTTAGCAGTTCAACAACTGTAACGCTGCAGTATTTTCTTTTCAACAGCTTAACTAAAGACATTAGCAAGACACTTCAGCTGATACAACAGGATGCAACTAGACCATATTTACAATCCCTGCATTACTCACACACTAAAAATGCACTAAGAAGTGAGAAGTTACATTTGAGAACATAAGAAATTTTTTTTGAAAAAGAACAACTACAGCACTGCTTTACTTTTGTGTTCAGAAACATCCAAGTCAGGCTGCAAGCAAATTAATTGCGAGTGCAAACCTAGAGGTACTACCCACCGTATCTGCTCCTTCTGCTGATACATTAGCCCCCAGACATCCTACCAGGGGGATTCAAAGTTTGAGTCCAGTTTAGGCATTCCCTTTTCTCCCTATCCCAGATTAAGGATTCAAGCAAAGACTCCAGACAAAGTCAGTAACTCCTCTACACTGTGCAAATTCTCACTGTACTTTGAACTTTAGTATTCAGACCTGCTCAGATAGTAAAATTTTCAGGTGTGGCAACCTGAGTTATTAGACACAGAGACTACATAACGCTCGCCAATTTGGAGAGAAAATTAACAAACGTCCTTCCCCATTCAGCTCTTTTTTTTTTTTTTTTTTTTTTTTTGGGTTTTTTTAACTTTTTAAAAAAACCTAAAGGGGAT
>VXAV01005668.1:0-39375 GCA_013399715.1 Alectura lathami | reverse complement strand
AAAAAAAAAAAAAAAAAAAAAAAAAAAAAAAAAAAGACAGGAGCAAAACAACTTTTCTTCTGCATATGGGCCATTTTCCTAAACACACTTTAGTTTTCTGAAGACATCATAATGAAATTAAAGCAGAAGAACAGTACCACAAAGAAAGCATATTTGTATTTAATTTGCCCTTGAAAGCATTAACTGCCATATGTGTTCTGTGGTTGTACTTTTCTAAGAAAATATCTGCATTTAAAATGAGCAAACCACACTTAAATCCTTCTTGCTGATCCTCAAAACAATCAGCATTTTCCCAGCATGGCAGATTTATGCTTGCATCACGTTTAGGCCATGTTTGGAGTTATGTCTGTCCCTGGTGAGGCATGGTGGAGGGCCAGCACATGTCCCTCACCACTAGATACACTATGCTGAGGCTTTGTGCATAGCTGGGGTTATACACAGTGGTATATAGTCCTTAAGTCTTAAAAACTGTTTTTTTCTGGGTTTGGATGTAAGAGCCAAGCATGACATTACACCACTAATAGCCAATATTTGTTTCATACATACGCATCAGTAGAAGTGTCTATTAAAGATGAATCTTTGGGGTTAACGCATCGGGCTGAGCAGAATCCTGTGGGTGGTGGAGTGGTGTGAAAAAATGCCACTGCTGCAATTGTTTTGCTTCTGCTCAGGGAACACAATAGCTTCTGGAAAGTAACAGTTTCTTTGGCACAGCCAAGGGTGAACAGTTGCAAGCTAAAAGCAGCTACTGTCTGCAGTGCCAATGCATCCTTAAGGAGTTCTTAATCCACAAATTACTGACATTATTGCCTATAATTGCTTGTCTGTTGTGACAACACATATTCAGAGAATGTTTGAAATGTAAACAGCAGCCAGTAGCTTTTTGCAATGCAGTCCTGAAATGCCCGCCACATACAGCATGAACTCTCGCTTGCACGTTTATCACATCCCAAGAAGATCCCCCTTCACTCCACATGTACAAGGATCGCATATTGACTGTATTAAGCAGGCCTTTTTCCTAAGGAAAGTATCTGGCTTCTAATTGTTTTCAGTACTTGTAACAGAAAAGTGGTTTTGTTTTGCAATAAAAGCTTCTCTTGCTCCACCTGTTAATTTGTTAATTGTACTTCAAAGAAAAAAGTGATTGGAAAAAAAAATTCTGTCAAGTCTTCTTGTCACTTAAATCAGACCAACTTTTTTTTTTTTTTTTTTTTCCCCCCAAATTATTTTTGGAACAATTAAAATTGAAAATGCATAGGCAGTAGCTAGATAAGAAGGAATTGCTGTGTTATAGATTCCTAAAATAAGGTTTTAAACCATGGCACCACAGCAGCGCTACCAGGCATCACAGCAAAAAAAAACTACAAGATATTTTAAAATAGTAATAAAAGGAGTCATCATCTGGATGTCAGCTCCAAACATATGTGTATATTAATACTTATGTATACACACAGACACCACTTAGCCCAAAGCACTTTCCTGCAGTGCTACAGCTGGGGATTCCTATGCTATGAACACGAGCAGGGAGCTCCCCTGCTGGATCTGGGCATGGAGAGACCCTCCACTGCTCAGAAAGGGCTATGCAATGTCCCTCCATATGGGCATGCCTCAGCTACTGGCTATTGAGCACATCTTTACAGGCTATCCACCTGCACCCTCAGTCTCAAGGTCACAGCCCATGTTTCTCCACCTGCTGCTTCCAGCAGAAGGCTCCTCAGGCTCTACAGCCATCCAGTGCCCAAGGAGGGGGATTAGCAGGAGCCAGAGGGGCCAGGACCACCTGCACTGGCCAGATCTGGAAAGCTCTTTCTTGTTTTCCAGCTCAGCAGTGGGCTGAGCCCATCCCACCAGGACAGACATCCTGCAGGACACATGGAGTCAACCAGCACCTAAAGTCCCATTGCAGAGGTCCTGCTACACAGAGGATATCACGACCATGTGAGCACATAACACATACTGAAGCTTCTAGACGGTAATTAGGAACCTGTTTACACCCACAAAGTAAAACAACAACAAAACCCAAACAAAACTCTGGCTAACCAGGAATGGTCAACCTTTCTGTTGGGCTGTGAATTGTTTGTTTCCATAAGCTTTGTTTCTGGGATACATCCTCAGGAACATAATATGACCTGTCCCTGAAGGACAAGCTTGGTGTGTACCAATGCTGTGCCCCATATCCCAATAAATGCTTTGTGGTTGAAGGCCTGGGAGCAATTTTAAAAGGCTGTAGCACTTAGAGAAGAGGTACAGTAAGAAAAAAATCCCTCTGTTGAACTTCCAAATTGCAGTGATAACCATCTCTGATGGGAGGAGAAACTTCATGCTGCTGGCTAGTGTAGGACTGATCTCGGGACAAGCAGATCCCAGTCAGCAATATATCCCAACTGCAATTGGATTTTTTTTTTTTTTTTTTTTTCCCCACACACAATGGAGGAGGAGCTAACAAACCGGTCACCTTAGCAAACATCCTAGCAGAAAATATTCCTACACAGTAACAAAACCATGATATTGTGCAGTTATTTGCTTTGGCAGGCTGTGTGTTTAAGAGCAAGAGAATGCCTGAAGGAACGCACTGCCCACTGTCATGTACATCTCTAAAGTTTCCACAGCTCCATTTTAGTGAATGCACTCTATTAAATTAAGCAGGTTTTTCTCCTGAGCCAAGATTATTAAAAAAAGAAGTCTACTGAGGCCTCTATTACGCTATAAATGAAAATGAAAACCTGGCAAGAGATCAGCAATATCTATTGTGCAATAAAGCTCTCTCTGTACCATCTTGTACTGTCTCTTGTGATATTTTTGGTTTGATGGCCCACTGCAGGGATGGGCAGCTCGGTTTCCTGACTTCTCCATAACACACCATGCCTCTGCAAACGAGAGCAAACAGCTGGAAACTGATATTTGCAGAGCTCCTTCGAGGTGATGGTGGTCAGGAAGGTGCAGATCTCTCTCCAAGTTGCTTTGGCAACTTCCCAGCTTCTCCAGGTGCATCTCACCACCCTGGTCCTGTTCTAGCAATGGCAGGAGAGAGACCATAATCTCCCTCTCACATAAAGCACCCACAAGCGCTTTCCCCATCAGTGGAAATTCCTTTTTTTTTTTTTTTTCTTGTCTCACAGGCCACTTTATCTTCGGCCTTATAAGAGCCTCTTCTCTCTCTCAATGCTGACAAAGCACACCAAGAATATCTGCCATTTTAGAGCTCTGAGGATTTTTGTAACATACTTACAGAAGAAAACATCACTTTTATCATGCCATCACAGCTTGCAGGGGCCTAAATCAAGTAACTGGAATGCTGCATCTCTGAGACAGAACAGACTGTCTCCTTGCATCCCAGGAAATATATTCCAGTAAAATTCCAGAAAATACTAATAAAAATAATGTCATAGACAAATATTATGCATTTATTTTAAAAATGAAATGTTCATTTTGTAAATTACATATTCAAAGTAAAATGTTGCAAGTTAAAAGTTAAAAGACACATCTGGAGTGCCATTCAAGTATCTTTCTTAATAAAAAAATCCTATGCTGGTTTGGAAACATTACTGTTACTAGACAGATGTTCTCTCTCAAATATATGGAATAGAAAGGATGGAAAATAACCTGGCAGTTTTACTCTAATAAATAAAAGTGTTCCGACAGCCTCTATGGCTTGGCCAGTCATTTTGTTTATATGAGTGATATGCATGATGTTTCTGTAGGGTGAAAAACAAATGCATGAACCTTAATACAAAACCAGTTTTTGTAACAGTAGAGCGCATTAGGCTCTTTTGAAACAAAACCTTCTCTGTTTTATAAAGTGACTCGTATTCCTAGGACCTCTTAACAGCAGGAGGAAGGAGGAAAAAAACCCACTTCCGTTAGGGCGTTTACAAGAACTATAGCATAGCAAGAGGAAGTTTCTGAAGGAAGAGCCGGATATCTGTCCTGAGGGGGATTACAGCTGCGCCACCGAATCAGACGGAGACAGCTAAGGCCAACTATACATAAATGTATGAAAACAAACACCATAAAAAGGAGGAGAGAGTAAAACAGGTTTTAAATCATCCAAGCTGTAAATGCACTTACATCACTGAACTATGCCTGTGGGTAGCTGCACGTTTTGAAGATATTAAGATCTTTGCCAAGAAAGCAGGCTAATAAAATACTACAGATGTAGGATATTAAGAGTGTGGTTCAGTTAAATTTTGAAGCTGACCCTGAATTTTCTCATTCAATGCTGTCAATTTTAGAGACTTTCACTCCTTTTTCAGCAACACCCTTACGGGATTATGGCATATGTATCCTGTGCCACAGAGTTCTGGGCTCTTTTTACAGTTAAGAACTGCAAGGCAGTCTTTTCATAAAAATAAAATGTTTTTCTTCATTTTCAAATGTTGTGTTCCAAATGACTGATAAAGAAACAACCCAAAGACCAGGAGGTTTCCCTGCACTTACAAGATCTCTTTCTTATCCTTGCCTTTCAAAAGCAGCCTACTAATATTTTGAGTGCTGGTTCATCTCTTATTGGAACCACAGATAGATCTCTGTATTTAAATTGATTTAACTCTTTGACATACAGGAAGATATGAAGCAGCTATTACACTGCTGACAGCCAAACAATGATCCAGAGGACAACAAAACAAAGGAGCACCGAGCAGAGCAGTATACCATACATTTTCTTACAGATTGATTTAAAACTCACTGGACAGATTTTTTATTTTTTTATTTTTTTAAATGATCAGTTAAAATTTCATCAGCTCCAAAATGGAGGCAGTCAAGTGTCTATGAATTTAGGTTTTGCGGGCTGCTACTTTCATTTCCAATAAATCTTCCACCACTGGAGAACTTGTAATGTCTCTTCTGTAGATTCCAGTTGTCTAGTGAGAAACTTCACAGTGCATCCTTGGCCACACATCTGGCCAACCAGCTGCTTTATGAAACACTGAAACAATGTGAAATTCTCTTCCCGCTCTAGACCTGAGCTGAAATTTGCCAGCAAATTCATAAATTAGTTTAGGAGAATAATTCTGGAGAAAGAGGTAAATAATTTCTAGAATCTGTTTTTCTTGGGAAATTAAATAAAACAAACCCTACCAAATTTGAAGTTGAGACTCATTCCTCATCAAAAAGTCTGCTCAACTTCTCTGTATAGGTAAGCACAGACGACATGCCCCTTGATTGTCACCTGGAGCTTAACAGCCCAGTTTACAAGACTAGTTGGTTACCAAAAATATGCTGTCAGATATATTTACCCAGTGTACCAACTCATTTATGGGTTTGACTCAGCTCTAGAATTAATGCATTTCCTTTTCTTGGGAAATATGAGACATTCCAGAGTGATAATGTTATTGACTTTAAGGCGTTGACCAAGTTGTCCTACAGTTGTGACTAGCAGTAGGACAACACACGCCAGGAGAAAATTCCAAACTGAAAAGAGTGAGAGTTGCCAAGGAAAACCACAGCTAGGCTGGGTTAGGTAGTCTTGGTGTTTTCATATTACTTGGTGTAAGTCGCATCCACTCAGTGCTGAGACATCAGCTCAAACAATAGTGCTCAAGGTGCCAGCAGTGAAACCTCCACCAGTGGTAAGGGTGGGGAAGGAGGGAGGGAAGGAGGAGATCCAGGCTTCAAATCTCCTTCACGCTAAGGCTTGGCCAACAAAAGATTGTCAATTAAACAATAATGCAGCAGGAAACAGAAGAAAAAAAAAAAAAAAGTTACCTATATTTATAATGTCAGTCTATAATCCCATTAAACAAAGCTGGAGTAAGAGAGAAAAAAATATCATCCCTTATGCATAAAGTAACTACTTCTGAACTTAAGGGTAGTCAAAAAACTGTAAAGGTCAGAGGTCCTCCATGAAGATACTTAAAGAAAAAGGCGTATTTTACTTCATGAGCTCTTCCACACCAATCAATAAAATCTAGAGAAAGATTTATTCACCCAGTTGAATAGCTCCTTGATGAGTCACTATGCTATTTAAATCCTTTGTCACAGACATTCAATGGTCAGATGGTATAATTCTAAAGAGGATATTCCAGTCTAACAACTCCATCTCATTGCATGTATTTTTAAGTGTTTATAAATGGAACCTGCAGTGTTTGGAGTGCAGGATATTTCCCTAGCTGACTGGCCAGAGCCTAGTCTGATCCAGCAGCAACCAACAGCCACTCCTGGTTTGCCGTTCTTTCATGACTTATGTGGATTCATTTGATGTGGTCAACAGAAGTGGCTCCCACTAGGCAGAAGTCCAAGTCATAAAAGCGTCACATTTTGTACTAATCAGTTGCCTCATGACTGTCTGCAGTCCTGGCTGGCAAACTCTTTGTGCACAAGTCTCATTAACTTTAAACATAGCTCCTTAAAGAGCACAGAAAGGGCTGGTAGTAGTGAAAGTGATGCCAAAAATAAACAGGATCAGAACCTGTGCTGCACAGAGAAATGACTCCATTACATTGAAGTTCAAGCCTTCTGGTGATAAATCAGAGGACATTATTTGCTCAGCCCCCTTTAGATACTAAAAACCACCTTTGGGAGCATTAATTAATTCAAACTCACATGCCTCCAGTCTCTGAACTGAGACAGATTTCCACATCCATTTAATAAAATATTAACTGAAAGTCCAACTGCGGTGTGCAAAAACCCTCATCTCTTTAAAATTATCTCTCAAGAAAAACTTGCCTTCTTTGCTGTGCAGTGGGAACAGTTGATACCTGCATGTTCCCTAAGAGGCTGGCTAATCCCAGAGTGCTACTTTCTGCAGCTCTTACCTCCCACTTGCCTTCAGACAGCCATTGCTCTCACACGTATGTTAACATCTGTGCCTCTTTCTAAGTAATCATTTACTGCGGGAACGGCTCTGATTATCACACAAAATTGTGGGTAGTAGATATGGAAGGGTGAGAAAAAACTGCCCTACTAAAGATAAGGACTCTGCCATTTGTGTAAATATGTTAGAAGTTAGTTCGATTAGGGCAGATACCACAGAACACAATACCTAAGGGATAAGAACATGACATACTTTTACTGAGGCTCTTACCATTGCTGCTAGAGCGTGATGCTCTGGACTGTAATGACTTATTTTGGTGCAAGTCCCTCTTGTCGACAGGCTCCCACCCTCAACCTGTGGAAGGGTGGGTCACAGTATTCTCAATCAGGGCTCCCTGACACCGGGAAACAGCAGCTTACTAACTCTGCTCACATAGCTATCAGGCTTTGCTAGTTCTGGAAGACTTGCATTATGTTAAAAAAAAAAAAAAAAAAAAAAATAGTAATGTTTAAGACTGTTTTGAGCCTTCTGTGGTTGAAGGCAGTTGCTTTGAATATAGAAACATGGTATTTGTGGTGTTCACATTCTGTCCCATACCCTGGTGGCTGTGTGGACCAGATGTGTAGTATGCTGAACTGTAACGTGTTCTGAGCATCAGTGCTGCCACACAGTTAATCCTGTGCACTCATCCATGTCCATCCCACCTTGCACATGTGACTTTTCAGAACTTCGAGTTTCCACAAAACTGGAGAAGGCTTTGCATCCTCCTGTCCTCCCACAGCAAATGCTGCTCTTCCCTTCTCAAAACATTCTGGGACACAGCCAAAGCACCACATGTGCAACAGAAGCAAGGTCCGGGCATCCCCAGAGTTACCATGCAGGAACAACGATCACTTTAGTAACCATCACAGGGCATCTCACAACCTAGCCTTCACAAAAAGCTACGACATCTCCAGTGGGAGCTCCAGCACCTCTGCCTTGCCACCAGCTTTATAGACCAGCCTTTCCAACACACTTCTGCTGGTGGATGTGCACGCATGAGAAGATCACACAAAGATTATCTGTGAAATTTAGAGGTGATTAATCTCATCGAGGCAGCACAGTGCTATAGGAAACGCACCTCCTTGCTGAAAGAGGTCTTGCTTTAATCCGGGCAAATGATGAAGGGAGAAAGACTGTCCCTGTGTTTTCAGTTATGGCATTCTTTGTTTTAATGATTAAATGTGAAGTAATAATTATCCTGGCACTACTGAACACACCACTCTCTAGAAGCTTTTTATTTGCCAATTATTGTTTGTATTATAAACGCTAAAGTGAAATGACGCATGTGCCCTTTTCGTTGTCATATTGTTTGCTTTAGCTTTCATTGGATCTAATCCAATGGTACCTTTACGTAGGCTTCTGTATAATTAAGATAGCGTGCACAGCCTCTGAAAGGAAATCATTAAGTCTCTTGTGGAGAGTGCACCGCTTTCCATGTCTGTGCCTTTTAAGTGGGTATAGCTCACACTCAATCAATTAACTTCACGATAGTCTAAGCATACTTCAAATATGAATCTCATGTTAGGCTACCAAGGAAACTTTTAGCTGAGGAAAAAAAATGCAAGTCACATTGTAGGCTATAGTTCATTTGTTACAAGCACAAGTTGCCAGTTTTTCCTAACTATATGATGTTCCTTTTGTGGGGGAAAAAGACTTTGGAAAGAGTTTTACTTGCCCATCCCCCCCAAAAGCACTTCTCAAAGTTTAAAGCATTACCAAAAAGCAACTCCCCATCTTTCAGAGTTACCAGATGTCTTGGTCAGAGATGCTAAATCCAGAAATCAGAAACACAGATATGTTACCAGGGAAGAAAGCCAGCAGTTTAACAGCTGAACCAAGAGGACAAAGGAACATACAGTTTGCCATTTATTTGCTCACCTGCAGTCACAAACTCAAAGCAGAAACCTTCCCACTGCCTATCAACAACAACCTCTTGCTGCCTCCAGCACTGGGGCTGCTGCACAAGCCCTGGGGTGCCCTGCCCCGCTCACCCCAGCGTGTGGCTGCACCAGGATGGTTCCGCTGAATTCAAAAATTTGGTGAACTGCAGGGGAGAGCTGGTATCTAAAGGGTGGCTGTAGAAGTAAAAAATGAACAAAAATAGAACATACGGGTACCATGTATATTTGTAGATGATCAATGAACAACAGTAAAGAAAGGTTACTGAGTAGTCAGTACATTTTAAAATCTAACCTGAGACTGAATAGTAAGTGTATTAAACCAGGTACTGCTTGACTCAACATGCTTTAGCAAAAAATTATAATTATAAAATCTGATTAAACAAGGTTTCATTCCCACACGCAGCTCCACCTTACTGCCTTGGCAAAGCCAAAGCTGGTAACACCCTTTAGCTAGTTTTCACAAAGCACATTAGCAATTACTAAAAGCAGAGTGGAGGAGTTCATGTTTATTTCCAACACACCAATGGTGCTTAGGAAATCGGTGCCGTCTGACAAAGGGCGGTGTTTCCAAAAAAACACTCTGAATCAGCTCCAGGCGCTCCTGTTTTCTGTCTGTCTTGAAGAGCAGCAAAGCCCACCCAGTGCCGTGGACAGGCACAGCCCGACAGCCCAGTGCCCCCTCCTTGCCTTCTTCTGCAGGACAAGAGCCCATCTGCTTCTCAAAAGGTCTTCATGGTCTCTGCAGCAAACTGCTAACAAAGCATTCCCACTGCACACGTAAATTAGAAAAGGAAATAATTCGCCCTAAGTACAGATGACTTTTTCCACAGCATCCAAACTGTAGCCACTTACAAGTCTTGTGCATTACAGAGTATCCTAATGTATCTGTTCTTGAAAACAAATACCTATGCATGAGTTACAATGTAAACACATCCATTGATCTCACTGTTTGGTGGAAAACCAACTACAATGCTTCCAGCAGCTCCAGCAGAGCTCCCACTCACCCTAGAAAGTCTGCAAGAGGTTTCAGGAACTGTTAAGTCAGCTGAAATATTTAAAAGCTCACTTTCATCTGTACCAAAGATCATCTGAACTGTCTAATTTCAATTGTATTCCAGTGTTTCACAGACTTCTAGGGAGGAGCCAAAAGCAAAAGTTTCTTCCACCCTCACCTTCTGCAAGTTCTACGTGTCTCTTGTATCTAAATAAAGAAGAATGCACTATGTTTTTCAGACCAGCCAGTCTCAGGAATTTGTCTTTGTATAAGGACAATATGGTTGTAGCATAAAATCTGAGTTCTAAATAGAAATACTCCAGGATTTAAAAGGAGAAAGCAACTGCTCTTTAATATCTAGAAAATTGTGCCAGAAGAAAAAGATGTTCAGAGCTTAGCAATTTGTTTCCTTTTATCATAAGCCAAAATACTGCCATGAACCAGCACTACCTGAGGAAAACATTCACTTTCAGTTTTCTCTGATTAGTTTTTATTTCCATGATTATGTTGCTCTATTGGTAAACCTTCAGTAGTAAATTGCTAAAGCCACGAAGTCTGATGTATGCTCATTAGCAGAATTGCTTAATTTAGCTCCTTACTCTAGCATAAACAAACAACAACAACAAAAAAAAAATAAATAAAAAAAGAAAAACTGAAAACAAAGTAGATACTACTTCAGAAGTTTTGCCCACTTTAAAGTGCCCATTCTAGTGGTTGGCAGCCCTGTCCACGGCAGGGTGTTGGAACTAGATGATCTTTAAGGTTCCTTCCAACCCAAGCCATTCTATGATTAGAAGGTAGTTCTAGTCACATGATTCTACAATACCAAGTAAAAATGAACTGACCAGCATCTTCTTTGTAACTTAGGTAATTAAGGTGTATAATCTGTTGGCATAACTGACAGTTTTTTTCCAAGGTGGCAAATGCTTTCTGACTCATGGTGCAGCAGCACAGCTGCTCTTTGTCTTGTGCTGTGACATAAAGTGGCTGTTCCAGCAGCAGGCCCAGCTGCACCAGGTCTAAACTCTCCCACCACGAACTCTACAGCTGAGTCATGCATCAGACAAAGCACAGAACACAAAAATCTCTGGCACACCGTGAAGTCAAACAGCCCACAAGCCAGAGGGAGCAGCCTGGACCCCACTCCTGACAGTGTGTGAAAGCATCTGCAAAGAGCTCTTCCTGAGTCTCCACCTGCTTTTACAATGGTTCTTTGGAAATTAGTGAAATTAGTTTGGCATTTGGAAGCTATCAAAGGCAAATAGCTGAGACTGCCTGGTCTGGGTGAACATCAGCCGGTGATCACATCCTGGAGCCACTGAATTGCAGTTGGTGAGAAGCAAACATCCACAGTTCTATCCTACTCCATGAGAAGAGGCTGAAGACCTGCCCTGCCAACCAGAGGAGAGTTAAATTTCCTTCCACATTTTGTGCAGTCCTCAGCCCAAAGCTTTTCCCCTTGACTTGGAGAAGGGCACTGGTTTATGCATGGATTTTTTTTTTTTTTTTTCCCCCAGCAGAAGTTTGGGAGGGGGAGGTGGGGGAATAAGTCAGCAAGCAGACCTGAAGTATATTAAATTCTGAAGTTCAGATTTCTGAGTATTTACACCTGGTTCCTGTATTTGTAATGGCAATGCTTCCTTTCTGGATTTCTCAATACAGAGGATGCACCATGTAGCGGCCATGCAATCATGACGTCCGGTCAGGCAGAGAANGCCATGCAATCATGACGTCCTGTCAGGCAGAGAAACAAAATCCTTCTGTTTTGTAACAAAGAGGTTAAGTGTCCCAAGAATGTAGGAGTACCAAAACCAGGTTTTGAGCTCAATCTCCCTTTCATGCTACTGTTATACCTTCAGCCTCTGAAAATCCCTCTGACAGGGACAAATCCCAAAATAGCTCCTGCTGAGCATGGTTGCTGATGACTCTGCTGAGCACAAGGACAGCAGGCTCTGCAGCAGCCCATACCAGGCTGCAGCACGTCAAAATGTGCAGCAAAGAGGAAGGGAGCAAGAAGTATTTTCCAATGTTACTCTGGAAAAGAAATCTCAATGCTTGTGCTTTAAGCTGCCAGTGCTATTAGTACTCCATCAATTACTAACATCACCATGGTCTCCTTTTTACACAAGGATACCTTAAAGAGCAAACCCACCCTTCTCCCTTTGATTGTTTGTTTATCCAGATGTAATATTAGACCAAAAAAAAAAAAATTGAGCATGCTGTGGTAATGATGACTGCACCACAGGAAAAAAAAAAAAGATGACATGGTACTAAAAGGAAAATTCCAATCCTTTTTTGCATCCAGAAGGAAAGAGTGATAGAAATGCATTTTAATCATTAACTTGGGTTAACTTTCACAGCACCTGAGAAACTGCCATATGGAACATATTCCAGTGTAGTTTCTGCTTCTAATGGCCTAGTGTTTTCCAAGAAAAAAATTGTGTGGTACATAAACAGATATCAAAGGGGCCTTGCCTTCCCTTCCTCTAAAGCTACAGAGATGAGTTAGGCAAGAGCCACTAAGGTACTATTAATGTGCCTACTAAATGTATGAGTGAAACACCCTAGTTGCTTAGAATAATCAGTTGAACAGAATAAGACTTGAAGTAGTGGGAGACTGGAAGAAATTCCAACTATGCCACCCTCCCACTTTAATTTCTTCTCAACAAAGTCCTGCTGTGCTTTAGACCAGTGAGTGAAGGATGCAAGGCATGAAGAACTGAGCTATGTAGCACTTCAGTTATCCAGCTTAGCTGTCCCTAAAGAGATGACTACAGTGACAGCCATTAAATGATGCAGAAATCTTTATATTTCACACACCTGGGAGAAATAAAAATCAGCACCAGCAGATGCTGAAGGAACACCAGTGGCACTACCCTACAGTCTCTGTGAGTTGGTCTCAAGATGTTTCAAATAAACAATTTTCAAGTAAACGTTTAGATCTGGAGACAACTTTCGGCACTTGTGGACAGTTTTTTACTTCTCTAGAGATGTTATAGTGACATTTATGTGAAAGGTCTGGATTTAAAATACCAGAAACTGATTTCCTGTTTCTGGAAAAAGGCAGTGTATTTGGGCAAGACAAGGCAGGGTTTCCAGAAATGCTTGTGAGAGCTGTAAGATCACTGTCTTTCTTCAGTAGAAATGAGTTAGAGGAGAAAAACAGCAAAAGCACAAGTGAAATTATTCCTCAAGCTGCTGTTTGGCTTCAGGGGATCTGGTTTGAATTCTTGTACATAACTTCAAATGACAAACATACCACAGGCGCAGAAAGTGCCGGTACAAAACCACACATGCAGTTTTGGCTGATGGAAATACATGGCAGGTGCAAGTGAATCCAAGCTCCATCTAATGTGCTGAGTGAGTAGATGTGTGAAGAGCCATAGCAGATAGCGTGGCTGTGCCTTTCAGCCAGTTGTTGTGCTAACAGATGCAAGAGCTCATGGTTTTTCTTCAATCTCTTTTTGCTCACGTAAAAGGATTTTCCTTACTTCTCTCTGTAGGGCAAGTCAGGGCACTTAAGGAAAGGGGAGCTAAACGGATACCACAGAATACTCGTGCAGTGTCATGGTGAGACTGGTGTAGCTAGGAAAGGCAGGTTGTGCACCAAGCTCATCCTGTGAGAGGCCAATGGTAGCCTTGGAGTGATGGGGTACAATGAATTCAGGCTGTGTAACTGGCAGGCTCTGTGTCCAACACTCACTTCTGGATAATCACCATTTCAGGAAAAGCTAAGATGTGAAATAGCAACAATTCTCAAATGTTCAAGGACAGCTCCACACAAATCTTGAGCAGAGCCCTGTATCTTTCTCTGCTCAGACAGTTTTTGTCATTATAAACCAGGCTGTTTCTTAGGATCATACACTCCCTCCAAGAAAGCATCAAAGTGGGTGGCAAAGAGGGGGAAGAAGGGAAAAATAATTCCCAGGTCACTTGATGTTTGAGTAAGTATGAACATAATTTCTGGTACTTTCTTCTATCAGATCTGGCTCTCCTTTGGTTGGGTGGCTTAAACAGCTGTCTATTTGCACACAGTTGTGCAACCTTTTTACAGCTTGTTAATTTAAACTTGAGATTGCAGCATGTGTCTCCCTTCAGACATAACTTAAAATAACAAAACCCAAGAATTTGTCAAGGTCATTTGTTTAAAGTTTGAAGAGAATCAGAGAATCAGGATCATGTAATTTTAGGCCTTGTTACAAAATGGGTGAAAAGTTTCCTACATACTACCTTGCTGGGGTGCATCATGCAGGCTGTATACTACTTGTGGAATTACTATAAAAGTTAGCTTGCAGCGCTCTAATTAAAGAGAAAAGTCTTGCCACCAATTTTACAGCTGCACATAACACACCTTGGAGGACTGATGATTACACTAATGGTAGTAACTGAGACACGATGGCCTTTGAGAAAAAAGCTAACAGTAGGATCTCTTTCATAGCCTGGTACTCTCACAGTTTATGTATGTGTTAAAACTTGAAGAATATGCAATTTTACCTTGAATTACACATGGTAAAGGGAGAAATGTAAAGGAGATGACAGTAATAGAAAAAAAGATGAAAATGCAAGCTGAGTGTTGAGAACAACTGTATATATGATGCATAGTGTTCAGTGAGGAACAGTTGGAACTGAATACCAGCTGTGGATAGAAAGCAAGAGACACAGCAGAGACACATGCAAAAACAATCATTACAAAACCTTACACCTGTCCTACCAAAGTACTGCTTCATACTAAGTTGCTGATAGAAACAAGATAGGTCTTGAAGATGCTTTGTAAACAGTTCTTTGCTAAGCAAGCTACATTTTTGGGCAAGCTTGGGAAGAAGCTAAAAGAGGAACAAGGAACCATTAAGGACTGAGAATAACCTCAGCTTCAAGATGGATCATGACAGAGTTAGAACAAGTACTTTTATGAAGTCTCATAAGCAACACATCAAGAGGCATTCGCTTCAGTTGTTTCCCTTTAATGGATGTAGGCTGAACATATGATTTCCAATCACTCTTAAACTATTTTTACCCCCTTGTATGGACATCACATTGCTTCAGCCCTGGCCTTTGGAGTTCTTCCCAGCATTATGAAGGAGCACAGAGTATTACACTTCTTATATTTAGCTACTGTAGATTCAAAGCAATATTACTGATTCCCAAGGATGGATACCTCTAACTCACACCAGCAGCAGGCTTCATAAAAATGACTTCAGCTAGATAGAAAGATAAGTAGCCCTTGTTACTAATACAAAGAGCATATTTCTCTCTTCACCTGCTGCCAGATTGTCTGAGTGACAGGAAACATGGTAATTTGACCCCAGAGTTCACCCTCAATATGACATACGTTTGCTTTTTGAATGGTAAACTTTGCTTTTTGCAGTCTGATGACACAGGGGAGAAGATGGAATCCCAGAGGAACTGAGCAGTATCTTCTAATTGAAAGAAATACAGCCTTAGATAACACAAAATGGCAATAAATTGTTCACAAAAAGGAAGTGCAATGATATTTGCAGACACATATTCAGTGCTCATGGAGAAAAGACAATTTGCAATGTTTGTCTCTACAAAATGCCAAGAACACTTCTGCTGTGTGGTGGGTAAGTACAGTATCTCTTGCAAACCTCATCTTCAGTGATCTCAGCCCTAACTCATAGTAAGGTTTATTTGAGCATGAAGATGCCAGCCGATTAAACTGTGCTGAGGCATGCAGCACAGCTGCTCCATTTGGTAGGATGGGAATGCTCTGCTGCAGGAATAGCACTTGCAAGCCTGACCCAAATTTTTGTGTCCTCCATATAGTGAAAAGTTTTGATGTATGCAGTTATAGTTCACAACATTCAAGACAGCGAATGCCTGAAAAGCTTCTTCAGAGTTTAGCACCTTTCGAAGTCCAAATTACAGAGCAAAGTTATCACCCAAATCTGCTCGGAACTGAGATGTTTGTCACGCCTCAGGATATAGCAAGCTTGTACCTGGTAGCACAACAGACGGACTTCAGGTCTGTTCTGCGCAAACACTGGGATGCACCCACTTTTCCCAAAGCTTACGCAACACAGATGTAGCACTGGCTGAGCAGCCAGAAACAAGGTCTTCCCATTACCCGGAGGAAGCCTCTTACAGTGAGACAGCAGCGCCAGGCTCTCTCCTGGTCCCACGCGTAACTTGTTGGTACACTGTGGCTTTGCACATAAAGGTGAAGAGCTGCGGAGCTAAAACCTGCATGTCTGGGGACAAATGTGACCTCCAGTTCTGTTCAGCTGCAAACAGTGCCAAGCTGCTGCATCTGCGTGAGCGAGCAGGCCACTTGGGGCAGCCCCCACAAGGGACATCAGGCACCTCCACAGGAATGAAGACAAGGCCACTTGCTCAGTACACACAGGTAGGTCTTATCCCTTAGCACACCAAGACTACTGGGAAAGACTGGGATGGAAGCAAGCAGCTGTGAGTGCAGGAGGCATGAATGATGGACAGAAGTGAGGACTGATTTAAGAAACAAAAACCTCAGTTCTGAAGTGAAATGCTTATAATTGTAAAAAAAAAAAAAAAAAAAAGCCACCAAAGCAATCCACCTCAGAAAAAGTTATCAAATACATTCCACTGAATATTCTCAACTCATAGCTAATCATAATTCTCAACTCATAAGACTAATGAGCCAAAGACTCAGGATTTCCTGGTCCATATTCTGATGCCAGTAATAAGACAGGAACAACGCAGTGAGCAAACTTTCACAGCGCAGCCACAGCACTCACATACAACATGAGCAAATAATTGTTCACTGTAGCTGGCAGCAAGTATGGAGTGGTTTTATTAGTATATTAAGATTTAAAAAAAAAAAAAAAACTTCACTTAAAAATGTAACTGCTCTCCTTTTCATCACGAAAACTTAATTCCTTTTCCTGAAGGTATAAAGTCACTGGCAGAACAAAAAAGCTTCTCTTTTAGTGTTCAATGTGTTTGAACATCAGCAGCTGCCTGCAAGTGCTCCCCAACCATTAGTGGATCTGAGCTTATGTTACTTTTCAGAGCTAACTTTTCCCAGAGCACTGCCTGTGCCCTCCAAGAAAACATGAGGGCACCAAGTCTCAAAACCTCAAAATCTACTGTCTCTTGGCAATTGGGAAAACTCTCAATTAGAGAAGTCCACATCTGCTGTTAAACATGAGGAAAATATATCGGAGCCCTTTCAGTTACTGATAATGAAGTTACAGAGAGGGGATTAGATTGTTCATTGGAAAAAAGCTAGTTAATAATAAATAATAAAACTAATAAATAGCCTGTACTTTTTATTTATTCCCCTTCTAAAATCCTTGATTCAACAGATTCATTTCCTGTCCCTTCTGTAGCATCTCTTGCTGTGGAGTTATGAAAAGAAATACTTGGAAATTTTTTCAAGTTAGTTCAGGCAGAGTTCATACTGGAGTTTCTATTAAAATATATCTGTGTATAGATTCAAGAAAATCCATGTGCAGCAGTAGGGTGAGGAGCACTGCTTGAAAATGTTATGTTCAGGGCTTGTTATGGCTAGTGCACCGTGCTTCATCTTCAGTGCCACTATTTTTTTTATTTTATTTTTTTTGAAACAGAACAATACTGTTTGTTCCATGTGTTTTTTCCGCTCACCAGTGAGATGGATGCCAACATCCACTGGCAGACACCTGCCCTCCAGTTCATGGACAGCTGTCTTCTCTGAGGTATTTACTTCAGGATTAAATCCTGAAGGCAGTGGTAGCTTTGCCTTTTAGGCATACATCCCTAATGATCTTACAAACACAGTTCTCCAACTACAAAGAATCATCAGGGATTTCCAGCAACAAGAAGGGTTCCTTCCCCTCAGCCTGTACACTATAGCTTCTTCACCCGCTACAGTTTCCATGTGCCAACTCTGTTTTTAAGCTCTTACTGCATAGAGCAGTCACTAATAGTTTGAGTGAAAGTAAATAATGATTCACACAGAAGCCATTACTTAACCAGGAAATATCAAGTAAATAGCATTAAGAAAAAAAAAGTAAATAATGCCTCAGGCACAGGAACTCACACATCCCAGCAGGAAAGCCATCCCAGAGAGTCTATTCTGGGCTTCTCAGGGCACCAGAAACCATCACCAAGCTGGCCTACCCATGAACCTCCTGATATTTTTAGCATGCCATCAAGGATAAAATGTAATTTGTACCTTAAAAATAACCATTGCTTCCAACACTGCCTCTTTTGGAAAGAGAATAGAGAATACAGGGACACTGCTTTTTCCAGGACACCATTTAACAAAGGTACTTTCTTTCCCTGTTGATCAACTTTACATAATTGTGTTTTGTTGAAATACAAACAATAGAACAAGGAAAATTCAACTCAGAAATCTGTAGACACTTTGCTACAATATTTGTTTAACAGCTGCTGAACTCTGGAAGTAACAGCAAAGCATATTATGCAAGAAAATCCTGTAACCCAAACAGATAATATTCTGGTTAACATCACAGCAAGGCTCTACTTACTAAAAACAATGTTCAGCTGAGGATCCACAGCACAGAACTATTTGTTCAGTCCAGAAATAACAGCCTAGAAATGTTCAATAAGTCAGGCAAATAAATGTCTTTTCTTTAAAAAGATATAATGCAACAGATTACTTGGTCTTCATCTTTGAAAAAATATTGCTGGTGTGATAGATTGCACATCAGGTTATTCCAGCTCTGAGAGTTAGAAGCTGAATACATGAAAATAAATCTGGAACAGTTACAGGCTGTAAATGCAGGCCTGTACAAAGAGTTGACTGGAATATTCAACTGATTGGGCCTATATTTCTTAGCATTATGTACCAGAATTCTTGTCATGATTATTTTATGAAACCAAACGGAAGCAAACTTTTTCTAATCTTCATAAAAAATGTTTATGAGCTTTAACCCAGAAAGCTGACAGTTTGCTGAAAATATATTTTTCTGGTGTAACTACACATGTTTTTAACTGAAGTTTAAAGTCAGACAGTAAGTAAACAGCTTTAAAATGCATTTGTAAACTCTGTGTTTTACTGTTAAATGTATTTTAAAAACAGCAATAAGTGATTACCATTTCAGAAGAGATCCTATGATCTTTATCAAATTACTAGTGCTATATATTTGTTCCAGATAGAAGACAATTATGCAAACTGCAAGTAATTAAAAAATCAGAAACATTTAAGATCTGTTACATTCCACTCAAGTTGCTTCAGACAACATGCAGAGGAAGGTTTGTAAGAAATCAAGTAAGTAGGTGTGCACTTCATGAAAGTATATAATTTTCTGAATTAAATGGTATAATGCATTTGCAACAAAAATTCCAACAACAAAAATAAAAGCTGAGAAAGTTCTCATCTATTGAGAGAGTTTCACTAGCTTCAACCAACTGGAAGGCTTGAAATCACAGGACTTTATCATAAGTCCACAATTAATAAACACAGCATGTGATGAAGATCTTCTCTGCTTAAGAAAGAGTACATAATGCTGCTAGTGTGGAAGATTAAGACCTTATTCATTTAAGCCAAGTCACTTCTCTACCAGCTGCAGAGGATCCTGGCCTAAATCTGAAGCTCAGTACATAAGTGTATATGAATACCATCTTCCTGTCTCATCCATCAATTGATTTTGCTGGGATTAAGCACATCAGTTGTAGACCTCTCTAAGGCGGCTGCTGTACAGAATCAAAGATCTCTTTGCATCTCATTTTTCTTTCCAGCAGAAACAAATTTTTCTGTTTAAAACCTTCATGACCTTCAATACTCATCTGTTTCCCTAAAACTTTCCAGTCATAGCAGAAGACATTCTTCTCTTCCCAGCGGGTACCATCAGGACAGAGGCTGTAGCACCTCCATCACACATCTCACATGAGGTTGGGAGGCAGAGAAGTTGCCATTTAGTATTTTCTCCTCCTGGTATCTCTGATCACTCCAATAGAAAGTTCAAAGCTGTGCGTTGGAGGCAAGATTTCTTTACTGTAGGCAAGATTTTATCTACAGCAACTAGGTTGCCTTTAGCTCCTGTCCTCAGTGGATGAGGATAGGAGATATGAGGTCGACCATTCAGAGGGCAAGACCAGAGATAAAGATCACACAATAAGTGGTGTGCTAGCTGCCAACACTGAAGCTAGCAAGGAAAGTGAAAAAATTTCTGAATAGAAAGATAGGGAATGTCTAACCTGAAAGGTCCCTTGGGCTGCCTCTGTATTGTAGCACAGGAAATAAGGTCAAGGCTGGAGTTACTGATTTCCTACTTACTTTCAAAGCTTCAGAAATACAGGAAAAAAGTTCTGATGCTCAAATTATCAAGGAACAAGAAGAAACAAGCAGACACTAGAAGAGAGGCAAAAAAAACTAAAACCATTCCCCTCTCATCTTTTTTAATCTGTTAATAAAGGTGGCTTTATTAATGCATTCTCCTGTCAAATTAGGAATTACTATACATTTGCCTCTGTTATTGTCTAAGTAATAATTTGTCCAGTCAATGCCTGATTAAATAACTCTGCATTTTTATTTTTTTTTAAGCTTCTGCTATTTCTCTGAAGAGATGTTTCCTTGTTCTTATCTTTTCATCCCACCCAGTGGCATTTCTGTGTAGGTCTTCTTTCTTTATTCAGACTTTCCTCTTTCTGCCTAAACTAGAGTCTCACTTGTTTTGATATCCTGTAGAGGTCTGGACATCAGTTCAAGGTGAGCCTGGCAAATCCACAAATGATGTTTTGATGCCATCCTTTGCTTTATGGCAACAAATTGCAGAAGTAATCTCATTGCTGGGTATGCAACGCAGACCTTAGTTTGAATGTCCCTCTAGATCTTCACATCTGAGCTACATTTCATCTGAACCTATGAACTACTCAGAAGGTTTAGCTACCTCTAGATCTTCAGCAACACAGATGAAGTATGCAGATAAAGGCTGTCATCACCTGCATTTTATTTACTATAGCATTATGCATTCTCACCTCGAAAAAACCATCACGCCTCACTGAAGGCATGTATAAGACCGATTTCCTGTAGCCTAATGACCAAGATATTCAGTGCCTGTGCTCCCCTACCACATCTGTTAACTTTCCAGATAAACCTCCAACTTGCTTTCTCATTCTCTTACTGTCAGCTCTGTCCTTCATTCTGCTCACAACTGCTAAAAATACTGTTTTTCCTTTGCTGGCCCTGTATTTGGGATGAGGTAGCTACAGAGCCATCCAACGGCTGTCCCTCCTGTTCCTCTCCACAACAGAGGCTCAAAGACATGCCGCTCATACCACACAACTGCTGACAGTCATCAATATTACTTTCCTTCCTCACAGTCCTGGGCAGGAGAGTCTGCAGTTTTCCTCCTTTGTGATTCGCAGCTTACCCACAGCTGCAAAGGAGATTAGCGGGTGCAATCCAGATGAAGAGCCTTGCTTTGTTTTTATGACACTGGAGTTTAGGTAAGGTAGTAATGCAGTCTCTGATAAAAGGAACTTCCCAGCCAACTGCCATGTCAGTGCTACACACAGCATAGAGCTTTAGCACTCAGTGTGTTGGAAAGTGTTGTTTAAATTTCTAATGTGTTCTGGTACAACCAGCTGATGTGCTTCCACACAGAGGGACTGCTCTCATTTCATTTCAATGCCTCTCACTTCAGCCTGACATGATATCTGAGACAAGTCTGAGTTTGGACCTTATGCCACAGCGGAGGTACCACAGCCCTGACATGCGCCAATGCCAACAGTCTGGGGCACGAACAGGAGAAGAGAGATCCCCACCTACTGTCACCAAGAAGTGACAGGTCCCTCAGCCTGGGGTGCTGTGATGGATAGATATGGATTCTTCAGAAGAGACAGGTGAGGAAGACCAGCAGGACCTTGCCCTCAGTGTGGTGGAGCTCCCTGGAGGCATGGAGATCCTCTGTAGGATCTGCAGCAGATTGGGTGAGCTCTTGTGAGTGAGGGTCAGAGAAGCCACTCTGAGAGACATTGTGGTCTTGGATTCTGATGCCCATCATCCTCTTGTCCACACCTGGAAGCAGACCAGAAAAGCCTGCTGTCTCTGCCCATGCAGAAGTGTTGCTCACTCCAAGCAGATCTCAGATGTAAACCAACATGTGTACTTTGCAAGCTGTTTAGAGGGACCTGGATCCCTGCACAGAAGCAGAGCTGTGCCAAGATAATTGAACAAAATACATTTGCCCAGTGTTTCTTCAGATTCCCATGACTAATGTCAGAGCTTAGAGAGACATTTCACAGGTAGCCTAATAGGAACAACTGAGTCCAAGACCTGATTACAACTGAAACTTTAACTCAGACTAATTTCTCTATGAAACCAGATTTCCTTTTTGAGGTTTAAAGTAGTGCAAATCTTGCTAAGACCATACTGTGACCACATGACAGTGGCTCTGTAAGAGAATAGCTGTAACTACAGTATATACATGTTTGTAACACTGATTCTCCAGCTGAAGATAATTTATTTAATGTATCTTGCGTACTATTGTACCCCTCAGAATTAGACTGACATCAACCTAACATGTTGCCAGTTCTACCAGAATGTTTTCAGTGAACATTCAGCTCCAATGTACAACACCAGGAATCCCAGCAACATGGGATGCACATATTGCACTTACACAAGACGAATCTCCCCATTTCTCAGCTTACTGCACTTGCACTTGACAAAGGCCAAGCAACGTTCCTGAGTTCACCCCGCCTTGTGTGGTATTGCCACCCTTCCTAAGTATTTCCAGCAACACGTCCATCTAGCTTGAGTTACTGAAGTGTTTGCTTTTCATACGTTCATCTGTTTTTTCCTTACATCTTAAGATACAAAAGTGACGTGCTTAAAAGTTCTTAAATAAACATATACTCTCATTTTGTTACAGGCCTTTCCTCACTACAAGTAACCTGCACCATTCCCAAGGGGATTAATTCATTCATCTCACACTGTATGCTTTAGACTAGAGTAGATTTTAATACCTTTGGCTTTTCTTTCATAAGAAGGAAGGTAAAAAAACATTCTCAAAAAAAAATAGTTCAAAATAAAAGCAAGGAGAGATATATGCACCACTCTGAACTTTTTGGAGACAAGATGCTGCTTATCCTGTAGCAAATCACTATGAACATCTGCTGTGTAGCATGAGTTGGAAAACAATGACTGGAACCCAGCTGAAATCACGGCAAAGAAGATACTGCAGAGAACAGGGCATTCTGCTTGTTTCCCAAAAAGAGGGCAAGTGTTTTGGGTCCACTCTTCTACCAAGACCAGGTGCCTGACAGACTTCAAAAACAGGCTTGAGGGGCAAGCTATACTCTCAGAAGATATTTCAAGGCTGCATCACACACAGCAGTAAGACCCTTGTGCCAGCAGCACAGCAGGGGCTCCTCTTCTGCAAACAAGACACGCAGGAGTTTCTCCAGCAGCTCTCAACTTCCAGCTCAGCATTTCTGTACAACTCCCAGCAATTATTACTCCTACATGCCTGAAAGAATTTCAGTAGCAATACAAAATGTATGCAAAATGGTAGTTTTGTTTCAACACATTTCAAGCTTCAGGAAAAATTCAGTGGAATGGATGCAAACATTCTCATGCCACTGCTGAAGACCCACACCAATGAGGTGGGCTCCAGGAGGGAGAGCTTCTGCCCAGACCACATCTCTGCCCTCAGCCTGCACTCAGGGAAGAGTAAAGCAGAGGGTTGTACTGCTTTCATTAAAAGGAGCTGGGTTTCTTCCACAGCCATTGAGCACATTCCTCAGATTCTTTCCCTTTATGCTTTGTAGGTCAGGGTTGGAAGCAACTGCTGGAAGCACAGGAAGTTGAAAAGCACTTTTTCAGCCCTGTCACCTGGGGAGTACTTCTGCAATAAACTAACCCAGGCTTGAGGAATGGAGCACCTTTTACAATCACTACCCCAACACATGCAAAGTCATGAATTCCTTCTCTCACTATGTCCTCAGCCAGCACTGCTGAGTCTGCAGCAAGCCATGCCCACTTGGCCAGGCTGTGCCCCAGTAAGTGTCCCACTGACCTAGGCAATCTCCCATCTTCACCAGGCACAGGGAGCAGACGACTAACTTGAGGACTGTGGGAGGCAGGGGGATTGGACTAGATGAGCTTTCATCTGTGGCATCAAGGCCTAGGACAAGGTGGANTTTCAAGGTCCCTTCCAATCTCTAACATTCTGTGATTCTATGCAGGGCAGCGGCCAGAGCCCCAGGACACAGTGTGACCATGGCACAACCATAGGGCCAGGCCTGGGGCAGAGCCATGCTCCTCATGGCTGCAGGGCACACAGTGTCCCTCAGGGCCTGTCGCAAGCAGGCCTCAGGTAGCACACTGCATCTTGTGGCAGGAATCAAAACAGGCCTCTTCAACTTTAAAGGAGGATTAATACATTTTCAGAGATCACCTTGAGGCTTAGAGATACATTAAAGCTCCCATGGAATTTACAATTGAAGTATTGAAATGCAGCTAGGGCAGTCAGGACATGTTTTTGCCCTGCATTGATTCAATATGAAAATCTAGATTAAGGTATTTCACTGTACCTGTGACCCACACAAAATGGTATTTTAAGTATTTACCCTATATTAAGCATCTAATACCTAACCACACTAACAAACTCAAGTGTTCACCAGCAAGTTCTATAAGAGGGACAAGGAGCTAGGACCAAGGCCTGTGGCATCAAGGCCTAGGACAAGGTGGCATCAAGACAGGCGGCTGGGATCCTCCCATCTCAAGGCAGACACCATCCTCCCAGAACTGAAGTAGTTATTTCACTTTAAGGCCCGCAACATATTTTTTTCCTTTCTATTTTCTCTTCCAAGTGCATATTTTTATACGGCTGCTGCCCTTACCTATGTAAATACTAGGTTTAATTACCCCAACAAATACTTGCTTCTGATTTTCCTGTAACTACTTAGAAAAACTGAACCTAAAAAAAAAGTCCAGACAATTTTTTTTTTTTTACATTCATTTAAAAGTATTCTGTTCAAAATGAGAGAAGGAAGTTTGAGCTTTTTTTCCAAGCAAGATTTTAACAAGAAGGTTACAAGAAATTGGAAGAGGACTGCTAAAGGTCAGCATGTTATAACCAAATTCCAGCCTATTACTGGTATATTATGCTTCCAAGAAAATCTGTATTTGACATCTGTTTTATTTACAAGAGATCACTAGCAACAGACAGGCCGAATCATAGCCTCATTCTGCATTTAGCTCAGATTTTGAAAGAACAAACCTGTCCCTCCCTAGATGCAGGACTAGATTCGAACCTGACCTCTCTGGACTTGTGCACTACTGTGATGTTTTCAAGTTGCTTTGAACTCAGACATTACCCAAAAAATGAGTATTAACAAGGAAAACAGGAAGGCAAGCTGGAGACAAGCTGGCTCTGCTTCTCATCATTTGCACTCGCTTCTGTTCAGGATAATTTTCTCTCTTTTTTTTTTTTTTTTTAAATCAAGTCAGAGCAGATTTCTATGACATAGTTGGCAGAAAACTTCCTGAGAAAAAAAATTATGGCTGGTAGTCAAATTAAGAATCAGTGTGGATCCCAACATCCTGCTACTCCTGAAGAGGTCGGCCCGTAAAAAAAAAGTAAAATAAAACATGCATATTGTAGAGTGTTCTGCTCTGCAATTGAAGTTATGGAAAGCAACTGTTGATTTAGCACATGCTGGGGAGCAAATGTTTTCCAACACCATCTATTTGTTGTTGAGAGATCAACACATAAATATGGAGACATCTGGATATTTCAGGGTCAGTAGGTTGTTGTGGATACAAGCCCTGCAGATGGACAGGCCCCTCTGAATGCAGTCTGAAACAAGTATCGCGCGCTTCCCTCACCACTCCTGACATCCCCATCTACTCCACCACCACTTGGGTCTCTCTTCCTAACCACAAGCATGCAGCAAAGGCAAGATAAAAAGGGGCTCATCTTGCAGTTGTGAATATTCCAAAACTGTTCAGCCTTTATCAAGATTATTACACAAATATATGATTCCACAACTGGAGATAAGTTTCATAAGCAGGAATCACATTGTTTAAAGATCAACATAAGCATCTGAAGTGTGCCAGCAAAGTGTTTGGAAACATGGGGGCAAAACACTCCCTGTGGCTTACTGTACACTCAGGTGCTTTGCAATCCCAAACCCAAGTATGGAGCTTGGCCAAAGAACTGTGGGGACTCAGACTCAAATACTTTCACTACATGGTTTAAAAGATTCTTTGATAAAATTACCCAATGCAATAAAAACAAAATAGGAACATCCAAACAGATTATCCTGACCATCCAAAGTGCAACACTGCTGCTTATATGGATTCTCAAAGTACCATGTTGCTCATTTCCCTTCCTCTTTCACATGATGAGTTTCATATTGCTGCTGTGCAGACAATTTTAAAGGTGAACCTGCAGCTAGTGTATGAAGTTCAGCTCAGTGTAGGATCCTTTCCTTTTGCCTGGATTTTTTTTTTTAAACCTCTGAATTATACGCAAGCTTGAAAAAATTGTCTTTTTATACTTCAGCGTACCCACATGCAGGATATTTACCTCCCCCAGCAGCTATGAACCTTATATCCAAGAATGTGTTCCACATTGAGTATTGAGTTCTGCAGTTGAATTTTTGACGTTTTCAACCCACATCACCAATTCCAGTGTTTTAAGAAGAGAAATTGTAAATAATTGAAGAAACATAGAGGGGAGCAGATGAACTGTAAAAAACAGTAGGGCTTCATTTGACACATGATGGAAAGGATTTGGACAGAACAGGGAGAAGGACAAAGATTGATAAGTGAGATAGAGGGTTACACAGCTGCATGTGCTGTCAGGATGGGGCTTAGTTTATTTTTCAGTGAAAAGGGTTACCCTATATTAGTGGAGCAACGGCTGCAAACAGAAACAGCTCTTTCTTTAAAAAGTGGTTACTAAATTAGGAGATCATTCTACTAAAACTAAGCACAGTTTCCACACCATGCACATATTACCTGGATGCAAAGCAGCCCTCCTGAGGCCCGGAACTTCCTCTTAAATTTGCATTGTTTTGTGTGACACTTCACTTTGTTTTTCCCTACAATGGAAAACAATTAAGCCACTCCTATCTTAAATACTAAGGTTTTCATCAAGATAAACAAAAAAAAAAATACATTTTTCAGGCAAAAAAAAAAACAGATGAATGAAATGTGACTTTCAAGGTTCAAGAAATACATGCCACTGGGATTTCCCTTCTATATAATGCCTTGAAAATTATTATTTTTATCAGAGACTATGAGTTTGTTTGCAGTAAATTCTCTCATCCAACAGAACACAAATATAAGCTAAGGACTTGAGTAAGTTGTGGTCACCACACCTGACACTGTCTGGGAGGCCTCTTCCTCAAACCCTGGGTCAGCAGCAATAGGGAGCTATTGCCATTCATTCACTCTATAGCTCCTTATGAAAGGAGGACTGGTGTCTTTAGGCAGATTCCTAACATATAGGTGCCTGCAGCACTAACAGCAAAAGAAAAGCTTTGATGAGAAGAAAGCTTGAACTATCCTTTGGTCCCTTTGATGGAGAGCTGAGTTAGGAGGCAGGATGCAGAGCACTGCTAGATCTGCAATTTGGAGAAAGCAGGTGCAATGTCACCCAAAGGACCCAAGTTTTTTCATATTATCATAGAGGAGTTAAAATTCATGACCTTTGAAGAAAAATTCATCAGGAGACTTGTTATTTTCTCACAGATTAGACAATTATAAGGAATAGCCCTTTCCTTTATCCCTGAAGGAAGTTTCTAGTTTAGCTAGCCACATCAGTTATTTCTATGGCAACAGACAGATATAAACACAGGATTATAATGTTCAACAAAGGATCAAGAAGAGGAAGAAATAGGAGTTGAAGGGAAATGCCTGAAAGAGCTACAAAAGCTGTAGAATGTTATTAATTCATTAAAATACATGTTTCTTCTTGCTCCCAACAGGAGTCCTATGAACTTTTTGGTAAAACCTTGAATTCAAAGAGGGAAAAAAGAGACTGTACATTATTGTTGTTGTGAGCATAACAGAGTCATTGAAATAGATGGCAGCACTGATGGGTGGGACCGGACACATTGGGGTGCCATGTCAATAGTGACCCCGGCATCACTATCACAGCCACAGCTAGGTTATGGCACAAAAGTGCATGTTGGAAAGTATGCAGTTTTATCCTACAGCATTGCTGTAGAGACAACTTTCAGCACACATATGCAAGTAAACTTAAACACCCACACATGTTTACACGCACTAAATGAAGATGAGCAGGTAGTTACAGCCTTGTCAAACCAAAACTGATTTTGGAGGGAGAGCACCTTTTAAAATCTCCCTTGTTATGAGCCCAGTCCATGGTTCCCTTCCACCTGAAGCAATCTGCACCACTCCCAAACATGGCCAAGTCCTACCAGCAGAACAGCACCAAGCTTTTTGTCGTTTGTCCCAATGCAAACAGCTGCACTGAGCACCATGGCACTGAACCCAGCCACTGCAAGGAGCAGAGGTTTCCTNCCCCCCCCCCCCCCTTTTTTTTTTCTCCCAGTAGGATCAGTCACAGCCTGTTTGGCTAACAGAGCCGTAGGTGTGCCCACAGAGAATCACACTGCAGAGCAGTTCAGCAAAGCTGGGTCCCATACCAGCAGCAGAGTACCTGTGGTACCAAACCCACATGGCCAGCACTCAATTGCTGCTCCAGCAAATACATTTTGAGCTGGTTTGGGTGTGCCTGCATGAGCTCCACTTACTCCTCTGAATTGCCCTAGAACAGCCACTTCCCAGGAACATCTGTCTTATTGGGCCCCAGACAGAGGAAGAAAGTTATTTAAATTTTTGGTTAATCACCACCTTCATTTACACCAGACATGCTGCCACATGAAGCTGGAAAAGAAAGGGAAAGCCCAGACTGCATGGAGACTGACAGCAGGTCTGAGACATGGTCCCACCAGTAAAGGGAGCTGAGCAGAGGCGGGTGCATGGGAAGCTCACAACAAGACCAGCCAGGCCACAAAGGTATCTTTGAGCCCCCACAGGTGACCCAGGCCATGCAGAGATGGGTCTGGCACAAGTTAGGATCATTTGTCCTGGGCCACAAGCAATGAGGTCAGCAAAGCCTTTCACTTGTAGAGTCAGGAAGCAGGGGATGCAGAGCCCTAAGAGCAAGGCAAGAACATCTGTGGCTGGGCACAGGACTAACCAGCCACTGGACAGCCTGGCAGGAAGCAGTGAAATGACAGGAGTAATGCTGCCTAGAATTAGATGAGAAAAGAAGGACTGAAGTACCTTCTGAAGCATAAAAGTAACTATTTTCTCCCAAAGCATAGAAGGACTGAAGGGAGCATGTTGTGCAGACAGGCCTAATGCATGACGTTCTCTGCGTCCTTCAAAATCTCTTGGCAAGTATCAAGAAATGCTGTGCAGTTATTCACTGGTACTATCCCAGGCCCTGCAGCACCTTTCTGCTTTTCAGACATCTCAGTGAAAGGTCTGGTTTTGCTATCAAGGCACAAACATTGCCTTTGGAAGTCAGGTGCAAAAGCACTGCACCATCTCAGCCATGAACCCCGTGAATCACTGCTGTGCTGGCAGGACTGCACATGGAGGGGGAAGATGGTGACAGTAAATAGAGCCAGACAGAGCTGACTGACAGAGCCCAGAGTCCCTGCAAAGTCAGCAGTGAAAATCCCCTATGTGCCTGGAGGTACTCTCATCACTTGCAAGATTTAATCTAATGCTTTTCACATAAATAATTCACGCAGGGACTGATTTACTGTACAGCTGTCAATGGACCTACAGTAATCACATGCTTCCCATACTGAAGAGATTCTATTTGCCAGTAAGGAAGGACACAAGAAAGGATGACTGTTTTCCAGTCCTTTCTCCAAGAAGTGGAAACTGTCATAATGTTTAACCTTTCCTCTACTCTTCCACCAGCAGGCAGCTGCCCCACCCACTGCTTGTTCCCACACCCCAGATAGGAGAGAAGATAAGGAGTCCCTGGCCTGCTGCTTCCTGACCATGAGTCACAGCTCTGAGTCAGCCTTTGTGTTTTAGGGGACCTGGAAGGCTTTGAAATGTGCTGTTGATTTTGGCAAAGCAGCCTCGTCTTGCTTTGAGAGTAAAATGATCTACACATCATTCTCATTCTGAAAACAGCCTCCAACACGAAAACAGCAGTGGAATGACCAAAGACTTGCCTGCAGTGGACATGATGCACGGCAGAAGCAGATCCTCAGAACACCCACAGATACACCCAGGATTCAGGCAGCATGTATTCATAGCTCCTGATTCTCCTATTTATAAGCAGAAGATACCACTATATGACTCTGGTTGGATACATCCACCTCCAGAGCAATTTGTCACCTTCCCAGTGGTGACCGAGAAAGGCGTCACTACCTGCCTGCATCCCACATCCAGATGGCGGCTGACGTTAAGTAGAACCAGTCCCAGTCCCGACACCAGCGAACCAACCTGCTCCACTCCCCCTGGGGCATTCATCCCTGCAAGTCAGGCCATCCTGTTTAGGGGCTCAGATGTTAGGCAGCTTAGCACCAGGAAATCCTGAGTGGAGAAGTGACTTTTGATAGGAGTCGCATATCAGTTGAGACAGGCTGGTAACAAGGGAAACTGGCAAATCCACTTCTCAGGAATCCACATATGCTTTTGCCCAGTCCTTTTCTGTCTCCACAAATCAGCACTTCGTATTTGTATAGACAAAATTCCTCCATTCTTGGCAGAGAAAAGCACATACATTTTTAACATGTTTAAACATTGCATCAGCTGCTCATCTCAAACATACCTCTGCATCATCCACTTCTGTGCCTACTTCTGTATCTGTTCTACAAAACATTATGCATTTAAATTTTTTAAAATTTCCTTTTGCAATCATTTCAGACATCTTTTGATCTCTTACTGCAGTCCTTCTCTTCACATCTGTTTAGATAAACACCTTTCCTTGGGCCAGATTCATTAGCATTTTAATTATTTTTTCACTCCAGGACTTCTGATATCCCTGCTTCCCAGAGTATGGCAAATAAGGCTTTCTACGAGATTAAGTCCTAAATTCACTAAAATGTCTTACAGCATAACAGCATAAAGCAAGCAAAGTTACATGTAAAAAGTACAAATAGTTGCTACACTTCCTTTTACAGAGTAAGTATTGTTAAAGAAACTATATCAAGGAAATTTGTTTTAGTATTCTTTAATAGGGATTTGACATGATAAAGCAAAAGAAACCCAAAATATGCCAAAACGCATGAAAGAGAACTAAAATATCAATTGCAAGGGTACTTGAAGTTTTACTTCAATTAGCACTTGAGATATTTCAAAATACCAGGTTTTCCCTAAGAGATTTTAACCTTACTTTAATTGCCTTTAAGAGGAAAATAGCTTCAGTACTCTTCTCCATGTGCATCTTTGTCAAATAGTTTCATGAAAAATAAATTACCAAAAACTATGTCACTGCATAGCAATTTTTAACTTTTTACTACAAGTGCCTTTACTTTTAAATTTCACTTTTAAAAATGGTTACACTCTGTAAAACCAAAGCTAAGTATTTCAGCTAACCAGATGCCCTTTCTCCTCTCTTACTTAGAGCAAGAAAAAACAAGCTCCTTGATTTCTGGCTATGATTCAATGTGAGCAAGCACATAATCTGCTATGTGTGCTGACTATCAAGTGATTGTCTGTTCTCTTCCTTGCATCTCTACATACATGGCACCATTACTAATCTATACTTTGGAAAATAAATTCACTAACACTAATCCTGGAAAAAAAAAAAAATCACAGGCATCATTAGCATTGTCAGCCTTATTTGGGAAGATGACTTTCATAGTGTATTCAAGGTAAAGCATGTGGAGGCATTCAGAAAGTATGTTCACAACAATTTCAGGCTTTATTTTCTTTAACAAAAGGGTGTTTGGTGTGTTTCAAAGCAGAAAAAAAGTGGGTGTTAACCCTCTAGCTCTTCTATAAGAGTGGTGGCAAAGCCTTTGGTTTTCACATCTGCTGAGATAAGGGATGTCAGCTAGAGGAGAGATAGGGTTCTGACCTACTGATATCATGTTAAAAAACTTACAACACTTGGACTTCTTCGGATTTAACAGGAAAAAGAATATGGTTCTCATAGAGGGTGAAAAAAACAATAGCAGTTTGCACCTTCAGCTCATTAGAGATGGATCCATCAAACCACTTCACTGTCCTTCAACAAATTCACTTAGAATGTGACTATTTTAGCTGAATTCACTGCTATGTCAAGGGAAAACAGACCACTTATATTAGGATTTATCAGGATTAACTTCTGATGGGGACTATTTAAGCAACATTAAAATACATGCATTGTACAACAGGTTTGCCCTGACAGACAAGATTTTTGCTTGCTTCTTATCTAGGGGAACAACAGTTTCCCTACCATTAAGTTCTCACACATCCAAACTGCACCTGCTTTCCTTAGTCTCAGCTTGATTCCTCCTAGAATTACTGCCAGAGCTGTGGGAACAATGTGAGCATTGCAGCATCTTTATACACTCTTGTAACACTAGCAGTTCTCAGGTTGGTCTAGCTGGACTCTGCAAGGATAAACAGCAGGATCTGCTATCACAGGTCTGGGGCTGCAAAAGCTCCCAAAAATGTATAAGTCCTGTTCTGCTGCAGTCCCCTTCCAATTTAGGTGCCTAAAATACTTCCAGTAATTCCTCATAGCAAACTGATGCAGTGTGGCAAACAGAGTAAGGCAGTCCCTTGGAGACCCTCAGCCATTTGACTACAGCATCCATTTAGAAATGGAGATTTCCAAATCTAACCCCATAGACAGGTTCCAGTGCCAGTGGGTGGGGGGAAACTTTCCTTCACCACTTTACAGTGAATTGAAACAAATTCAACAAATGGCTTAGCCATTAGACATCTTATTCCGAGGTGTATATGAGGCTCACTACAGTGAATTCTTTGAAAATTATATGACCTGATTTAACATTTTCAGTGCAACTTATGACCACACAGGCAAAACAGGTTTCCACTGAAGAGGCATCAACTAGGACTTCTTTCAGGCAGGTAATATTACAAATCTGCTGTTTCCTACCAAAAATTTCTCTGCTTTGAGTGTTCCTGGAAAACACTACCACTGGAAATGGAAGAGGCTGAAGAAAGGGCAAGACTGAAGGAGGGCAACAGCCTATCTTCACTGGAACCCTCATGTTCACCAGCAAAAGGTAGGACCTGTTCAGCTTGGTTGAGGAGGACAGTATGGGAACCATATGGGCTGTGTGTACAAAAAAGCAGCTGTCTAATTTGTTCAGACACTATTCATAGATCAGGATAGTACATGAGAGCAACGCAAGGGTGACCAAAAGAAACATGACATTAGAATCATAGAACAGTTTGTCTTGGAAGGAACCTTAAAGTCCATCCAGTTCCAACCCCCTGCCACGGGGAGAGACATCTTCCACGATTGGGCTGCTGGAAGCCCCATCCAGCCTGGCCTGGAACACTTCCATTACTTCCCACAACTAACAAGTTCTTTCCAGTTTGTCCTACTGCATCCAGTCCAGCTTTCCTAATGCCCTAGGCACGTTGCAAAAGTCTGCTTAAAGCCCTGCGTATCTGATCTCACACATGCACTTATAGATGTAGGGCAGTGATATCAGGTATCTGCCCTAGTTCAGTAGTTCTGCCTAGCCCAAAGACTTACTGGGAACATAATCCTTCATTATACAAACAGGACAAAAACAGCAACTCAGCTTGATACTGGCACTTGTATTTACAAAGAAATAACTCACCAGAAGCTCATATGCAATCCAATACTATCATCTTATAAATCATGATCTAACAAAAACAATGACATGCTGTTAATCTAATTGATCTGTTAAAGCCTAGTAGTAATGATTTTAATGTTAGTATAGTACATGTAATGGGGAAAATTGTGGGAAAAAAAGGAATATTAAAGAGCAGAGAAGATACACAGAAGTACAATGTCACACTGGGTGGTGAAACATGCCAAAACCAGAGGCTGTCCCTAAAAGTGAATTTCAGTAACAGCAATGAATGGAAGGATGAGCTAGTAAGCAACAATCAGTGCACATCTCCTCGCTTGAGGTCCTCATACTTCTGACCAAGAAAAAAATTGTGGTCCCTAGAGCCTCAGTGGCAACTGACTATTGATGCCGAAGTTCCCACTGTCTTCTTGCTTTCAGCTGCTGCACATACCCCCAAAAAGAAGTCATCTCAGAGTTACCCGTGGTGGAATATACCTCATATGCCTACCACTCAGAGCACTGCACACTTTAGCCAACACCTACCTAATGTAAAGTACTGAAGTAGTGCTCAGAAATGATGAGGGGAGTTCCCTACACAGGGGACAGAGAAATTAGCTGCTTCTGTAGGAAAGATTTTAACCTTATCTAGAATGTCTGTGCCCTGCCAGCCTGGTGCTTGGTATCCTTCAGCATGGAGGGATTACAAGAAACAGGGGTAAAGGGGATAAAGGAGATGCATTGAAACTTCACACTGTCTTTCCCCTTTCCCTGCAGGAAGATGTACAAGTAGTCCAGAAAATAATTCTGTTTATATTTTATATCCCCAGAGTGATTTTTCAGACTGTGGCTAGCAGTCTCAAGACAGTGTTTACATCAACTCACACAGAAATCTCACAGGATTGTTGTGCTAACTAGGATCTCTTCCTGGCAGCCAAAACATCTGCGTTGAGACTTATTTTGTGCCAACAAACAATACTTGAATTCGTTGCATACTTCTGATGTGTAACTAGAACCTTAAAGTTCCCATAACTTTTGCATGTAGACATCAGAACTCCTTTTGTGACCAAAGTCCATAAGAAGTGTCTGTCACTAAAGCTATGATAATTTTCAGCAAGAGAACCTGGCACCGTTTCTTAACATACTGTGGGAAGGTAGGTCCTAACAAAAGTATTTTTCTGTTGCAACAATTAGAAATTTTATATCTTAAAAGAAAATTTGAGCAGAAAAACCTACACCCATTTGTTCATAACTTTCCCTTCATTATTTGTTGTGTTTCATTGTTCACAAACACTAGATGCATAGAATCATTTTTTTATGCAAGTCCTTCGTGATAAAAATAACTGCATTCACAATTCTCATTAAAGTGCAGCAGTGTTCTCATTTCTCCTTCCAAACTAAATTGTGTGTATTTGAGCAAGTCCTGCTGCCCCTCTAAGCTTTCCTCCCTTCAGGCACTGACACATTGGGATGAGAGTTGGAAGAATGGGCTTACTGTTTCACATGCACACAGTACAAATAAAAATGAGGGTGTTTGATGCTGAGTGCGCATTGAACTGAACCAGGTGTTCTTCTCCAATACTTATAAATAATAGTCATGTATTATTGACCAGTGAACATACAATAACAATGTAATGATCTTTCCCTTAATTATCTAGTTTTCATTTCTGATCCAAGTACAGAAAGCAGCACAATCAGGAAGGCATGGGGTTGGGGCTAGCAGGCAGGGTTCACTGCTAGTCATTGCATTAACCCTGTGTATGGTTTCAGACACAGCAAGCAGCCAAAATGCAGCACCCAGCAGTATCCAGAGGAGGACTGTATTTCTGCATTTATTAACATTTGTGAAGTTATTCATTAAATCCAGAACAAGTCCATTGGTATGAAACTCTCANAGAAAACACACACAATTCCTTGCCTTTTCAACTCCAAGCCTGCACTGGAGAAAGAGTCACTATCAAGCATCCTCTGCTGCAAATACAGCACACTCCATTGACAATGAACAACTGACTCACTACCTCCAACTGGTGTTGCTGTGGCCAATTCACCTCAAGGCTGATGAGCACTAAGATTTCCTATCAAAAAATTTGCTGGCATCTTCTGTAATTATATGGCAATCAGCAGTGGCTAATCTTTAAATTTTCTAACAACTACTCTGGTTGGGTGTTTCTGGAGGGGAAAAACACATCTTTAATGGGTATAGCCACATGTATGACTAATGACATACCAATGAGAAAAACATGTCCAGTCTAGATAGGATTATACTTGTTTCATATTACCTATTTCCAGCAGGGAACAGACTACAGTTGCTTTGGAAAAAGCATTTATTGGGGCTGACCGACAAGAAACATTAAGAACATTGAGTAAACGGCAGTCATCCTAGGCTATAGCATACCTTTTGCTTACTGACATGACATCCTGATGCACTAGGAACCAGTGAGTGGGACACAGGAGGTTTTATGTGCTGACCACAGCAGGGAGGGCAGAGAAGGACCTTAGTGCCTCCCAGCTGAGGAGGGAGAGCACTCAGCACAGTGGAGATCCAGAGCCCAGAAAATCTTCCTGAATAAGAAGGGGAGATCTCGTACTACTAGAGAGAACATGCTAGGAGGAGGCACCTGAAAGCCCATTCCCCCAGCACATGCTTCCCTGTCAGACAGAGACACAGGCTGCTGGCATGGGGCACAGCAACCAGGACACTGAACCCTTGGCAATTCATTTCTGGAAGCAGCAACAGAAAATCCTCCCTCATGCCCCCAGCCCCTATTCCCTATCTATGATCACTCATTTAGAATCATACACTAGCAACAACTCCTTAGAAATTTAGAGGATAAAATTACAATAATTTGGTTACAGTTACAGAATTAATTTTTAATTTCCCCCTTTCATAATGTAGAGCCTAGCTCTCATTGTTTTAATTTAGGAGAGATTAGTACAAACTGTGTTTAGCTCCTTATCTTTCCTCAGCAAGAAGTTATATAATGTTACAGGAAATGAGTAAAAGTCAAAATAACCACCTCTTTCAGAGCTAAATGCTTAGGAAAGATTCTGCTTCACCCCTTCATTCCGGCATCTCGTGCTTACTCAAGACAGATAGCTCAGGCAGAAAAAGTCCTCAATTATACCAGAGGATCAGCCTAGGGTTAAAAGTTACTTTCATGCCTGGTCAGTTCCTACAGCTTTTTAAAGCTGCCAGGTGAGGCACCACTTGTGATAAGAGCATTTATGCTGGTACTGGTCTTCTAGACTCCAGTGAGATGCTATCACAAATTCGTATTTTAAGGGCAGAAGTATTATTGCACAGACATATCAACAACAATGTTAAGAAAACAAGGCATCTAAGAATAATTGATGTTCGTGACTAATAGACCCATACGATGGGGAAGACCTCTGGGTGTTTCAGGATGTATGACTAACCGGTAAGATATAAGAAACAGCAGCTATAGGGAGCACAAAACAAGCCCTGAGTACCATTGTTTTTGAAATTAGTGTTTATCAGTTTTCCATGAATCACCAATTGCACTTTAAATACCAGTGCCTGTATTCTTCAAAAGGCTATAAATACACCCAATTCATCTGGCTGTTCCGGTGAAAACTGTGAAAAGGATGGCATTTGTTCTTAACATATAACAATGATGAAGAGCTGTCACGGGACCAAAGCACTTTTCTTTCTAGATGCAAATGACAAAATATTTCTGTATGCTGTCACATCCCCTTCGGATGGAAAAGCATCTTATCAGTCTGTTTGGAAATAACACTCCTGAAGCTGTTTTGACTAGACCTTTTTTTACTTCTGATTACTCCAGCCTACAATACATCATGCTAGCTATTCCAGTTTGTATTTTAGAGAATACCTTCCTATTTTCCAAGATCGATAAAGTCACCAAGCTACTATTATTAGAAGTTTAAATCTGCACAGATTTATGTCAGTTAATGGAGCTATAAAATTTTTGGTGGTAATTCACAGCCATCAGTTGTCTTGTACTTCAGACTACACTCAGACCAGGTAAACATTGTTTCTCAAAAGTAAGACAGACAAGCAACCTGTGTGCTGTCACAAACAACACCAAGAAGGGTATCAACCATTTCCTACACTACTTTCTCACAGGCAGAGAGCGCTTCGGCAGCTGAACCACTGAACAATATGAACATTCAGAGAAGCTGCTAGAGAGCAGGCCTCCATCTGGATCTCCAGGAATACTCACTCTCTTCTAGACTTAAATTAATCTGTTCTTAGCAAAAACTCCTTCCTCATAAAGAGAATGAACCCAGAAACCCACATAAGAGCCTCATTTTGTTCAAAAGTCATCCATGATGGAATTTGGACTAAAATTATTTTTCATAAGGAAAAGCAAACATTTAAAACAAATTAGTCCTGTACACAACAGCACAGTTAAGGAAAATGTGCATTTCAGACATGAATGAGGAAAAATTAAGAGTTCAAAAAATAGATGAGGCCACATTTCTTGGTGTTATCTGTTGTCCAGTTTGTTCATCTGTTGTCCAGTCCAGTTGTCCATTTTCTAAGCATTGTCAAGAATAATTTGATGTGAAATGCATGACCAAGTTCTGTCAATTAAACAGTCATTTTTTTCCACCTTCCTTCTCACTTCATGAGCAGCCTACTATCCACTCTTGTCAAGCTTCTAACACACTATCTTCTGTCTTGCAATTTACAGCCGTTTGTACCAGCTGTTTGTGGCTTTGATGCACAGCTCCCTGCCCTATGAGTTTTCACTTGAATTTCAAGTGAATACTGTGAAGGTTCACAGTAGCCATCATTGCCAAGTCTTCAGCATCCTTCCTAAAAAGTATAGTTTCAAAAGAGTACATTTTGTCTTCTTTGAAGTGACCCTTAAATTGCTTCCCTACTCAACTTGTCATATCATAGAGCAAATGGATGACACCACTCCATCACAATTGATTGATTCAGGTCACATCTTCAAAAACCTGAAGGATACTTTGAAAAGTGATAAAGGATTGCTGTATCACACTGTCTTTGATGTGCTGCACCAAAGGTACTTTTTGTAGAAAACAGGCGTTGGACTGTGTATGCAGAAACTAATAAGGAATTACAAGAAAACCATACTGAGTTGTACATGCTTTTCTACCACAGATCAGTACAGGTTCTAAGAAATAGTTTTGAAGAAAAAAAGCGGTATGCTATACATGTAACAGAAAAAAAAAAAATCAGCTGTACACCTGGTAGCTGTATAGTACACATACATAAGAAGCTCAGTGGAAAAAAAAAAGTTTGTGCTTTTCCCTCTTAGAGGAATTTCTTCATCAGACAAATTAAGTTCTGAGATATTTTAGCCAAGTCTAAACCTTGGTGTGGATGTGCTGTAATAAGGAGAGTAAGTTGAAGGTACCACTTCCGCTAGGCAACCTACGCATATCAGAGATGGACTTCCCAAGCACAGACAGACCATACCCCAACACCAGCAGGCTGCTATTGCTGTTCCAAGACACTAAGCACACAGATCTCTCTCCTTCCCACTGTGGCTGTTGGAAATTTGCGGGGCCTTCTGCATTAGTCAGCACAAGCAGACCTTGTTGTTCTCATTAATTGCACCAGCAGGGTATGGAATAAACAGCTGCTTCAGAGGAGAAAGTGGGAAGGGGCAAGAGTCCACAGTAATGAATGAAGAACAACAAATAAACTGGTGCTGTTTTAGCCTTCTGACATTTATGAACAGAAGGAAGTAACAGAAATAACAGCCTTAGCACGCATACAGCAACTAAAACATTGATGAGTTCTAGTGTTACCAAGGCAGAAGGATTTGTTCATATTGCCTGGTTATGGAGCATAAGTTTCTGTCACACAGTGTCAATTCAAAGTCTAGGGGGCTATTGATTAAACACAGCCTTTTTGTGGGGAGTTCATAAGACCCAGAACAAGGACACTGATCCTGTCTAGGCAGCTGCTTTTGTAGGGGTGTGCAGTCATGGCCACCTAATAAATATACGAAATACAAACCTGCAGGAGAAGGGAAACACCTTCTTTCAAG